>OZ010672.1:14376478-14976478 GCA_963932185.1 Troglohyphantes excavatus
CATCTTGAGCTACTTTCAACGTAAATACAGTACGTTATCATTTTTAGAAATTTTCCTGTGATTTTGTTTTTTTTACCAAACATCTCAAAAATGGACATCAGAAGGATCATGAGTTAAATAAAAAGGGACAAATATAAATGCCTATAGAAAATATTTCCTAAACTCTTCCCTCCCCAAAAGGGAGTGGGGGTGGGGGGGGGGGGTGACGACAACAATAATTAATATCTCAAAGCTTTATATTACTTGGTTGGGGGGGGGGGGAGCACTTGTCGCTCGGGGCGATGACCATCGCAAAAAGTCACGCCTCGCCACTGCATATATGACTTAATTTTGTGTAGGGACCTTAAAAGAACCCAAATTTCCCCGAAATATACCGCAGCTAATTGATTGCAAAATGTAAACATTTATTTTCAACTATTTAATATGTAAAAAAAAAACGTAAACTATGCGAAGTACGCAGTGGGACACGTTGTTTCCGCTGGCTATTTCATTTCTAGTCCATTGAAGTCTCTTTTAGTTGTAATCATTGGTTTTTGCAGCTGCGCTCTTCTAACCACCGTAGCTTTCTGGACCCAGTAGGGATTCCCATTCAAACAGTAGGACTAATGGCAATGAGAAACTATTCCAGGAGGAGGGGCCAACCAACCATCTGCAGAATGTTGATTTCGGAAAAGGAATTACCATACCGGAAATTCTGTGGGGGACGTACATGTTTGAAGTGCACAAGCATTTATCAGAACCGGCGTGGTTTCTGGAGGAATGTCTGATGCTATAGAAGAGGTTTTAGGGAATTGCGTGTGGTTTTTAGAAATTATATTTCGCGGGCATTATACTGTTTGGCTGCGTGAAGAAATTTTGGATTAAAAGAACTGGATGTTGAAATATGTGTAATATAAATGCTTGCCTGTAGTAATGGTATCTTATATTGGGCAAGGAAACTTACAGAAATAGAATTTCCACGAACATTTATAGAAATAAAATTTCCATAATAGCAATTAGGTTAGATATGTGAATAATTTAAGAAAAAAATATCGCGGAAATTCCATTATTTCTACTATTGTACGATTGCCAAACAACAACATATGACGATTCGGCAAGTAAATACGTTTTTAAATATGATCTTATCAGCAGATTCGTTAATTTTACGATTGATTTACAATAAAGGACGACGATCATTAATATTCTACACTCTCGATTTAGCCTCAATAAAGCAATAATTCTGTGTCAATATTAATGAACGTTTAGAAATAATTTGCTCACAATATTGGAAAAATTGGCTAGCGTTATTATTTAGATATTATTCGAGCCTGAAAGTGTCATCGATTGGTGTTGGAATTGCCTGGGTGCATGCAAAAATTATATAAATACTTTTAGTTTTGGGACCATTTGTTAGTGTTTCAAAAATATCTCAAATTAGACCTCTGTGAATCGGTATTTTTAACATTTTCGAATGAAATGATAGGTATTCCGATTGTGAAAACAACTCGAGGGTGTTATCACCGCCTCTACTACTGACTGAAATACTCGATACTTTTGCCTACTTTCCGATGGTCCGCCATCCGAGGGACAAAGATGGGATTTCTTTGAAATGCATGCCATCGCAAAATAAAAAAGCATGAGCTTAAAGAGCGACATTTCAAAGAAGAGTAGAAAAAATAACGCATTTCGATTTAAAAGAAGCATTTCTTATTTCTCGACAGTCCAGTGAAAAGTTCATTCGTTGGAAAGACAGGTCAAAAGCCTGTATTCAAGCTTTCGAATCAAGCAAGAACTGGTCGAGAAACAACACCATTTTTTTTTATTCAAACCATTTATTCCCCATTGTTCTTGTTTTCATTTCGATTATTGTCACTTCGAGAAAGGAATTATAGTAGATTCTTCTGCGAATAACGCACGATTTGGAGGATAGTTTCTAGGAATATAGTCAGACAGAATTATTTGACCGTAGCTATTCGGAAATTTAGTAAGTGACATTAACTGGAAACACGTGAACTTGAATTTCAATTAGAATGTTTAATAGCAATGGCGTCTCGATTCTAAAATCTTATAAATCATTTGATATATTGATTAATTGAGTCGCCATTAAACTTATACTCTAATTAACGTTATAAAGCAAGTGCATTTGGGAACAAAACATTTGAAGGCCGACAATATTTGAAACATAATATTTTTTTCATCATATTTTATATAGCTACGGCAAGACCTAATTAACAAATAGCTCGATGACATTTTGTCATACCCTTTACATCTCTTAGTGGTTAGAAACTTTTCAAATTTACCTCAATATTAAAAACTTAGAATACGATAAGCTACTAAAATGTTCATCAAGGAATTTTAAATAAAATAGAAATTTTGTGTATCAAAATGAAGCTCTCACACCAACTGCAACCAACAATATAAAAATAGTCATTGTAAATTCGGGAAGGTAGTCAATGGAGGGATACAGGACCCATCTATTGTGAAATATAATAGAAGAAAGCTTAGTACGTATGAACATTTATTAAGAATTAAATATTAATAAAAATTTACATTTTTAATTAAGTAATTTTTAAATATCACATATCTAAATTAAATTCTATTTTAAAAATGTAATAATTTTATTTAATTTTTAAAAAGTTTGCAATAGTACCCAGAAAAAAAAGTCAGCATAAAACCTTTACCAAAATTATCAAATTAAAAGTTTTATGCAGCTGCATTTTTTAAAGGTCTATTAAATTAAAAGTTTTTTTTTCAATATTCTTCATAAAACCTGTAAAAAAATCTTAATATTTTTTTTTTTCAATTTTGAAGTATTGAAAATATCGAAAGAAAAATGCAGATTTTAAAAAAGTTTTATGTAGAAAAATTAAAAAAATAATAAAAAAAAACCTAGTTTTTAGTTTCAATATCCTTTATAAAACCTGCAAAAAAACCTTTCAATTTTGTTGACTTTTATGCTGGATATAAGTAGATTTTCCCCAAAATAAATTTCCAGATAAGTCCTTGAGTAAAAATAAGCATACATGTAACAATTTAATTAAGTCATCCACTAAGCACATACATAGTTTTAATTACTTTTGTAGTAAGTAAACCTCTCCAAAATAAATTTCTAGGTAATGCTAGGTATTCCTTGTCTAAAGGCAAACATATATGCAATAATCAGATATACTAGACCTTAGACTGACTCTAGTAGAACAGTAGGAAGTGTTATTCTAAAATAATCTATACCTTCCATGGCAATGTTTATTTTAAGGTCGAATGAATTGGACGTTTGCCGCTGTGGGGATGACTTGACTCGCAGGGGAGGGGGGACAATCAGTCGTGCGTCTTCCAAATGAGTAGTGGGATGTACGTTTTGGATGTTATTTTTCGCACGGCAGCAGTGTTTTGTCCTCTTTTCAAATGCCCATATATCCTTAGCAGCGGTTTACTATTATTTTTTGAAAAATCCAAATTACATATTTTTAACGCCAAAATTTCAAATTTTCATGAGCAAAATTATATTTGAAAAAGCGCGCATCAATCATAAGAGGACGGGTAAACCCCCTTCGTCCCGGACCCGGTCTGTTGGCACTGATTAAAAAAATAATGCAATTTGAAATGAGGCAATTTCCATCGGTCCCAGGCCACCCTGCTCGTCCTAATTATAAGATACGAACAGGGATCGCGTTTTATCCCTTCAAAATGCTATATTACATTCATTTTCGAAAAGCTGTCTGAAGCGAATTTCAAAAGAAATCCCTCTCCAATCCACATTTTCGATAAAAGTGAAAAAAAACTTTTTTCGAAGTGGGCCGGTACCTGTTGGGGATGGCGCCGTCTGCTAAAACGACTTCTGGACGCCCTTGGCAAGGTCGATTATCCCCCTCCCCTCAACTCCAGAAAGGTCGTTGCATTCCTTCTCAACAAGCCCCCCTTCCCCCACACCCTCATTCACCTGCTGCTTAGCCCTACGCAGGGCGGTCAGCATTGGCATTGTTATCGCGGTTTTTGGCCATCGCAAAAGAGTGTCGGGCCTCTTTTGAAATTCGCTCAGTGAAGGGCTTGTACTCCTATTAGAGTTCAGTGCTTGTACTAAGCGGTGGCGGATCGGTAGTGGGCGGTCATCTGAGATCTAGACAAGGGAGAAGAATGTCGGGTGTTTGTGAACGGGCTCGCACAAGTCTAAGGCAGAAATGTTTGTGGGTGGTCCCTGTTAGCTTTTTAATATGCCATTTCCGTCGCTGGGGACTTGTTGCTGTTGTTTGGATCAAATATTCAGCGTGAACCCTTCTTGTTAACAATTGTGGATATGCACTCGGTAATTTGGTAGCTGCGTAATGATGCAGGTGCTGCTGAGAATGCGCCTCAAGATCACTCAGTCCTTCTTTATCAATCATTCGGCTATTATTGCATATCTAAATAAATCATATTACTATATTATTAGTTAATATATTCAATAATTCCAGTTTTAATAGAAGTGGAGAGAAAGAAAAGGCTTCATGCCACATATATAAAACCTTTTTCATAAGATTAAAACAAAAGTTATTTTTTTTATATGCAAGAATGAGATAATTCATGATTTATTATAACAAAAAATTGACTTGATGCTTTTTACATCCGTAAACTCTGAAATGCGCGTGCTTTTGCTCTTTAAATACTTCAAAATACTATTGATACACGTACTGAAATCTATAATGGTAATTGTTTTAAACAATTTCATTGAAATGCTGGCAACTACGAAATGGAGTTCGAAAGTTGGTCCCGACACTTACTAGAAACTGCCCCGGCTTCATTAGGAAATAAAATGAAAGTCAAAAATTGCTTTTTTAAAAATAAAATTCTGAATAAATTATAATTATTAATGTAAAAATAAAACATAAGGTTAATTAAAAAAAACCTGCTATTTAAGATCTGCAAAAACATTCAAAATTCCGAAATTCTCACAGATGTTCTGTCTTTAAGCATTTTTTGTGAGTAGGGGGTGGGACAAATAGTGTTTTTTATTATTTCTAAATTTATTTAGTGAATATATTTTCTTTGATGGGAACTTCATCATCACTGGTACAGCAACTGTGTTTATAGGTACAAGAAATTCACAATAATTATTCTGTAAATTACATAAACCTATTTTCGTTGTATAAAAATTATCAAAACTTATTGAGTGCAATTATTAATGTAATACTATATCATGGTTTGTATAAAAGATGTTGCTATATTTGTTTTTTCTACTTTAAGAATATATATATATATATAATCTCAATTGTGACCCAACCCTTCAAAGTTCTCAGTATTTGTATAAGTAACGCTATTACACTAGGGTCCGGCTCCGATTAATTGGCAGATAGGTAACGCCCCTTTAAACTGGTTCTAACGAATCAACAAACTAGCTCGGGCTAGTTGACCAATTGGCTTATGTTAACAATGGGGTGTCACAGCGGCCATATAGCCGGAGCCGAACTATACTGGTTCTTATTTTAGTTTATTAATTGCATACTGAAACAATAAAAATCTCATTTACAAACGCTTCTAATATGCTAACATACAGAGGTATAGAGAAAAAAAACTTGCTTCTTCGAAGGTACGAAGCAGGTGAATACTCTCAAAGTTACAGCGAAAGAATGAGGATAGGTATGAGGCAGTGTTTTGCAGACGGCAGATGTTCTCGTCATTTGAACTCCTCCCCGAAAAGAAAACTCCCAAAGACTACCTCCACTGCAGATGATGAACAAAATGATTTTTTTTAAAGCAGTGTAAATATTTGTGAAATTGAGAATGGATGTTATTGACACAGTTGCAAAAATTACCGGAATTCTAGTGAATCGTAAAATAAGAAGGTCGGTTTATTTATAACCTCTACAGGCCCTCCTTTTTTTCTTATGGTATAATAAGGAAATGAGAAACTGATTGGCGAGAAAACTTTTTCTCTTAGCAACCCTAAAACGAACAGATGCTGTTGGCGCACTACGAGGGGGCAGAAACAGATAATCAAATACGTAAAATCCTTCTTTTCTCAATGAAGTTTCATAATACGAATTGAATAGAAGTTATTTCATAATAGCCTATAGATTGAATAGATTTGGAGACTTTAGAATAAACAGGTTTGATCTAATAGAGATCATTTATAAACTAATCGCTATGTCGGTCTTTTTGAAACGAATTTATTTATTTGTTTACAATTACAGACAACAAAATGTTAAACTTTTGTCTAATAAAAAAATATTTATACCCAAAAATAGTCTAAGTTGCTAAGGGGGAGGGAGTGGTGACATTTTCCAAAATCGTCTTAAAATAATAAAAATTATGATTTTGAAAAAAATAAACATTATTCATTTGGCACGTAAGTAGTGGAATTTGTTCTCAGTGAAACTAAATTAGAAGTAGTGACCTATCGAAACTTTTTTTTAAAGCAATTCTTTTGAAGTTTTTACAACATAATAATTTATATTTATTATAGATATTAGAATTTTTTTTAAATGAAACAAAAAAGTGAACACACCTCGGACATATCAAAGTGGATTGCATTTAAAAATAATAAACATTATCTAAAAGGACGGAGAAGCAGAAAAAGCACAATATAACATATATGTATGAAAATACACATGAATTATGATGTATTAAAGTTGTGTAAATTGAGTTGAAAAATAAAAATTACGATATTTTGGTGATTTTTGGCTGTTTTAAACGTCTACTGTACCCTTTAAAGGAAAACTTTCAAATGTATTCGATTTTAAATTTTGGTTTACTTTTCTGAAGATTTACTTTTGGCTGTTAAGATTAAATGTGTGACTATTTAATATACTTTTTACAGTACTATTTTACATATGTATTCGATTAGGTTTTTAAAAATTACTAAATTTAATCGTCATTGTGTGAAATTTTATAAATATTTGTGTGTGTGTTCTAAATTATTAAAACCGCATTTGCATAAAAAGGGAATGGTTAATATAACGTTATAAAAGAAAATGAATTCTTTGAAAAATAATAATTTAGGCCCACCACTAAGCAATTTTACTGGAGTTGCAAAGCATGCCAAGAAAGAAGTTGTAAAGTAAAAAGATAACACTTCTTCAAAAAAGGAAATGTATGAAATGTTGACGTTATTAAATATGAAAGTGTTGCGACAGGTGCGTTAAAGAAACGGAAATTACTCCGTTTTATAACACATTTTGAAAAATGCAGTTATCTTTATTCAACCTACTTTGACAACTAAAAAAATTGCCACGGCTTTTCAAGGTTATAGCGAAATCATTAAATTCTCTTAGAATTGTCTGATTATTTTAATATTTAATATTACACTTTAAAATTCAGTTAAGTTAATTCAATACGATTGCAGATATGTTCACAATTAAGATTTAAAAAGTATAGCTCGAAAATATTATACATGTTTACGCGGATCTTCTAAAACTTAAAAATATATGTATATATCCACGCATTAACCCATCTTAAGATACTTTATTCCTACAGAAATGTGTCGAGAAGAAGAAGAAGTTATAGGTACTAACAAATATTTTGAGTGTCATTAACATAAAATCTACTCTTCTTCCAATTTGTACGCGTTGAATAAAATTGAAAGTAATGGTTTTTCTTGTTGCATAAAAAACAAAAAATACTACCAAATCCCAAAACTTTCCCATTAAGAATGTGCATATGCTCTCTTACAACTATATTTTTACTTAAACATTTGATATCTTCCTTCTTACACGTTATGTTAGGATCATTGTGGGGGAACGAAAGCAACAAAAGAATGTGAATTATGAAGCGTTCCATATTTGAAATTTCTTTTGAGAGCCACATTTTTTAAACTTAAACTGTATAGGTAGATACATTGTTATTAACTTAATTAGGGTACTCCTAAGCGGGCCTTTGCTAAAATCGTCCTCAATCTGATTGAGGTGCGTTCGCTGAGATCAACCTCTTCCATCCATACTCGTCTTGTATTTCGTCTATCTCCTTTCGTTCATCCATGGTTCAAAAATACGAGGCATCGTTCCCGGGCCTTTCCTTCGAGTTAGGCCCCGAACCGTCCCCAATAGCCCACTGTGCAGCTCTAGTGCGACGTTAATTAACCAAACCAAACCTTTCGTTCATCCTCTTTATATGTCCAAACTATCTTAACATACCTTTCTTAATCATAACAATAACTGACAAACACTAATGTGAACAATTGCCCTGCATCTCCTTGGAAAGTTAAGTTTGTCTGCTGTTGTTTTTAATTTTTGCCACGAAGTTTCAACGCGCCCGCCCGCACGTAGTATTTTGTGGAAGAGCCGCACTCAAAAGACCAAAGGGCCGCATGTGGCTCGCGAGCCGCGGTTTGCCGACCACTGACCTAGACAAAGGATTGCCCGAAGGCTGTCTCTCTCCCTCTCTCGATAAAAAAAGAAATGAGCCTCATCAAAGGAGATAAGGCTCATTTCTGGAGAGTAAGAGTACAGGAGAAAATTTCTCAATAGCACAATTTTATGACTTTTTAATAACATTGCGCGCAATTTAATAATTTTTCAATAATATTGTTAAATAAATTTATAACTATTGCTACATGTGTTGTATTTTTGACGAACCAGAGAAAACAGACGTTGAGGCAAATTTGAAAGTAACCTTAAAAGTAAGTATTCAGCTATTCTTTTTGAGATACTTAATAATAATAATATTGTGGTCATGGGGTTAAAAATGGTTAATTCAATTGGACGAAAGTTTTGTAAAACGCGACGAAATAGTTTTGCTGCTTTTCCCGCAAAAATGTATTACGAGCATAATTTACGAAGCTTTAGTTATATTTGTAACATTACTAACGAATGTTCAGCTACACATTCTTTTAAGATTTTTCTTCTTCCAATTTTTTTCGGAAATGCAGATTAAAAATGTCAACCATATAAAAATGCTAATGGTAAATAAATAATAATAAATGTCAGTATAAAAGCAAAAGAAAATGCATTGAATACATGCATACCTATTGTATAAACTATTGACATTTGGTTGGCAATTAATAGATAAATCGATAAATTGATCTTCGATATCAGAAATTTTAGTTTTTTTTATACAAAATGTAAACTTTCGATTTATGGCTTCCTTATTTAACATAAGCTATCCAAAAGTGCGATAGATAGATTTATAGCATACGTTCTATTAAAATAGTATTCATATCCAATGAGTTTCTGAAACCCAAATCAGGCATTTCCTGTTATCTAATCATTTCGTTAAAGAACCGGCACAAAAGTAAGGAATGTAGTTAAATGCTCTCGAGATATGTTCTTTTCGAGGTATGACTGAATCATTGATCAAGTCTCTGATTACCGCCGTATCACACCACGGAAGCCTCTGTACACATGTGGTTTCTCATACTGTATATGTATAAAAATAACCTATTTCTTACTGGGTGTTATTGTAATTAGTACTGGAGAGATACGCAACACCATTGCACACATATCTGAGAAGCGTGCATGCAAAAACAAACAAAAAATAAGATAACCATTGAATATTATGAAAAAGGATGGCTTCTATCCTATTTTGCATAGAAATTTTAATTTTACCAAACATATCCCTTCCATATTAAAAGTTGAAAACAGCAGGTTCGAGCAAAAGTAAACATCTGCAAAACGCTGATTTAAACAAACTATAAGTGGATCAGAAACAGATTATCAAATACTTAAAATCTTTTTTTCCCCAGTGAAGTTTCTTAATACGAATTTAATGGAAGTTATTTCATAATAGCCTATAGATTGATTGGAAACATGGCATGTTATCCAATCACAGGTTGAGCATTTTACCACGTCATTCAACTGATTTTGGTAAAAATATTTTTAAGAGTGTTGCAACCAGCTGCGCATCAATTTTTATCTGAACACGATTCTGTAATCGTTGATTTTGGTTTTTCTTACAGTATACTATTATAAAACACGAAAGAAGTCAATGGCTTTGTAGCAGTTAAAGAGGGGTTGAAAGGAAAAAAGAGGAAACGTTCCTATGAAGCTACAAAGAATTAACACTATAATGCTCCAGTTTGACAAATATTAAAATACATAGAAAATAAAAATTTCCTAAGTTAAAAAACAACAACGAGTTTTTTTTGTCGTAAATGTTGGTCAGTTATACCATGAATTGTATCATTTCAAAGCATCGGTAACACTTTTAAATAGCGTTTTATTTTAAGTCCAAAATAAAGATATGTATATTTACATCTTAACAATGCATTAGGAGCACATGTTAAAATGACGCATTGGAATATCTTCAACTTTTTTTTATGTTTTATCTGAAAATATAATTTAACAGTATTTATTTTCTTCAATAGTACTCTAGTATCAGTACTTTATACCATAATAAGTGAATATTTTCTTTGTCATTCTGTTATGGATTTTTAAAAAAAAATCTATTTATATTTTTAAGTAACAAGTATGATAAATTTAGGTCGCAAATAATCAATGTGCATGTCAGTAACTTTAATGAAGTTACTTTTTTATATGCTAAATATGTTTCCTTTAATCTTTCAAAACTGATTAACTGGATTTATTATTAACTCAAGCAGAAACAAACAAGTCATAAAGGGGTTGAATTAAAACCAAACATGTGAAGTGAGGTTCGTTCATAAACAAACATGTCAAAATAAAAACTTTGTATGAATCAGTTAAAAAACATGTTTGATCTTAGTCATTTAGATGGGGGTGTTTCTTAGGTTCAAAATATGGGATTGACAAGTGACATTTTAAAAATTCCTAAGGCAAACTTTTAAAAAACGTTTTTGCTGTTTTCTGCGGCTTGCGATTCGAGTGATGACATGTTTGTTTTTGCATGCGCGTTTCTTATTTGTAGTAAACAATTTTTAATTTTTTAAAATGTTATGTATTGACAAGATTTATCTTATGAAACTATAATAACTCAATTAATGAAATGGATCGATTTAAAAATTATTTTTTCTTATTTCTAGTAAATATTGCGTTGCAGCATGGTGATGGTGTGTTTTTTTATATCAACATTTGAAATGGACTAAAAAAAAAAAAAAAATTATTATTTAGAAAAGGTAAGAGGCAAATAATATTGTAACATTATTTTTTTTCAAATGAAGGTATCATTTAAAGAAACCGCGGGTAAAGATGAGGATATTATTTATTGCAAGTCATATCCCAGAGAGTTACAGCATCTCTAAGAACAGGTATCCCTTAGAGTAATGGAGTGTATGCATTCAAAAATAAATTGGAAACTTACCTTCCTGTCACCCCGACTGAAGCATGTGCATCCATAACAAACTTATTTTCGCCAGATGTCATTTCTTCTAAATCATATAACATCGCACTGCACTATGCAATCACATCACTGCGCAAAATATATCATATACTTTCCGCAATATCACTCATTAAAATATCGATTATATATCTCCTGATTATTTGGGCATACATGTGGTTTGAAGGAAACTGAGTGCAAATCGCAAGAAGCGAGCAGCGTCACCTGACAACCAGATCCGATCAAGTGTTATGAGCGTGAGCCATGAGCCTATCTTTGAACCTGAACCTGAAAATCGCGCGCAGTGGGGTGATTGGACCAATCAGATCGCTCGACAGGTTCGAGGTGGGATGTAGTTATACTAACAGGTTTGCAGAATAGAGTAGGTAAATTTCAGGTGTTTATTTAGGATTCAGACATTAGAGATTTTTACATAGGACTTTTCGCAATTTTTTAATCCTCCCCCCTTCCCAGTATTTTTATATTTAATTCAAGTTTTTATTTAAAATCTGTAAAAACTTATCTATTTTTCGTAAAAAAAAACACTTTTTATTGCTACAGTTTGTAAAGCTTTAATGCTAACTCCTATAATAATTGTCTAAAGTTATTTTTTTTAAACAATAATACTTTTAATGTAAATAATTGTTGGAATTTTTTTTTAGTTTTTTTTAATATTTAAATCTAGGAGGGAAATTAATAGACACCAAACAAAAATGTAATACTATAAAGTTAGTTTAATACATAAATATAATATTTATGGAATGGGAAGGAGAGGAGAGGGAATGTTCATAGTAAAATGCATTCTTAGTATTAAATGTAGGGTAGGTAGTAGAAGAGTTGTCAAATATTATGATTTTTTGTGTATATTACACGAAATGGGCCTGAGCCCCCCTCCTACAACTGGCAAACTCGGTTCTACCCTTAGAGCATGGATCCCTCATAGTAGAGAACTCATAAGGTTATAATCCCGCTAACGCCAAAGTTAGGCCAACATGTATGGCCTCAGACACGTGGTTTACTACGTCATCCATTTATAAAAAAATTCTAGTTCATTTATAAAAATATCCTGCACTTCATGAAGTAACACATTTACTATTAATACCAAATCACAAGTCAATCGCGAACGGTTTTTCATTCAAAAATTTTGAAAGGAAGTCACGTGTCTGGTGCCATTAGGTCTGAGGTGTTTGCATCACGATGATGACGTCATATTCGCTCTACTACAGTCCATTCATGCTCAAAGGTTCTACCTACCCCCTTCCCTTAATATTTCCGAAATTCAAGTTGATATTGTAGAGAGAGAGAGGGGGACGGGGAGGGGGGGGGATCATATAATTTTACTACTTCATCTTAATACAAATAAAATTTCAACTCTTATTTTTAATATGTATAGCAAATTGTTAAAACGTTTTATGTAAAAATAGCAATTTAAACACATCAAATTATTCCGAAATGAGCCCGAACATGAAAAATTCAAAATTAGAATTCATTTCCAATTCACCTTCGCAGCGGCGCCGGAACTTATTTTTAGGAGGTATGGCAGAAGAAAACTGGCGTTCTTATACTGATGCATTAAAACGATTTTTTTTACGGAATCCTTTTACACCATACTTTTTTTGTTGCGAAATTAGTTATGGCAGCGGCCCTACCTTTGACCCTTCCATTCAACGTTGCTGTCTTGCTCTGTCTCTTAACAAAACCGAAAGCGCACGTCCTTATTTTTCCGAACATGTTTTTTTTTATGTCTTGGATTCTGGTTAATTTTAATTAGTTGTTGTTCTTTCACAAAACTGCATGACAACGTTAAAGGGTTTTCGGAATTTGTTTCCATTGAAATGATTTTTAATTCCCATAAAATGTAAAATTATCTTTATGATATCAATAAGAATACTTTTAAAAATTTATTAAGTTCAGAAAACATTATAATTCAGCAGAAAAAAAAATAACTCACACTTTGGATTACAGCCTAAACCTAAACACACACACAAAAGACAAACAATTCAATTTTTTTTCTCCAGAAGAAGTTTTAAATATGAATTATTAGTTCAGAAATAAATAACTAAATTTAATTAATCGTTTCATTGCATAAACCAGTTATTCCTAACCCGTGGTCCTCAAAAGGATCCTAAGTGGTCCGTAAAACTTTTGTCCAATTAAATGTTTTATTTTTGATCTTAAAAAATAGGCATTTCTTTTATATACCAGAACATCTAATGAGAAAATTTATTTGATAGAACTTTTGTCTACAAACCACAAACATTTTGTGCATTGTGTTACCTCCTTTTTATACTTTCTTCTTTGTCTTAATTCATATGGATTTTAATCAGAAATTAATAACTTTTTATATTTGGTTGAAAGTATTATTTTTCTTTTTGATGTCGCCAATTTGAATCTGCTAATATATTGTCCAGATTAAACGTGTAATTAAAAAAAAAATGCGAGTGGAATTCTTTTTTTTTTGCAACTTTAAAAGTTTATCCACAATTTTAAAAGTAAGCTGCTATATTATCCAAGAATATTGAAGTTGGTGAAGCGATGCATTTGAAATATCGCCATTATGATTTGAAATTAAATAAATATACACATAATTTAATTAATTTAAAAATCTATCTTTTGTAATTAGAAAAAATTAAGTAAATAGTTAGATTTGTAATTAGTAAATTTATTGAAACATATAGTATTAATTATCTGAATTACATTAAGTATTCGAATGATTATATATATATATATATATATATATATATATATATATATATATATATATATATATATATATATATATATATATATATATATATATATATATATATATATATATATATATATATATATATATATATATATATATATATATATATATATATATATATATATATATATATATTTGGTACCTGAATAGTTTTTATTGTTAATAGTCTCACTATTAACTCGGTGGCCACCGAAAGTTTGGGAACTAGCGGTCTAAACGAAATACGTGAACACATTACGTAAAAGGCGAAAGTTGGGTAAACCCTCGAAGTCCTTCATTCAACTATTACTCATCAACTTAGAGATGGCGCATTTCAAAGTTCATAATGTGAGTTCAAACTTTACCTGAACTGAATTCAGAACCCCAATTTTAACCCGTTCGGAAAAAAAGTTAGATAATAGAAAAACAAAAAGGCAGCACAAATGAATTGCGAAGAAGACAAAAACCAAAGTTCGGCAACTTCCAAATACGTACCTAATGTTAGAGGAAACTATTAGTTTCGAATCTAAAAATACAAATAAAAGTTCGTCATGAAGAAGCAGTCCATTTGAAAAAGAGTTGTTTTCCCATGTTATTAGGATAAGGCTGAGGGAGTAGCAATTTTTTATAGGTGGATGTCGTCAGAGAGCACCTCATCTGTTTATTTGGGTCACTTTTGTCACGGAAGTCAAAACAGAGCTGACCTTTTGCTTGACTCTGGACGACGGATTGCATAGGGTTTGCTTTGGCCAGGAGATCAGATGGGAGTTTTATTGGAGGAAATTACAATCATTCAGGGGATATGTTTGGATGCACAAAAAACGAAGATTGGGTATGAAAGTTGGAGAAATCCGTTCGAGGCCGAAAAAAAACTAGGGTTCGTTCGTTGTGGTCGGAACAATAAAATATATAATAGTGGATTTTTTTACAAAGAGTTTCAAAAGGATTTAGATGTCTACTCGTACTACCAGAGATGTGAAATCTTTTCATATGCTGTAAAGTCGTATCAAAACACAATTTTTTTTCTTCTTTTTATAATTATACAATGTCCTACCGATTGAATCATACGTCAGAACATGAAAAATATACGTGCGGTAATAAAATGTAATTTTGATAGCTTAAACTTTTAAATGCATTTTGGGGGTTCCGTTCAATATTATAATTGGTTTAAAATTTTAGGGTAATATTACTTTAATAATTTTATTGTAATATTACTTTAAAAATGTTAATGTAATATTACTTTAAGAATTTAAATGTAATATTACTTTAATAATTTTAATAAAACATTACATTAATAATTTTAACGTAACATTAAAATTATTAAAGTAATATTATATTAGAATTATTAAAGTATTATATTACTTTAATAATTTTAATTTAATATTACTTAAATAATTTCAACGGTGTAAATTATTTTTGTATGAATGAGACACAAATAGAGACTAAAAAGGAACGACATTCAGAGGAAAAAGTTAAATATAGGGGGTAAAATTTATATACGAGGAATCTCGAAACATATATAGTTTATAA
Organism: Troglohyphantes excavatus; assembly: GCA_963932185.1. Classification (NCBI taxonomy): domain Eukaryota; kingdom Metazoa; phylum Arthropoda; class Arachnida; order Araneae; family Linyphiidae; genus Troglohyphantes; species Troglohyphantes excavatus. The sequence continues at coordinate 14,391,912 of OZ010672.1, forward strand.
TGTTCTGTATGCATTTCGTTTTAATTATATTGAAAGGAAATCACCGAAAGGGGAAAAGGAGGGGGGGGGGGAGTTATGTTATCTATCTTTGCATATTTTTAATTTAAGTTGCTTTGTTGGGAGAACAATTATCCTTGTAATCATATAATCGTCATCTGAATTCGAATCTCTGGTTACAGAAACCGAAACAATTTTACTCATTTCCGATCAAAAATAAAATATGCGTAGATATCATCGATTGCCCGTGATCTTCAGAGACAAAATCTTCAGCGTACGTAGAATCAATACAAGAGATTTCTCCGAGAATTTGAAGATAGGATAGAAAAATGTAGCAATGAGTTGAGTGTTCAAAACTGTGATATAAATTGTTGGACTAAAGTGGCGGGCCGAAGGTGCCATACTTTTCCATCACAATTGGGCCGTAAGCTAGGTCGAAATTGTTTATTGGAATTAAAACTGTTAGGTAGTTTAGTTGGAGGAGGAGGCGAGGAGGAGGGGGGGGGGGGGCAGTCGAAGAAAGCTTTGACACATGTAGTAATTCATACTGCAGTTGTCATTTTATTCAAGAGAAATTGCAAGTATTTTAATTGCTTTGCTGTATTCTAAAAATGTATAACGTTATTATATACAGGAACAGTTCAAATAATTTTTGTGCCACAAGTGATCGAGATTTTGGCACCCCAATTTGTGCAAATAATTTTGTAAGGATACTTTACAACTTGGGTAATTTTTTTTATTTTGGAATTTTCTAATTGTCAACCAAATCCAATTATTCCTAAAGTATAATTTTTTTTAATTTGGGGAAAAACACTGGTCTGCCGCGTTTTCAAATAATAAAATACAATCCACGCTATATAACAACTAATATACATTTAGAAATGAAGTAATAAATGAATTTCAAAGTATAATAAAATTCATTTAATTAACAACATTCCTATGTTGACAAAGAATTTCCAACTGAAATAATTTATATTTTCCCCTTTTCACTAAAATTTGGCACTTACTCCAGCGCCTAAAGCGACCGGTTGTTTAGTACTATTGTAAAAATATGAATTTTCGTTCATGTTTGTTTTTTTCGTTTTAAGTTTATTTGAGCAGAAGTATTTTTTTAATAATTTCATTTTCAACATCTTAACTTTTTTAAATAATAATTTAGTCTTATTATTATTTTAGGCGCGTTTCTGAAGAAAAAATTTACAGTTGTTTTCGATTTTGACGTGAACATTGCTGTCACGTCCCATATATAAGGTTACCTTGTTTACCGTTCTTGAGATATTGTGTACAAAGTACATACTCCGACTAATTTTAAAAATCATTATCTTTTTTTGTGCTGTTTTCATTATACTAAGTTAACTTACTTTAACACTGCATTTTCGTTTTTAGATTTAGATTTTTTTTTCAATGTAAAGAGCACTATTGTATTTTTACTATTTAATTTCTAGTTTTTACTTTTTTGTTCATTTGGAAACAGGCGTGGGAGGGGGAATAAATTATTTTTCTGTTTTTCAAAAATTTAAAAATCGTTAGTTTACTCGAAAGTTTGAAAAACAACACAAATAAGAAAAGTGTATTGGATATTCAGATGTCCAGTACACAAGTCTTTCATTTGTAAGTTAATTTTTTTTATTTCTGAAAATATTATAAATAATAAAAATTCTTTAAAAATGATATCTGCAAGCATTAATAAAACAAATATAATCGAGATGTTCATTGAGTTTTAAGAGTTTTGAAAATAATATTATTTATAAACACATTAAGTTTATAGTTAAATTGATCTCTAGTTGTTAATCATAGAATCATATCATATAATTGAAATCCTACTTTTGTTATATATTGACTTCTTGATAACTTTATTGTGATATAATTATTTCGCAAATTTCGGAATTCTGACGAGTGAAACGCGAGTAACAGTTAGCTGATCTCTTTTTACTTGACGCTTGCAAGAGGAGCGTGTCGAATGAGTGACATCACTGACTCTTTCCCCACAGAAGCACTATTCTTCGGTAATGGTCAGGATCGACACATTGGCGTTGAAAAGAAAACATTCGTTGGGAAAGAATGAAATAAAATTTAGAACTAAGAAGGTAAAGACAGAAGAAATGCAACGATACATAACGATAACGTCGAATCGAAAACACAAACCATGGTTTTATTAATTATTGCATTGCTAAATAACAAAAAGTATGACGGGATAGAAAAATAGTTGAAGTTTCACTTGCATGTTTACTTCCCTGTTTTGCTGCTAACCTAAAAAACTTTCTTAAAGACTATGCAAGAAATGTTTACAAATCCTAACTTAATTAACAATGCGTATTAATTAAGCAAACGAATAAATACTATTTTAGTTAGATTAGTAACTAATTTAAAACAACTACACCCCCAGACTCTAGTGTTCCGAGATAGACGAAACAAATTTACAAAATTCTATCAAAGTGTTCACTGTTGTCTACAACCAGAAGAGACAAAATTTCGAAAAAGAAATGAAATAGAAAAAAATAGCTCCCTGTAAGAGCTAAAACTCCAACCAGCAGATAACGATTGAAGTCAGAGCTAAACAAATATTAGCATCAAGGTGTTATCAAGAAACTATTCATGCCAAAATAAATAAAACTTTTATTGTTTATGCAAAATAGGATTCGATTTTTTTAAAAAAAATATTCTGTCTCACTATGTTTCTTTAAAACTGCTAGAGATATTTGTAATTTTTGTTTAAAATCACTTGAAATTCGCTTAGAATTGTTATAAAGTATTTTACGAACATTTTGAGTTATCTCAAATTATTCGTGACGCAATAATTTTTGAGGTTACATAACTTTTTCGATCATAATATAAAGAATTTTTGCACGTGAAATCGAATTTTTAAATGAATGTGGTTAATAATAAAAACACAAATTGAAATAAAAGTGTTTTCTTAATATACAAGAACTATATCAACACATTATCCTATGTTAGACTTCGAGGAACATATTAGCCACTCATTTATCATATTTAATAACAAAAATTAGTCGTTTTAATATTTTTTTTAACTGAAATAAAAGAAAATTATTGATACTTGATTAATAAGAACATTAGTAATTTTATCTAAAACCAAAATTAAAATATATAGACTGACAATAATTTCTGCATGTGCCTTTATAAGATACTTATTACGAGAATATTTTGACTTTCGGTTTTCCATTTGCTTAAAAATAATTTTAAAGCTAATAAAATTTTTCTTATTAAATCGGAATTACGAAAAAAACCATAGACTAGGTCGCGACTTTAAAAACATCGGAGCAGAAATGATTTTTCAACTTGAAAAGAGTCGGTCATCTCAGTGCAAAAGATTCAATCGGTCTCCTACCTTACATGCAGACTATGTGGTATTCCAAGATTCAATTATATATAATTTTTTATCGTCCCTTCAAATTAAAAGCAAATAAATGAAATTCTTTTGAAAATAAAATTCGAGTAGTAGATCTTAAAAAAATATATTACGAGTCGTTTTTTTTTCTTCCAAAAAAAATAAAAAATATTTCGTTGAAATTCTTTTTCGTCTTTCCATGTTGGTCTCTCGGTCTTTATCAGCAGCATCTATCTCAATTGATAGCGTCGTAAAAAGCCCCTACTCCCCGCCGAATGATCTTGTAGATAATGACTCCGAAAGGGCATTTTCATACAGAATTCCCAGAATTACAAACAGAAATTTGAAAAAAAGATCAAATCGGGATGAGTCGAATTTTTTTTTTTGCCACACTCATTTCCATATCTTCTATTTAACTCGAGCCAGCCGAATTAGAGTCGGTACATCGCGATAATGATATATAATCAAAATTCTTTTTAATGTAGACTCGTTTTTATAGTTATTTCGAAGTTTATTTAACCATCCCAACCAGCGTCTGGCATTCTTCAAACCTCCCATTTTATAAGCTGAGCTTCAAAACAATAATTTAATTTTTTTTATTGGGAACAAAAATTGAAATTGATATGTTGGGTATTTCCGAGTGTGTCAGTTGGAAGCATCCGTACATGGAACAATGACTGAAAAAGGTGTCATTACAATGTGGGGAAATGTTAGAGGGGGATTCGAAGTGCAAGTTAAGAAGCACTTTTTTATACGATAAATTTGCTGGCATTGATAAGGATTTAGAAATGTGAAGAACAAATAGTGATTTGGATTTCTAAAGTGAAGTATAGGCAGGGACCGACTTACAAGCTTAGGGGCCCAGGGCAAAAGAACATTAGGGGGCCCCTCGACGTAATTCAAAATAAAACTGCTAAATTTATGCACAAGCACATTGTACAAAATGACGTAATCAGTCGCCCCAAGGTATAGAGGTAATCGGTCATTAATTTAATTTTGCTAGTGATCCAAAGCGCATATCTTTGAAAAATGTGATGCAAAAGGTGACATACATCATGAACGTGCTGAAAAGTCAAATTGATTTAATTGGGTAAAATAATATAAGTTTTGCAAAACAATTAACGATTGATTTTCAAAAAAAAATTTTAAAAAATTTAATGAAAATAAATTTAATTTATTTTTAAAAAATTCATTAGTAAATTTATTTTTAACTTTTTCACATATATTTAGCATTAAATCATTTTTGGGGGCCCCTTTAAAATGGGGGCCCTGGGCAAGTGCCCCGAATGCCCTCCCCTAAATCAGTCTCTGAGTATAGGATATTATATGGAATTCGAAGCTAATATTTTTTTTAAATTTTTCATCACTCAGAAATCTAAATATTTTTATTTATTTTTTTACATTTTAAAGTTTTCGTATTTATACTATTAATGATTTTCTGCTATGCAATATGATTTTTTTAAATAGAAAAAGTAATGATTGTTTACTAATTTTTAATTAAATAATTTTTCTTTCAAATTAATCATCGCATTTTTCCGAAAGAATTTTTTCCTAAAGATATTTTTAATACCCAAGAAATGACCAAACATATTATGACTTATCGATACAGAAATATATTTTTATTTTTACAAAATAAATACTACTGTTCTGAAGTAATCGATAGAATGTACGACCTTTTAACTCGCCTTTAAAAATTGGCATTATATTCATGAAGCCTGACATTTCATAAGAACCAGGTATCAAGTTTTAATAAATATATTTTGTCATTAATATGGCATCTAGTTTTCCTTGCAGATAAAACGAAATTTTTTTTAGATAACAGCTTTTCTTTTCAATTACAAACAAGAATATAACTCTAAAAAATTTAATCGGGTAGCTCAGTAGTCTGAACAAAATACTAGTTTACCTTTTTAGAAAACAGATGGCGCCACGATTTTATTTGGAAAGTAAAAGTAGGATCGTAAAACAGAAATGAAAAGAGAAAGTAATAATTACTTACGTATTATAATTTGTTACACTAATACACAAAGCATTATTTTTCGTAAAACGCCCAAGGCCCCTCGATTTTAAGGGCACTTACTGATAGTTTTAGGCGACCCTCGAAAAATTCGTTATTATTAATGGAATTTTTCTAAATGTTATATGAACAATGTTATTTATATAATGAACTTCATGGTCTCAAGTTTTTAATCTTCAAGAATATTTTGAGAGGGATCACTAACATTGATGCTGTGTTTACAGTACTGAATTTTCTTAATTAGGTCCTGCTATTATATATATATTATAAGTTTTGTAAAATGGTAGCCCGTTCCGTTTACATTCGAGTTTTTTAGTAAAAATCACTTAAATGAATAATAAATAAACAGGTGACCCTAGAAAAGCAAACTAGAAAGACCCTAGAAAAGGGCACTTACTGATAGTTTTAGGCGACCCTCGAAAAATTCGTTATTATTAATGGAATTTTTCTAAATGTTATATGAACAATGTTATTTATATAATGAACTTCATGGTCTCAAGTTTTTAATCTTCAAGAATATTTTGAGAGGGATCACTAACATTGATGCTGTGTTTACAGTACTGAATTTTCTTAATTAGGTCCTGCTATTATATATATATTATAAGTTTTGTAAAATGGTAGCCCGTTCCGTTTACATTCGAGTTTTTTAGTAAAAATCACTTAAATGAATAATAAATAAACAGGTGACCCTAGAAAAGCAAACAAATGGATTTTCTAATATTTTAATAATAATAGTAAGCTGTACATTTTAAAAAACAGTGTTAACTTTAAGTGGGGGATTCTTTTTTTATAAAATGCAAGGTAATCAAAAGAAATATCTGGGATGGTATCGCAATCTGTCCTATTTTATTTTAGCATTCTACAAACTAGACTAAAACGCACTCGTAAAAGGGAATATTGCAAAGAGTTTATGGTTAGGAAAATATAAAGATATGTTCAAATTGAAAATCTACCGATATATTTTTATTACATTAAATAAATATTATGTTATTTTTGACGAGTTTTATTCTTTAAAAAAAAATTAACAAAAAAATTCGGGGGGGGGGGGGGGGGGGGGGGGCGTAGTTGTTTGGGTTTGTACGGCCACGCTATTGTTGACTCCATTGATAATCAGAGGGTTTAATTAAGTGGTAATAAATAAGTTGATGAATACCATAGTATTTAGGAAACAGATTTAATGATGCAAATATAAAAGTTAAGAATTTACATTTAAAGGTTATTTCTTGGAACCGAAATAAAGGTGAACGAACTGCATGTCGCTGCACATTTTCAGAATGCCATGCAAGTGGAAAATCAAAAGAATCTAAACTTTAGAAACATTTCTTTAATAATACAGCTTTAGAATATCCTGACTGAATCCTAGAGAGTGCTCGAAGTGATTAAAAGGCATTATTTAGGTTTTGGTAGAATAAAAAAAAGAGGTTCGCCATTTTGGAAATCAAAATGAATAAAAGGCGGGATAAATACCACATTGGGAAAATGAAAGCAGGGAAACATGACTGCCTAAATTATTTAATGGGAAGAAAGAACTTTAAGAAATTTTACATTTTAAATAAAACTATTGTAACTAGAGTTTTGTGGAATTAATACAATTGCACGTTTTTTAAAAAAAGTTTTAAAAGTATTTACAAAAATTTGTCAATTAACGTATTGTTAAAAATTATTTGGTTAAATTTGAGAAACCCTTTTTAATAGTGCGGTATTCTCAAAAGTGTGCTTTACTGTGGATTTTTAATGGAAATCAATCATCAATAAAATGCATACTCTGTGTATTGCACTCTGGTATATGCGATTATCCCCGAGAGGAGAGGAAAGGCTTATGTTTTCTGTCATTTGTCGTTATTTTATTTATCCCCGTGCGAAGAAAGGATAGTTTTGCTAGTATTTTATAAAAATAACATGTTTCCAAGAAAGAAAGAAATACCAATTATCAAAATTGGAAGAAAATGTTAAATTTGCTTTATAATTTCGTCTTGATAAATGTATTTTTTTAATAATACACCAAAATATTCAGTAGCAGAGTAACAAAATTGTGTAAATGTGTTCTATTTGCGATTTGATTTTTAAAACAGACAAACCAAAACCTCGATTACCTTTTCTCTCTCACTTAAAGACGCGTTTACAAATTCGTCTACGAATCCCATCATTGCCCACGATAGAAGTTTCCAAACTACATTGAATCACAAAGTCCTCTAACATCCTCTCTAAAAAAAATTATATATAAAAAAAACTATCGCTTTTTGTTTAAAAAAACGCGTGGATGTGATTGGAGGGTAGTTCAGCAGTACCCTCACCCCATCCGCAATGTACATTGTGAATTGCACAACTTTACCCTTTTGTGAACCTCAGAGAAAGATCCTCCTACGACTGACTTGAAGTCACTTCAGGCCTACAAGAGTTGGAGAAAGAAAGTGGTAAAGGGGGATTCGGACCAGGATGCTGCATCAACCTATTGGTCCAAAGAAGGACGGCTCGCTTTCAGTGGGTGACTTGCATTCAGGATGGATGCTTTCAACACAAGGTGAAGGATGCGACAAGGTGGGCACTCAAAACAGGGTTCATGCAACTTTTGAAAAGGAAGTGACTTCGAAGTATTTTCGAAGGGCTTGCGTTTGGTAGCTTATCATGGTAAGATATGGTATGGAATGTAACAGTCATTTTATTTGATCTACTTTCACTTATAGGACAGCAGATAGTTACAATTTTAGTATTGGACCAATGATCAAGTTTACAAATAAATAAAACTTTTGATATGTTACTTTATTTTTTCAACTTTCTTAATATTTTTTTTGTCTTTTGGTATTTTTTTTTTTTAATTGTTAGATGCTAGAAAAGCTAAAAATAATTTCAGTAGTAGTTGGTCGATTTCTAGAATTATAAAAAATATATATAATGTTTTTAGTATTTAAGCAGTACCCTCACCCAATCCACAATGTGAATAGGTAGCTTTAATCTCCTAAAACGTGACAGCAACTGTGAATTATAACTTTTGTCGATCAATACAGTCTCTATATAAAATTATTTCAATCCTTTGGGAAAATGAACGTTTATGAAACATTGGTCCTACATTAGCGACATCTAAAAACTAAACAAAAAAACTAACAGTATTTAAATTTAATAGACGGAATTTATATAAAATAAAAGGTTTAAAAAGTGTACTGTGTATTCATCATAACTGTTCATTCAAAGTTGTATTCATCAACAAAAATGTATTAATGTCTCTCTTGGCAGTATCACATAACTAAACATATGCAATGAAATATTAACTCAATTTTTTTTGTTTTGCTATCCAGTAGAATACATTGTGACACTAAGACAATGGATTATAAGGTTGTTTAAAAATCACTAACGATGAATTTCTAATTTTATTAGAAAGTAAACTACAAAATTTAACTGTTTAAAACATAAGGTGGAGGAAAATGATTCTTAAAACTCGATTTTTGACGTTCAAAGTCCAACTTCTCATTGGAATAAAATTGTAAATTTACAATTGTTTTATAAAACTGTTTACTTATTTATTTGAAACATAATGGTATACTCTTATCGAATTCTGAGCTTTATAAATGTTTGTAATAATTATTTTCTAAGATAACTTACTACGATTCATAAATGAGGTAAAATGAGTACCTGTAGGAATTATGGAATTTTTCGTATAAAAAGGCATTATTACAACAAACTTTAAAGTCAAATTAATAATATATTGATTATTAATGGACTGTATTTATGACTACAAACAAACTGTAATCCGCCATGCACTATTTTGAAATAAATAATTTTGAATAAAATTGTATTATTTTTTTATTTCCTTCGAAAAGGAACACCTGTTAATATTATTCTTGGTTTGTTTTGATTCAGGAACCTTTGACGTATATATGTTATTTTTAATTTGTTCCGCAGACGATTTTTCATTTAATTTAAAACATTACATTTAACTTCGAATAAAACCAGCAAATACCATTCATTTTTGTATCGAAATATGTTCTTTTGTTGATAGTTTATTTGAAAAATACCAGGTATGTCATTTCATTCAATTAACATATTATATAAACAATGTTAAATATATTGAACTTAATTCGTGTCGCTTATGAGCTTCGAAATTCATATTTTTGTAGAATAATTGCACTTTTGGCGAAGATTATTAAATTTTTACGATTTCCTATTCTTTAACATTAATAATTTGAAAACCCATTTTTCCCACTTTGCAAAACATTGGGAAAAAACTAAATAAATTAAAATGTTTAATAATTTTTTCGTTGGAATGTATTAAAAGTATTCTATTCTATACAAATCCCAGGAATATTCCTAAATTCTTCGACTTTTCTAGTTTATATACAGAAGTTTTCATGTATCGAACTATCACAATTTTATTTTTGTATGCTCAAACAAATGGATATATATTTGGACTTGAATTAAAACACCCAGAAATATATTTTTTTGCTAAAATTTGCTATTAACGAAGTAAATTAACAAAATACGAACGAGATCAAAACATAAGTTTAACATTGAATAATTCAATATTTAAATTATTTTCAATATTTAATTAAATTTAAAAAAATTAACCCAAGACCTATTTTCCCCCACCTTACCCTATTTCGATATTTATAAGAAGTATATTTATACTTTTAAAGAATTTTTGTTCTTCTTTTTGGAACGATAAAATTCTTCGAATGTTTTATTCATTGATATTACACTGAAAACAATTTCAGCATAAAAACTTCATCATATTTTTTAAATGTTTTATGCACGAAAAAAAAAACTTAAGTTTTTATGCTGACTTTTCTTGCTAGGTATTCACGGAAGTCGGATACATATGAGACATTTCTTGAATTCTATCATGAATTACGTGACAAGCTCTTTTTATGGTGATTTTTTTTAATTCTCATAATAATTTTTTACTATTATTATTTACAATTCTTTACTATTCTTTATCATTATATGACAAGCGGGCATTTCTTAGTTCTTGTGACTAGTTAAAAGACAATCTATACTTGGGGCGTCTGCTTTTTAAAATCTTTCACTACTTTACCGTTTCTTTTATCAAAGTTATTTTGGGAAAAGAAAGCGAGTTCTCCATTTAACACAGCAGGTAAGTCCAAAAGACATTCAAAGGTTTCTTTTTATTTAGGTAGTTAGAATTCTTCCTACATTCAAAAGGCTGCAACTGGTTATCCAGCAAAATTGCCGTTACCTCACACACAAAAGGATATCAGTCAAAAGTGACTGGTGCAAAGGTCTGTAAGGCATTTCTAAAGTATCTAAGAGACGCAAATTAAACTGACACATACGAGTGACTTAAGACCCCGTCATCAAAAATAGTCTTTATGGCAAAGGCACAAAGACATCTGAGAGTTTAAGCAACACATTCATTGAAAGTGAAAACTAAATATTTTCTTGCTGATAGGAGTACATTTCTGTCGATGTAAAACCGGTATAGTAAACTATGAGATTCGGCAATTCCATTTCAGACAACATCTTTAAGATCCGCTATGGAATGAATGAGATAACTATCTCATTCAGTTTTCTTCTTGGAAGAAGTGTCGGCAGTAAAAGTTACAATTTACACTAACAAAAAAAAATACAAAACATTCAAACTGAAAGTATACGTAATTTATATACAAGTTCAACAGGAGTTCAAACAACTTCAGGGCTCAAGGAAATGGAAATGAAGTTGGTTAGACATAGAAATCGCTCCCTAAAGGTCCATGTCTAGAACACCCAAATTATGAGATTCTTATGGAATTGAATAATAGTAGAAAATACGGATAAGGCGAGTTTCAAGTTCGGTAATAGCAATCTGTTGTAAACGAGATCAATTTTCAAGGAAACTCGTCTGTCGGCTCAATAAGAAAATATTTTTTTCAATTATAAATTTTTATGGGAAGAGCTTTTTTTCTTCATTATTTAGCAATATTTGTCAGAGTGTTAAATATTTGTTTGCCTCAATATAATTCCAATTTGCTGAAATGTTTCCTTTTTATGTAATTTTTTTTTAATTGCAAAATAAACACATCGATATTTCGCGATGCATCGCGATGTGAAAATGTATCAACAATTCTCAAGCCTAAAAGATATATATATATATATATATATATATATAAATAATTATGTTTTATTGTTAATTATCTAATTATAAACTGCCTAACTATTACATGAGTTTAATATTGCTTGTACTTACACTGTAAAAAATTACTGTAAAAATACAGCATTTTCGTAGCATAAATACAGCGCCCGTTGCTGTTTTATTTTACAGAACGCGCTGTAAACACAATTTACAGCACATGTGATGTAATCTGTTTCCGTGGTGCGTACCACGTGATATTATTAACGAATCAGCTTTAGAAATGGCAACTCATGATGACTTCTCGTGTTACGATGGCAATTCTCTGTTAGGGTTAGCAGCTGTGTACTCTTCGTTCTTCGGCTCACGGTAAGTGTAATTATGTAGTTTTTAAGTGTAAATTGATTAATTGCGAACTTTTATGTAGTGCTTTTTACCTATTTAATTGTTTAATATCTATTGACAACCCTTTTTGAATGGTGTTCCATTCTCGGGATGTCAATTACGCAGTTGGCCATAACGGTTATCTCTTTTTTGGTTTAAAAATTAAACTTTACTGTGGGCTTTGAAACCACTTTTTTATTATTCAGAATTAGGTTTTTAGCACTCGGCTAAATTTTTGCTTCATTCGGAGCATTTTTAGTAAGCTTTTTCAGTGAATTTGCTACCTTTTGGTGTTGCGTTTTTTGCCACCTGTAAACCACTGTTTTTGAGGTTTTTCTTAATAATTTTTAATAATAATTGACAGGAACCTAGTTTTTTATTGTTGTGCATAAATTTTTAATGTTTTTAGCACTTTTTTAGTGCTTTTTCCGAAATTTTTTTGCTAGGTTCATTTAACATGGGCGCATTACGTTTACGTTTAGTGTTCCCTTAGGATTAACATAGGGAAATTTTGGAATGTGACTTTAATTTAAATTTAATTTCTCGGCGTCCAAATCTGATTTTTATTGTTTATTAACTTGTTTTCAGTCACACCCTATCTTTTTGCTTCATTTGAAGCGTTTTTATGTGTTTTATAAGAACTTTCGTAGAGTTTTGGTTCTTTGTTGACATTCTCTCTTCTGTCTTGTAACTCTCAATTAACTACCTTTAATGGGTTTTTATCACTCAAATTTGATAGCCTAGAATATGTTTCATTGCCCTGTTTAATTTTTTAGTGCTTTTAGCACTTTCTGTTGCTTTTTTTTTGCGTTTTATTTTCTTTGGTCCTTTAAACATGGGGCCTATGGCTTTCGGATTTGGTATAATGGTTGACCCGTTTTTTGGGGAATTTTATGAAAATTGTGTGACAAAAACCTCGGTAAATAAATATTAAAGAGCCAAAAATGTAGCAAACATTTCGGAATATAAATATTAAAAAATTTTATGGGGAACTCAACGCACATTCACAAAATTGTTCAAAACATCTTTTTTAACTAAGATAAAGTATAGCTATATCTTATTAGTCTTTTCACAAAAAAAAAAAAAAAAATATCAGCTTATCTTAATTTGCTTATATGAGCAATTAGTTTGAATTTGATCAAATCTGAAACTTTTAAACTTTGAACCGCATGAGGCATACAAGTATACAATTATCAGAATTTTATTAAGTATAAGTATTCTTATAATATTTTCTGGACTACTTTTACATTCGTTGCTTGTTTTTAGAAGGAGACTGAATGTATATAAACATATTTTTTATTGTGAAATTATATGTTTTAAATTTTGTATTTTTATTTTTTAAATAATTAAAAACTAATAAATAAATAATTTTTGAAACATCTAATTTAAAATTTAAATTTTTTTGTAATATTACTTGTATTTAAAAATAAAAACTCCTTAATATAATTGTAGTCTTAAAGTTGTTTTCATAAAATTTCTTAGTGTTCGGTTTGTTCGCTTGTTGTTAAAATAATATATTTACTGATTTATGTTTTTTTTTCCAGTTTACTCCTCTTCAAAAACTGCTGGGGAGTCGAGTTAAATTATCCTCAATTTTCATCGGCGTTGATACGGGACTGGTGCACATTAAATCTGATCGTGGTCCAGTGATCTGACCCCTATTCAGATTGCGTCGGGTGCCAGCTCATGTTTTGTCCTCGTCATCTCACCATGGTTAAAAAATATGAAACAGTATTCCCATGTCTTTTCTTCGAGATAGCCCTGAACTATTGCCAATAGCCGACTATGCAGCTCTAGTGTGACTAGATTCCTTATAAATTACGAAAGTCGTCTTAAAATAACATCAATTTCCATCGGCGTGTATATCGGATTGGTGCACATTAAATCTGATCGTGGTCCAGTGATCTGACCCCTATTCAGATTGCGTCGGGTGCCAGCTCATGTTTTGTCCTCGTCATCTCACAATGGTTAAAAAATACGAGACAGTGTACCCCGGCCTTTTCTTCGAGAGAGCCTGAATTATTATCAACAGCGACTGTGCAGCTCTAGAGTGACGTTAACCATGCATCAAAAACTGCTGTAAAACATAAAATAGCATAAGTTTCTGAACGAAACTAATATGCAATTTAAAAAATAGTGATGACAGCCGATGACTCTTCAAATGAAAAGTTTGGAAAGATGGCTCAATTTTTCTATAATGTTATGGCCATTTCGTAGATTATTTGTAATAATTTGTATAAGTAATAATTGTTTTAGTAATTTTGAGGGTCATCATATGTTATAAAAATTGTTAATTATGTATCAAATGCACTAACAGAATTAGGTACTTAACGAAACTAATTGTAGCAAATAATATAAGTTTAATTGTAGAATGTAAATTAAGTTATAATTTTTAATTAATTATAATATTTTTAGAAATATTAAAACAAATGTATAAAAATGGGTAAATGTGATTTGTTTTTATAAAATTAAATGCTTATATATATATTTTTTTTGACATGTTTGTTTTTGCACATGCACGCTCCTCAAGTATTCTAGTGTTTTTTTAATGGAGATACATTATTAGAGTTTATGATTAAATGTTATTGTGCATTCTAAAGTAAAGCCAATTTCTTCCTACGATCAGAATAGCAAAAAAGCAAACTTGACAAGTTTTGTTTAAATGTTATATGTCAAATATTTACCTAAAATTATTTGTTCGTATTTTTGCATTTATAATTATACATAAAGATTATTCTCATATTCAATTTGAATTTATAGTTTGCTCTGTTTAAATGCCTTTTTTTAATCTATAAATTTGAATTTATATTTTTCTCGGTTTAAATTCCTTTTTTAAATAATTATTTTCATAAACGAACCATTGTTTTTCTATTCTCTGAAATTGATCAGAATTGTGCTGTCTTATTTTTATTCCACTCACATAAAGACCCCGCTAACTTTTACAATAACTGCAATTTTTTTTTCGACTATTGCCGTATTTCTCTAGACCGGTTGCTGCATTTTAAAGTAGTAAAGTTTTTTTATAGTACACTCAAAAGTGTGTTATAAAAAAGTAAATGCTTTGTAATTAAAAAAAATGCAGCAACCGGTTAAGAGAAATGAAAGTTTTTATATATACACAAGCATATATAACGATGGTAACTTACATTACAGAAAATATATATCTGTAGCTGTAAAATAATTTTGCTGTACTTTTTAATCGCACGTACTGTATTTTTATAGTTTGTTTTAAATTATTTTTCTGTAATGTTCCCTTGCTTGTGCAGTGTTTTAATATATATATATATATATATATATATATATATATATTAAAACACTGCACAAGCAAGGGAACATTACAGAAAAATAATTTAAAACAAACTATAAAAATACAGTACGTGCGATTAAAAAGTACAGCAAAATTATTTTACAGCTATTGTAAAATTACAGCACACGTGATGAAAAAGTACAGCAAAATTATTTTACAGCAAACTGTAAAAATACAGCACGTGTGATTAAAAAGTACAGCAAAATTATTTTACAGCAAACTGTAAAAATACAGCACGTGTGATTAAAAAGTACAGCAAAATTATTTTACAGCACACTGTAAAAATAAAGCACAGTGTGTTGGCGTTACTTTTACCAGCACACTGTGCTGTAATCTTACTCGGAAATTTTTTACAGTGTATATTTCTGAATTTGAGGATTCCTTGAAAAAATCTGAGATAAGTTCTGTTCTTCATGCATGTCATCCCTCCCCCCCTAATTTTTCATATATATATTTTTAATTAATGAACAAATGACATCATACGTAAACCATGTGGTTTCTGTTGTACAATATGTCTTGCGATAAAAAATAAAACATATGAAAATATTTTATTTCAAAATGATTTACAACGAGAAATACCATCCGGATTAAATACTCTATCGATTATTACAGAATTTAATTCTGTACGTAAACTTTTCTGACATAAGACCTTGAAATTAAAATTTGAGTTGGTATGTTGTTAAAAAAATTCGTATGTAAAATATATAGAATTAATCGATTATACTGGCACTAACAGTATTACGAAAGAAGGGGAAAAGTTTATTATGCATACAGGAAGTTGAAAGTAGAAAATGGCACATCGATGTAACATGAAATGTACCTTCGTAAAAATTGGCCTTTCGAATCCCAATGCCGAAAAGCAGCGATGTTTCTCAGCAAACGTTCTGTCAGCAGAGGCTATTTCTCCAGCAAAGTATCTAAATTCGATTATCTTGATGTTGAAAGTCTAAAAAAACGCGGTTGACCAGAAGCTGAAAGCAAAGCGTCTTTATTTTTCAAGACTAACTTCTTCCAAACTAGGTTGAAGGGAAGTAATTTTCTGATTGTACGGAAAATTCAATTGCTTGAATTTATTTCGGCTAACCGCTGAGAGGACCTTAGCTTAGTTATTTATCTCAAATACTTATTTAAGTTTCCTACACGAATGCTATAATAGTATACAAATTGAATCGCCTTTGTATAGTTACCGAAAAGGCAGAATTTCTCAGCTGTAATTGCGAAGAAAGACAAATGCTCATTAAAATTTGTTGTTAAGATTTTTTAAGATTCGAATAGTCGTTCTTAATAAAACAAATTACAAAACAGAAGGGGCTATATCAAATACGGAACTCAATTTGAAATGTAATGCTAATTTTAATTATATCCGGCATTTCACATCAGATTTTCCGTGGTCAGTGATGGGATATTTTTATGAGATTGAATCCGATGCCGACAGAAATCCAAATTCTAAGCGTCATTTTACTAAAGAGTTCAAACTCACACACAGTAATTGAATTTATTTTTAACTTTTCGAACGACTGGAGTATGCTGTGAAGTACGCGAACTCTATTCTGAAATGTTATAATTATTTGATGCTTTCAAAGTAGCAGACACTCGTTTTTACGAACTCGTAGGGAACAACCAAATTGTTCGTAATATCGAAAGTTCGTAAAATAGAATATCATAAGAAGTAGATAAATTTTATGCTTATTTTTATTAAACTGTCTTATTTTTATAAATAAAGCATTATTTAGAGATTACATTAGGAAGTAAAGTTTATATAGTTATTCTATATAAGAAACAATTGTAAAATAAAATAGTTAAATAAAAAATAATAAATATACCTTTATTGATAATCAAGCATCAGAATAATCACTAGTTTTTCTGTTTTAAAACAACGTTTTGGAAAATACATGTTTTTATTTTATCGATGTTTGAAAGCATTTCACTATTGTCCTCCTCAAAAGAGACCTAGTCTTGATAACCATTCAAGCTCAAATCGTGTCTGGATTTAAATTTTTGCTGCCAACCGTCCGATGCCTTGAAGTCTTTGATGTTGAGCTTTAAAACAAAGCAGTTCAATTATTCCTTAAGCACATTACATTAATCAGAATGTTCGTTCCTATAATTTTCCTCATTCAAGCAAGCAAAGCTTTTTCCAGTTTGTGATATTTTGCTGCTCTAAAATATTTTCGAGACTAAATTTCCTCAACTAAAACTTGCTCAAACTCCCTCTGGACTCACACGAAACTTCAGACATTCAGGGTCCAGATGAAACTAACCAGCTACAAAACATAATCATACAACAAAGCACCCCTTTTCCCGCTCGACATTGACACATGCTTATTGAATGTTAGGGGGGGGGGGGTAAAGATTGACGTCAAAGTGCCACTCTCTAATCACATGCCTGCTACCCACCTGCTGTTGGACCCTGTAATTTTTCTCAGAATGGTCTTGCAATGTTTGTATGTGTTGCTTTGTTACTCCCTAAAGATATGACCTTTTAAACTTTGTCTGATGTCAGATAAACGCTAATGAGTTCGCAAAAAACAGATTTTTCAAAATTTTTGTTCGTAAATGAGAATTAAAAATAACATTATGCCTATGGAACCATGTTCGGAACCAGGCACGTAAAATCGTGGTGTTCGTAAATTAGAGGTTGGTAAAAACGAGCGTCTACTGTATTAGGAAATATCTAGAAATGCGGTATGTCATAAGTTTTTCTTTTTAAGAAACGCTATACACTTTTTGGAAATAGGATTGATAGGGCTGTATTTTGATGGATCATTGTTAGGCGGTGATTTTCTAAAACAATAATAGAATTTACAATAATGAAAATACCGCATATGTAAACTTTGATGTGTTATTTTCCCATTGTATTATTTTGAAGTGACGAACATTAAATCGGGGCTCTCATTAAGATGATATTTCGATTAACATATATTAATTTGTGTAAATTCTTAATTCTTTACACAATTATTTTAGTAAAGTTCTCGTCCAAGGAAATGAAATATTAAAATATTTTATAGTAGAGAATAATGAACTAGAATTTAAGCGAATAAGATAAGGCAAGACTCTAAGATAAGGCATTTGACACCCACGCCATTTTATGAAAATATTGATAAGTTTAAATAACTTTTGATTTTACCAAAGAGTTTTAAATTATGCGAACATGAAAAGTACTAAAAGAATACTGACCCTTCATGTTGTAAGAAAAAAAAATATTATTGATATTGTTCGTTCATGAAAAGTTGTTTTTAACTTCTAATTATCAACTGACTAACAATAAACATTTGTAAAAGAGCTCAAAACAAGATAAAGCCCCAACTTAGGCCCCATTTCAAAATGTGTCAAAGCAGTGATAAATGAGATCATTATCCCCTGAATAGCAATAAACTTTAATCAAAACATTCTTTATCAATTTATTATTTTTAATTAGACAGTGAACTTTAATTTCCTGGTGGATTTTTTTGTAATGAATGTCACAGAAACTAAATCATAATTTTGTGATTTTTTTTATTATAAGGGTCCTATAAATAATTTTTTATTATGTGAGGATTGATATGGGATTCGTGCTAGGTTATTTTTAAAACTTTATTTGAATCATGGCTTCAATACAGAAATCCAGTCACTAAGTCATGTAAAGAAAGTAAAAAAAAGGGCTTTCTGTGACTTTTCGAATAACAAAGCATCGAGTAGTTAGAATTTATTTTACTACAGCCACGAACCTGATACTTTAATTCTACGTAGCTCAAATACAATTCAATATTTCAACAATTCAAAAGTTAGTTTTAAAGTGCGCGATTACCTATTTTGGTTCTTTTATAGCAAAGTAATAAACAATCGGCAATAAATTGCGAAGAGCAGAAATGGTCCCAAACCAGGGTGGCAACAACATTTTGGAAGAAAAAAAAAGTTCCCTGATGGTGTCACAAAAAAAATTCCCTGATTTTACAATTATATTAAGAAATATTGCGATACATGCTTTGTATAGAAGTATTCACGCTATTAAAATACAACAAATATATTGCATTATAAATGAAAAATTATAAGCAATACTTATTGACAGTAAAAATAATAATTTATAGATACAACCCAAATTATGCAATTGCGACAGGCATAATAGTAATTAAACTAAAAAAACACCACGAAATTTTGAAAAAAGTCAGTTTTTTAAATTTTTTTTCGTTTGCAGATAATTTTAATGTTTTATATGCTTTCTATTCCAATCTTCAATAAATCACATACTCATTAGCCCCTCACATGTTGCTTTCAATTCAAGATTTAACGCACTTTGCTTTTGCTTGCCCCTCCAGCATTGGTTCACGTTTTTACAAAAATTAAAATTGAAAATATGAAAATGCGTATAACCATGCTTTTTTAAAAATTCTGATTCAGAACTAAAAGGAAATATTGACAATTAAATTACCCAGAATGGATGGCATAACAGGCGATAATTGCCGTTTTAATTATCCAAATTTGAAAATTTCCCTGACTTTTCCCTGTTATTTCCAGAATTAAAATTTTCCCTGATTTCCCGGTTATGTTGCCACCCTGCAAACTGTTTATCCATTGTCTTTTTCTTGTTTTCTCTCTGGTCCCCAAAACCACCCGAGTCTCGATACACTTCTGATTTTCCAAATACAGGGTGGCAACAAAATTCTGGAAAAAAAGTTCCCTGATTTATATGATGGCGTCACAAAAATTTCCTTGATTTTACAATTACATTTAGAAATGTTGCAATACATGCTTTGTATAGAAACAAGTATCCACGCTACAAAAATACAACAAATATATTGCATTATAAATGAAAAACTAAAAGCAATACAGTTAAATTGAAGTTAGTGAATTGTGATATTTACGGATACAACACAATTTATGGATACAACACAAATTATACAATTGCGACAGGCATAATAGTAATTAAACATGTTCTCCGGCAGCAGTAATTGCAAAAAAAGCAAGTTTTTCCAATTATTTCTTTTGGTGATACTTTTAAATGTTTTATATGCTTCATATTTTATATTCCAATCTTCAATTAGTCCCTCACATGTTGCTTACAATCTAAAATACAACACACTTTGCTTTTGCTTCTCCATCCGGCAATGCTTCACATTTTTACAAAAATAAAAAAATAAAAATGCGCATAACAATGTTTTTTTTTTAAATTCTTCTACAGAACTAAAAGGAAATATTGACAACTAAACTACCCAGAATAAAGGACATAATTGACGATAATTGCCGTTTTAATAATCCAAATTTGAGAATTTCCCAGATTTTTGGGAAATTTTGAAAAATTCCCTGACATTTCCAGAATTAAAAAAACCCATAATACTTCCCGATTTTGTGGCCTTTGAATGATTAATTTATGCTATTTGTGTTTGGCATTACTCATGTTAATATTCGCACTTTAGCGATTAAAAATATTTAAGGTATGGGAAGATTTCATTGTATTACACCTTCTCCACATTCTACATTAAAACTTATTTTGAAACTGAAGAAGATTTTCCCCAGCACCTTTTATGACAATAGTCAGTAGTTTGAACAGATTACCATAAAATCATGTAGAAACAAAAGTGCGTCAGTCTGCCACAAGATTCAAAGATTTGGGTAAAAGCTACTAAGTTTAGATTAATTGAATATCCATACGGAACTTAAATGGTTATTTAGAATTTAACAGGGTATTGTTGAAGTGCCAGGTCGGAATGGATACTTGCAAAAAAATAGTATAGCAGATTTATTCTTCAACTCTATGGGAGCATGATTGAGAAATCTCTTTCACAACTCGGATATAACTTGTTTTAGAAATCCCTTAGTAAAATTAAATTTATCTTACAGTCAAACAATCATGTTTTGTTAAAATATACGTGCCTACAGTATTAAAAGGGTTTTAAAAGAAAATAAAGAACAAAAGCTGTCATATTAAAGCGATTTCTTGAGTTTTCATGCTAGTGATTTAGTATATATTTGTTTTGTCTCTAGCTTCTAAACGGTGAGTCGCAGACAAAAATGTAAATGGTATTATTATATAAAATCACTTGAGGAATAATTTTGTAATTGAAATGTTTTCTCTATACTTAATACCTAAGGAGATAAGAGAAAAAAAAACGATTTGGGGTGCCAATTTTCCAAGATATCATACAGAACACTTTTTAGAAGCGATTAAAAAAAATTCAGCTTTCCCCTATTTTTTCCCGAATTGGCTCTTTTTTTATGCTTTGCTGACTGAACTGAAAAGGAATGGGGGGGGGGGGGGGGGTGAAAGAGAACCTCTCGTCCAAATAACAATAACAGCCCTGAGAAGGAAAATTGAGTGTATTGCGCGAGTGGCAAGCGGAAAACGAGTCTTTAGAAGACCCGAGTTCCCACCCAAGGTCCCAAAGGTTAAGAGCCCGATTTTGCAGACAAAAACAGAACAATCGAAACGGGTTGATGGCGGAAGAACAAGGTTGTTTATCGGACAATACAGTTCACGGGAAAAGGGTGGTGCCGAACAAAATGCCGGGTTGTCTTCAAGTACAAAATGAGCACACAGTCAGACTTGGAGAATCTAATTGGTTGAAAAAGGTTTGAAATCAATTATCAGTTTTGTTCGAACCGATGAATTTAATATTTCAGCTTCAACCGTAAAATTTTTGCCGTTCTAAATTCTGCCGTGTATCTCCAGTTTCACCAGCAACACACGCAATTCTTAATTTCTTCTAACACTTCTTATTCTTCATATATATATATATATATATATATATATATATATATATATATATATATATATATATATATATATATATATATATATATATATATACCCTATATATATATATATATATATATATATATATATATATATAATATATATATATATAATATATATATATATATATATATATATATAATATATATATATATATATATATAATAAGCCTAACTAAGAAATTCAAAATTGTACAAATTCCGGATTGAAGAAATTTATATTATATAGGGTTAATGGAATAATAATTAAAGATTTACTATTAATAACAATATTTTTTACTGTATTTTTCTCTATTTTCTCTACTCTATACTTACTTTTATTCTTTTATTTACATGTTTATCCTTAATACTTCTATACAAAAATTAGAAATAAGCGAAAGGTTAGAACATCAGATGAATTCCTAATAAAATTTCTTTATAATTTTAAAGTTTTAACAAATTTCTATATGATATGCCATTTTTTTTTATGTTAAAATAGAAATTAATTTTCTGCAATGACATATACTGAAATATAATTTTGTGCTTTCTATCTCTATATTTAGTATTGATTAATTTAAAACAAATGTATAGTTACGACCATTGTTAAAATCATACTTTGTTATCATTACTAGTCAATGTGGTATTCAAAATGTGAGCTTGGAGTATTATTTAATATATTGCTATTAATTCACCAGTACAAAATCCATAGTTAAATAATATATCATACGAAATATTAATTATTGCAAATTATTATAATGTTTACAGTTTACTACCATAGTATTAAAAAATGAACTTCACCAATCTCCTATTTTATGTACGCCACTGAACAATAGCAGCTATAAATAATACATTTTTGTTTCAAGAGTGGTCGGTAGAATATAGAGGTTTAGAAAAGCCCAAACTTATATTTCGATATTGGTCATTACAGAAAATGAATTTCTGTTTTAACATTGAGGGTGACGGCACCTTAGCATACAAAATGTGACTAGCAAATAAAGTTCAATCAAGACAAAAACATACTTCCTTACAATTCCAACTTTCAGGTTTTGCAGATCAAAATATTTCGCTAACGGTCAAACAAAAATAGTACTAACATTCAAAGAAATCTTTTCAAATAATAAACTTCTATTTTGTAAAGGATGCTGTTTGCGAAAATATTTCGATTGTCAAGAGGAATAAAAATAAACCATCTATCGGAAAAATCTATATGATATTCTATTTTGCTTGAAAATTAAGATAACCCTTGTTGCATAACACAACAGGTCTCTCAATTGGACTGCCCACTTCTTGTTTACCAAATCAATCCACCTTCCTTTGTGCTGCATTCTCAACAATTTTATTATTAAATGAATCTAAAATGGCGCCATCACTAAAAGATAAATGTCCGGTTTCGATGCCAGTGTTTGTGTTGTGGCAAGGAAGGCGTCTCTTTTAGAAAGTTTTTTTTTACCTTCTCTGACTATCCCAATTGCATCTGCACCAAGGTCGACTGTGGGTAAAAGACCTTCAATGCAATCGTTACCATAGAGATGGGATGAATGCGTCAGGTAAATCTTGGGACTGGAATTTCGAATGTATTATGGATACTATAGTTGCAAATGGGATCAATTTCCAAATCGCTATTGGTTATATTTTTTGTATTTGAGATATTTGTATCGATGTATTCTGCATTTATACCTGTATGGGAAAACGTGGTTTTCTATGTAAAAACTGAATTAAACTGAACAAGCTACGTTTTGAATAAGAGGTCTATATATACATATTCCGAGTCTTAAAGTATGAAAATAGACAAAAATACATATCTCGAAATTAATGTGATGTATCCGCTTTAATTGCTGTACGACGAAAATGCTTACATTTCAAAAAGAACAACACATTCTTCAAACTTTACGCTAAACATTATTTAGTTTTTAAGTTATTATCTAATACTATTAAACGAGCAATGTTTATATGCGTTTGTAAAAATTATCTCGAAATCCGATCGTAATGATTTTCTCGAAAATTGGTGAATTATTTGGGGTAAATATTCGATTGGGATCAGTTTCAACTTCAAAAAATTACATTTAGGATGTGAAATAAGCAGATTAAAAGTTCAATGTCATTCTTTCCATTAAAAATTATTCATAGTGTATGTGTTAACAGTTATACAGCGATAAATGGTAAACGCGATATAGATATTTTAGTTCATATGCGTTACCATTTTTGGCGAGATATTTTTATTACGTTTTTTTATTTTAAAATAAAACACTTTATTTTAATCATCAGAAATTTCTGAAAAAAAAATTTTAATACAAAAATTGCTTACATTTTTATACAATAAAATTTTACTTTTCAGAAAATTAAATTTTTTAGGTTGTGTGAAATTTATTTAATTTAATAAAACTTTCATGTTTATTTGAGAATATGCATATCGTAATTAAAACTAGAAACTCTACTAATAGATTATTGTTAATAAAACAAAATAAAGAAGTAACACGCAAAAGTTTCTTTTATCTTGCCATTAAATTTTACAACGAACTTCCATGAACTCTAAAAGATGTAAAAAGCCCAACAATATTTTTAAGGCATCTGAAATTATATTTATTCGATATTGATAATGTTCATTTAAGTTTTTGAGAATAATAAATTTAAATGTATAATTTCCGAATGTACTATTTTAATGTTTTAATATAATTTTAATGTTTTAATGTAATTTTATGTTTCAAAGTAATTTTAATATTTTTTAAAAAAATATTGTTTTAATGTAAATGTTTTGTATTTGCGGTATGGGTGGAGCATGTGTTCTTTTGGCCGCCCTGCTTATATTATTTGTTCAATAAACAATATATATATATATATATATATATATATATATATATATATATATATATATATATATATATATATATATTAATCAATCACGTGGCTTTTTCGTCTGCTAACTACTAGAAATTTGGAAATAAATATTTAAAAAATAAATATCAACAAAAATTGTATGCATTCAAAAATATAAAAGCATGAATAACTATAATTCTGCAATTTTTTTTATACTGTGTTTATGAACTTTATGCACGTGACGTCAGCAGTGGAATACACAAAAGCACTTGTTTAAAATTCCGTAAAAGAAATAATTATAATAAATTATCGTTTGGTTATTTGCAAATTACGTAGATATATTTAATTCCATGTAAAATTGATTATATATCCCGCTACAGTTAATCTCGACACCAGATCGTGAATGGTGTAAATTAGTATGAATTTCCACAAATAGAACAATTAAATTTTCAAAACTAAAATATGTTTGATTAAAAGTAATTTTGTTTGTTTTGTTCAGCGGTTGAAATTGAAAGCGGTTTTGTTAAATTAACTAGGAGGCTCCGCCAACCCCCGGAGGATTTCTACGCAATCCTTCTATGTCTGCTTCGCAAACCAATTCTCGCTTCGCTCGCAATAAGGTGGGACACAATAACAATGTGTCTTGGTAACAATTCTTTTTAATTATAGTACTAAAAACTTTAAAACTGAAAATTTAAATTATAATCCATCCTTGTCATCAATAATTTTTTTTCGCCATGTTTAAAGTAATTTGTTTTAAGGCTACAAATGTAAAACAATGGTACCACTGACATGCCTACAATTATTTATTATTTTCATGCCTTTCCTGCGTTTTAGCTCAATTTCTAACCCTTTTGGTAGTTTGTAATAACTAAATATTGAATTGTTTCTTGAATTACGTAAGTATGTTTAGTTTCAAACAGATATTTAGATAAGTAACGAGTTTTTACAATAGAACAACAGAAAAAGAGTTTAAAAGTTTTCAATTGAAGCGTACATGGTTATCTAAGCACTTGAAAGAATTTTTTTTTCAAGTACAGGAAAATTAGTATCAATAAACTTAAAACCATTTTTAAACATAAATTTGACATTTACATTAAATGTGCTACTTTGTACAGCAATTAAAATATTGCCAGAGCTTGGAATACAAATAAAGAATTGTACGAAAACTTTGTGCTACAATTGTGCAAAGAGTTATATTAGAAGCTCAGATGAAGACATTATCAGGCGATAAAATATATCTTATAACGTCTAACGAATGCAATGTTGTACAATTTAAAAAAATTGTATTTATTTCGATTCACTATTACTCGGTCCTCCTGGTAGTATTTTAATTATGTTATATAAACTTTTCATTTTCTATTTTAGTAAGTTAAAGCTATTTTAAGAGTTCATACGATCAACATGTTCGTTTATAATTTGAATTTGGGAGCTCTCTGTTAGTTCCTTTTTAGAGTTACTATTTTGTAGTAATACTTGGAAAGAATTGGCATATAATTTCATGGGGTACCACGAAACATTCTGCGTTCATATATAAAAGTAAAATTTGTAAAGCTTCCTTTTTGTAGAAAAAAAGTAATATTTTGCTTCTTGTAATAATTTTTTTTTTCGTTCTGTACTCCTCATTTCGGAAATATATTCAACTAGAACATGTTACGTAATAAACATAGCATAATAAACACTTATTAAATAACGAATCAATGTATTATAATTAAAGCACCCAGTTACTTTATATAAATAAATAAAATCTTCGTACCAATCACTTTACTACATTATGGTATGATTAAGAAATAATAGTTAAATGAAAAGTTATTTCAATTCGTGTGTATAATTGTTGGCAGTTGGATATTTTCTAACTTGTCCTGAGTTTAAAATAATTAATCTCAACAGAATATCTGAATTTTTAAGCTTCTTTTCAAGATATTTTTCAGCTGCTGCTTACCTTTATGCCAGTAATAGATTCTGGTTCTCAATAATATCTGCAGTGAAACCATCCTTCGAACCTCTTCTCTTCCAACCCTGGTTGCAATTCTTTG
This sequence comes from Troglohyphantes excavatus, assembly GCA_963932185.1. Classification (NCBI taxonomy): domain Eukaryota; kingdom Metazoa; phylum Arthropoda; class Arachnida; order Araneae; family Linyphiidae; genus Troglohyphantes; species Troglohyphantes excavatus. The sequence goes on from OZ010672.1 coordinate 14,418,579, forward strand.
AGTGGGGTCAGGGCGGGAAAATAAGATTTTTCAACAAGGAGTAGTTGACACTTGTTTCGCAAAGGATACATACAAACTGGAAACTGGTTTCGAAAGATACTTTGTGTTTTGTCTGCCACCCCTTGTACATGTTTTCGGACCAGTTCAGCGTTTATTATTATTTAAAGAGCGTCTTTTTTACAAGTTCATTTATCTGTTATGTATACGTTCATTTGTTAGACTTAGACCAATTTAATATAATACTTTAATATCAATAATAATGGACTATGAGTTGGTGATACTGAAGACCGCTTTTTTTGCCGTGTCTTAATGTTTAATGATATGTGAAAAACATTACAATTCGTTACATGTCATTGAAGGGATTTTCTTAAGAAGCATTTGAAGGCACAACTGCTCGACTAATTCAATGGAGACGCTTTGATTTATAAAATCTGACAATAACGAAAATTGTATAGAATGTAAGTGGATTTCAAGATAAATATCTCAGAAAATCAATCCAATAGCATTTCAAAATTTTTAAAAATTATAATTAAATACCAAAATTGCAATAAAGATAAATGTCCATTTTGTGGTTTGGATGCTTGTTATGGTTCAGTTAGTATCTACATTAAACTATATTTCTTTGAATAATGATTTATTAATAAGCACACAAAACAAGCAATAGTTTAAAGAACGCATACAACTAATCCACTAGGGAAAGTTAAGCAGCAAACGAAAAAAAAGGATCCCAATAATAGGAAAACTTCAATATCTTACAAAGTTAAAAAAGCCGCTGAACTGTGTACAATTTATATTGATGTAGTGGTTGTCGTCAAAAAATGTATAGCGTTTGACTTCCTGATTTTGTAGAACAAGACAAAAAATGTGCTAAGTTTTTTACCTATATAAATCTTCCACGATTACATAACGAAAAAAATAAGTGGACCGATCTAGGGGGGAGGGGTACACGGGCCTATGTGCCCCCCCCCCCCCCCCCTCCTGTATCCGCCAGTGAACTTGACCATAAGAATGAATTCAAACATCTGTAATCTAGTCATATGTGAGTGTATTTGGGTAAGTGCATGTATTAAATAATATTCGAACCATATTTCTATCACATAAAAGAATGCACTTTTTAACAAAAAATGTTAAATTGTTAAAAAAATGTAACAAAAAATTTTAAATTGTTAAAAAAATTAACAAAAATTTAATTTTTTTTTTTTTTTTAATGTTAACAAATTCCAGATTTTCACAAGTTTTCATTGTTATGTCAATTTGCCCAGAAAGGCTTTAGAACCACTAGTTACACAATCCACTGTCTGTATCAAATGACTCAGTAGAAGTTCGTTTGCGTGGAATAAACAGACGGTCCACATTCAACTTCCAAAAGTCTAATAAATTCACCATTTACTCCTGTGTTTGATTTTCCCTTTGAAACTGTCAATCTATATAACCGATATATATACATATATACTTCCGTCTTTTAAACAAGTGTGATTTGCTATATGATAATATTTTTTGGCCCTTTGGAATATTAACCATATTTGTATTCTTCCTACCATCAAAGTATACGCCACCTCGAGATTCTGATTAATTTTAGTTAGGCTGTCGCATTTCAACTCATTTCGGATTCGTTTCCTTTTTCTATGATGTTACTTCTGTCGACTACTAATAAACCCAGGGTTTGCAATATATTGTAAAATTATTTTTAATGTGTATTTATGTATTCCGAAAACAACTCAAGTTTTCAAATTTTATGCAAAATTCGACACCTTTTTTGGGGATAAAAGAATTATTCTAAAAATGTGAAATAACAGATAATACGTCTTACCAATATAACACTTTTGTGTATCACCAAAATGGAATTTTAACATACACCACACCCGCACACATATATCCATGTTTTTCCAAAATTCCAAAATCACGACTCGTAAATCTAGAATAGTTTAACCTTCATTGTTCTTAAAGAAAAAGCAGTGACTCCTATTATTGAATTGCACATACTTTGCACTAATTATTAACGCTGGTCTTTCGTAGAATGAAGATCACGCCTTTTTCGTGTTTACCTATTTAAGCATTTCAAATAACCTTTTTTATTTGAGTTAAAGATTGTTTTACATACATATCTTCTTTTTTTTTTGTCATTAGTTAATCACAGTTGCGTTAAAAAATACTGTAAAATAAAGCACTGTGCTTTTAAGTGTCATCTTAAAATATATTGAAGAATTGACAAAAGCAATGTGTATTTTTCAAACAACAAAAAGATATTGATAATTAAATTAGACAGCAGCCTTTTTGTAAAATCATGCATTTATTTAGATAGTGGCGCCATTCATTGTTTATTTACGAAGACCTGAATTTAGAACATGTTTAAATAAATTTTTAAATACTAGGATAGCTAGAATTTTTTCTGAAAATCAACCATGGTCGTATCTATTCCTTATTGCTAAAAGTTTTCTGGGTGTAGGCAACTTAAAAAGAGGTGAAGTGGTAATATTTAGCTGAATGTGTTCATTGTTTAATTTGATAAAATTTACTTTATGTACTTTATTTTTCTTTCCTTTGTCTTTGGTTACGTTCTTCTAACGAGCATGGAGGACGCCAAGTATGGATAAATGCCCTAGATTAGACACATTCATCAGTCACGATGATAAGAATCATTATATTTATAAAATTCATTGAAAGGGCTGCATAATCACAAGCGATTAAGAGACCGTATCCTATTCATTCATCATTGGGCGCTTTCAGCAAAAAACTTGATTAATTTTGCGAACTACCTCAAACATACTATTCAATTTTCTACTTTTTCCGAGAAAATGTTTTAAAAACATTTAACTGTGTACATGAGAGACAAGCAATCTCACAAAATACACAGATAATATTTCCCAGAATAATACATCCAAAAAACAATACCCAAAAGCAATTTCTTTAACCCGTTATCTCAAAAATGATAGGATTGAAACAAAGTCTAATCGTTGATTCTTTGCGAGCGTTGAGAAAATTAATTCTTTTCCACTTCCATTTGTTAACCACAGCGGTTAAATCGCTTGTTATGGGTTTCTGTAACAACTGAAGTCAAATCGTGATAATGCAACACAGGCAAGAATCTTCTGACCGTTGAAGATTGTTCTTATTAATGGATTTCTTTTTACAATTGAGAAAGGCGGGTATTTCTTCCGGGATTTCAGAAATAACAAAACATTTTTAAATGTGTGGAAAATTTAGAAAAATAAATGAGAATTTCCGTTTCAGACTATGTACTTTATATATCCACCTTTAGGGTTTATACTCTTCTTTCATAATAAAATAACGCGCTTAATCCTCAGTTAGTCACGTCTCTGAGTAGCTCGAGTTTTTATCAAAACTATTTAAGAGGTTTCTGAATCATTCAAAAATCCTGAATTTAGAGTTGTTGATTGGATAAGAATGTATTGTAGAAGTAGTAAAGACCATAAGCAAAAATTAAACGTAGAAATGACGAATTGTTTTTCTGCAAAGATATATTTCGTTTATCTAAATATCCGAGTTTATAATTGAATTATTATATATGCATACATTTTTCCTAATTTTCCTAAGCGAGAAAAATTACTTTTAATAGAATACAAGTGCACAAAAATGTATGAAAATATATTTTCTATAAATGTTTAAGCACTTGCAATTTTACTTACTAAATTTCTAGAAATTCTATTTCTTGTGTGAGGTTAATTTCTACGTCGACAGTTTTATGAATTTCCTACCAAAATTTAAGCATTTGCAAAGTGAGCAGTTTAAATTTTTTGAATTTTACGGATTTGGTCTATGTTGATTACAAGGATTCTCAATCGATGAAGAACACATTGATAGTATAACAATTATGCAATATGTTTTCAAAAAATAATGTTAAGTAATATTTAATGCCATATAAAAACTTCGTTTTTCGATAAGTAAAATTCCGCCCATAACCGTTAACCGGTATGCGTAAATTCCGTTCCAAAAAAATATTTTATGTTGAGACTTGATCGAACTAAATGCCGCCGAAAGGGAAATAACTACACTGAGGTGTTTTCTTCTGCTGTAATGTACTGTTTTTTTTTGTATAAGAATATATTTGGTTTCGTCTTCTTCGGATAGTAAATAAGAAAATCTTGGCTCACCACGCTGCTTATAAACAACTGACACCCCATTCGAGCAGTCTATTTTCGCAACGGCCATTGGCAAATTGCTTTTCAAAAACAGCTGGTACCCCCTTCATCCGGTCGTTTGGGGCTACTCATCTCCTCCGAGTAGTCGGTTTTGTCATCTCAAACACCCCTTTCAGGAAGTCGTTTTGAGATTCTTGCATCATATTAATTGTTTTCACTGGAATTCACCCTAAATTAAACCCTATTTAAATTATGCAAATAATTAAAAAAAAAAAAAGCGTGTTCAAATTCTGCAAACAATAAAAAATTCACCTGTGCTCGCCAACTTTGGCATAGTAATCTATTTGACTAACATATTAGCGAGAAAGAGCAGATAACGTTTGGAACGGAGTTTACCTACCGGTTTAGAAAAACGAAAAAGTTTGGGGCGGAGATTATATAGGCTGCTTTTTAACCAACATCCGATAGTATTATAAATTCAATATGTTTTTTTGTGTGCAAATTTATGTAAAAATATATAGTTTTTTAAAAATTGTAAGTGTAATATACTGCTTACCATACAGAAAATGACGTAGAAAAGACTAGAGAACACTCACCTAGAAATAGAACAACATAAATTTAGAAATATATACTTAATAATACTATTAGTGACTGACACAAACACTTTCATCAAAAGAAATAATTTTAAAACAATAACTATTTAGCTCGAACAACTGTAATTTTTAAAAGAAAGTATAGCAATTTTCAATAAGAGGGATTCTGTTCGTATGCAATATTACGCCTAAAGCTTAATAAAGCTCGCATTTCAAACATAAACGTGTGATCACGATAGAGCAATACTTCTCGAATAACTCCTCCTCAAAGAGTCTTGACATTGAGAGCATCTCTTCGTTGTAAATTGCGATCTTATCGAGTCTCCTATTTGGTACCGAAAGTTAACACTGTCAGCTCCTGATGCTCGATTGATATTCGAATATCCAGTGGACACTTCTGAAAAGCCATTAAAAGTTCGGGCACACAGCTATCAGTCGCATCGACACCAGTGAAAAAGAAAGGTTGACCTTGATGTTGATATCCCATCAAGGGAGAGAGAGCTAAGGGCGATTTCTTGTCTTGCACAGGTGTCCATCAATTTTAACACTACCTTCGTGGAACAACGAAAGAATTCTAGCGAACAGCAGGTTTCCGCTGATGCCAAAGGCTACAGGAATCTAAATAAAAATACAGGTAGAAAAGAAATGCCGAGAATTAGTAGGGGGGTCTCGATCTAGACCTCCGGTTATAACCGAATCAAAATGTCTCGGCTAGGGAAGCTTCAGGCCGGAATGCAACCAAAAAATGCGTTTGCTTCTCAAATCAAAATGGTAGGATTGGCAGGATCCCGAGCTCTCTGTTCGATAATATGTCAGGTTTGATATAAAGGGGCTCGCACACATGCTATGGCATGATGTCTGTCTTTAAGGGTAATTTGCTAGTCGAACTTTAAGGGTAATTTGTTTGGACGGATTATTTTTAGTCTCCCGTTCTGTAATGCAGTTGAAGAAAATTGGTTTTTTATACTTTTATTTATCTTCAATTATGCAGAGAAGTTAGGTCATTAAGTTGAATTCCAAAGTAATTTGGGTTTATAGTTCGCTGTTTTTTTGTTTTTGTTTATTACTGTGCCTGAAATATTCGTCATGAGTTAATTCTAGTTAATGGTATATTCAAGTTTTTCCTTAAAGAAAGTTAGGATTAAAATTTTTATTGACATTTATTGCGTTTTTGTTTTGGAAGTATTACTTTCAGTTAAAGTAAAGTTTTGAATTTGAAACAAACATTAGAAAACAAAATTTATTAAGGATTTAGGAATATTTAACTTTAAATATTTTTTTTAAAGAAATTATTTTTTAATTTCTTAATTATTTATTATGGATAATTAGAAATGCATCATAATCTGCTGATGGATGCTAGAAAAGCTTATTTTAATAATTAATTAAACAAACTAATTAAAAATATCTACCGCTGTTAACTTTTAAAACAAGATACATACATAAATTGTGAATAAAAATGACTATGTGAAGAGCAATTTATCAAAGACTGCTCTTCGAATCTAAGTGAAAGATCATCCTCGTTCGGTAGGTTGTAGAAGAGAACTGAGTAAGAAAAGTAGAGGGGAAATCTACACGTTATAACAAGCAAACTCAAATGATCTGATCGGCGTTCAATTCCGCTTCTATAAACGAGTCTCTCATTGAGATTGTGTATATAAAAATATAGGCAAGGTTTGAAAGGGAGATAAGAAATATTCCGGGGAGGGAACGCATAATAATTATACGTTCTATCCAAATCCTCCCATTCATTACAATCTAGTAACCTGCAATTATAAAGTGAGGGACCCGAAAGATGACTTCAGTTATTATATATCGCTATCTGTAGATCGCCCCATTTCAAATTGTAAGCAAAGCTGGATTTATATCAAAGATGCAGTAAGAGAAGGATAGGAAATAAGACCACAAATATTAAAACGTTTTGAAGGAATTATAATGTCATAAATTTCGTTTCAAACGTTTTTAGTTCAAATAATTTTATATAATACCTCAATTAAGTAACAAAACATTCCTTCATCCTGGTTATAAATATTTATATATTTAGGAAACTTAATTCAATTAGCTAAGTTCAGTTAAACTAAGTAAGTGCAACTTATTTTAATTGAATTGACATATTTTTTATATAATTTAACATTCAATTAATTAATTAATATTTAATTTATTCAATTAATAAAACTTACGAAGGTATTAAAGTAAATTACAATTTTCTACTAAATGGATAATCCTCTTATTATATGCTTATACATTATGTATTATCAGCATAAGAAAAAAATTCTAAATTACTATTAATGACCAGTATTATTAACTTAATTTAAGTATTTTACATGAGAAACTTAATTTTCATGCAAACACGTCATATCGTAAAAGCGTTACAGTTATTTAAATGTTTGACTCTTAACAATATTTTTTTTAATTAATATAATATATAAGTAAGGTGACGTAGTATTTCTCTTTCTGAACGTCACAAAATACCTTGAGAGATTGCAGTATTAATTTTATTTAGGATTTTGACATAAGAAACTTAATTTTCATGCAAACGCGTCATATCTTATAAACACTACAGTTATTTAAATGTTTGGTTCTAACAATAATTTATTTTTTTTGTAAATAAATATATAAGTAATATGGCGTAGTATTTCTCTTTCTGAATGTCACAAAATAACTAGAATGATTACAGTGTTTATAAATTAATAAAAAGTTTATTTTTAAAAGTAGGTTGTAGTATTATATTATCACTGAAAACATCAATAACTTGATATTTTAACAAATGAAGTGAAATCATTTACAGACTTTAATAGAGCACACACCCATAGATTTTAAGGTAGCTAGACTTCAGTTTAAAGATTTCATTTCAACCGCAATCTGAATAAATTTTAGTATTCTGGTACTTTTAAGATATAAATTTAATTTAATTTACGTAATAATGAAAAGTTATTTACTTTAGTTCAGGTGTGATTTAAATGACTTAATTTGAAATATTTATTACATGAAGAGACATGCCACTAGTCATTAAAAACTAAGGAACAGATGTAGTATAGGACATTTGGCGCGTTTTTGTTTTTGGCGACGAAAAATTGCCGTTAAACAGCGCTATGACGTCATAGGGTTGCCAGATTGAAAGTCGCCACAAGAATCGGAACATACCAGCAACGTCAGGTGGGGTTGCCATACTATAAAACACGCCAAAAAAAAAACTCCCGCGCCAAATGTCCTATACTACATCTGTACCAAAACTAATACTTAAAGCATTTTCAAAAACTAAAAAAATGAAACCGGTAAAAAATATAAAGCAATAGAGGAAATCGATAGTTTAATATTGAAATTTGTGGAACTCTACAAAACTATTTGGAATTAGGTCGATATTTTAGATAAGTAATATGATTATTTTTGTATCTCTATTTGATATTATTTGTCTGAATATTGCTAATCTTTTCTTTAGTTTGGAGAAATAGATATGATTTCATATTGCAGGCTACATTTTGGGTATACAAAACTATTGTCTAAAAAAGTCGTTAGTTTGTAGTTTAACAGGTCAATAGGTTTAACAAAGTTTGATGGAAGCTCACGATTCCATAGTTTTGCAGACTGAAGTATCAAAGAAATAGCTTTGAGAATTCAGTCATTCTTTTCTCTTTGAAATCCACATTTTCCCTCTTTAATAAATATGTTTAGTCAAGAAATATTATAAAAGATAGTAACTTATAGAATAGTATAATAAGATTTACACGAATTTTAGAGAATGCAAAACACTCTCCATATATTTCAACATTACTCTCAGAGGTATAATATTCGATCATTGTGTATAAAATAAAAACATTTGGATGAACGTTTACATATGATCATGTTAGAATCAATTTTCCAAGCCAACACATAGAATATAAAATATTTCGTCGCTAAAAATTGCACATTTTGTTACAGTTGTATCCAAATAAAAGTTCAAAAACGTTGTTGTATAAGTAAATACTCATATATTAATATATAGAGATAATAATTGTAATATTTCGAAATTGAGGCGAAATTGGTCAGCGAATAACTAATAATAACGTCGAAATGAAACCCAAATAACAGTTGAAGTCCATTGACAGTTCGAAGACATTTAAAGTCCTTTAAAGAAACTATGACATATCTTTAAAAAAAAATTGGTCACTATTTGAAAACATTTCTAAAAAAAATATCAATTCCACCGTAATACTATTGTTTTTATTTTTCTCGGCTAATACATAGGTTTAGTATAACACTATGCCACTATATCACATTTATCATGCAATCAAAAACTGCATTTCCTAGAGCAATGAGATTTTCTTTTTATCAATCCATTACCGAACACTTGAGAAGAATGCAATCTCATTGCTAAGGGATTCTCTGGAAAGTGGTTGGAGAAAATGACCTTCGGATGTCATGCAGTTTAGCATCGCTTGTAATGAGGATTCTTTGAGAGCCATTTGGTCACGAAGTTTAAATGCTCCAAGAGATTTGGGTGGTGGGATTTTTCAATTAAGGTCAAAATCATTTAACGTTCTCTTTATCTCTGAACTTCAAAATGCTGTTTACGAAAGTCGGAAAAATATCTGTGAGAACTTATCAAAACGACTTTTAACAATTTTTCGAAATTCTTCTTTAGTGGCTAAAAGGCGTGTCGAAATGAACTATTTTTGATCCAGTCGCTTCAAAAAAGCTTGATTATTTTTATTTGCTTTTAGTTTTCCTAAGAACTCCCACTTGCATCGTAGACGCATAATCAGTATTATAAAATATGTTTAAAAAAAACATTTTCCCACTAAATATGGGAAGAAGCACATGAGAGCTAACAATTTGTTGAAAATAAATAAATAGTTCAAAAGAAGAAAAAGAAGTAGCCTTAAGTTTTAGCTGTAGAAATGTGTAGGTAAAAACCAATGAATGCAATTCGAAATGCTTGTTGTGGGGTGGATCTTTATTACTTACAAATGAGGCGGTTCAAGTTATAGTTAAATTAAGTCCATTTTCACTCCGCCGCATCGAAAAGTCAAACAGAAAATCCCCAAAGTGTGTTAGAACAACAACCCCGGAACTACAAAACTCAGAATATTTACAGATTAAATAGTTTACAAAATTAGAATTTTAACACGACTATTTTCCAGTTTTCAGGGTGTTTAGTTCGAACGTTATAACATTTTTTTAGTGTATCCCAGCGTAGTTTCACGAAGTGGTAAAAGCAATATCAATTGTAATCAACAGAGAAAAGGGGAAAATCTATTAATCTCATTAATCTAAATATCAATTAATCTAAAACAATAACTGGAGTGATTATCTACTCTCCAGCGATTATTTTTGTTCAGTGAATAGTCTTAAATTATAAAATTCTAACAAATATGTACAAACGCTAATTTTTACATTATAAAATTTTAAATGAGTAAATTTCAGTGAAATATAAAAAAAGACAATTTTAAATATTTATTAGATTATCGTATGCCTTAAACACGTCAATATTCTGTAGTTTGGAAAAATATACATTTAAAAAAAAAGTATTGAAATCATCCAAACCCAAGTAAAATTGCTATATTAATTTTTCGTTATTTCCATTTACTATATTGATTTGTTAGACTGTTTTTAAACTGATAAAAGAAATATTTTACAAATTACAAAATATACATAAAGATCAAGTTTTAAGCTTAATACTTTGGATAAACTGAAATGGAATAAATTCTGAAACATTTCTTGTAAAAACTGGCATTCGAATTAATTTAAAGTTTTATATATCGTCTCTTAAGCCATGTTATTCACTGAACTCAAATAATCGCTGGACTGTGATATTCTTAGATTCAGTGAGGTTATTAGATTTGTCCTTTTCTCCGTTGATTATAACTGATAGTATTACTGTTGCAACTTTGTGAAAGTTCGATGGGCTACACTAAAAATAGTTACAACATTCGAATGAAACATCGTAGAAACTTGAAACTAGTCACTTAAAATTCTAATTATTTCCACGAGCAATTTGAAAGTGCTACGTTTTGTAGTTCCGGAGCCTTTCTTGTTCTCGGACCCATTTCGAGAATTTTTCCGGTTGTTCTGTTGATGCTGTGAAAGAAATAGTGGTGTAAGTCAAAATGCCACACTATTACTTGAACCGCCTCAAATGTAAAGAGTCCGAGCAAAGTAAATACTATATACATTAAAATAAATAGGACGATCAAAAGGTCGTTAAAAATTAACGTTAATATTTCATTGGAAAGCTATACTGGAGAAATGCCTACTAGTTATATATAGACTCGAATTTGTATAGACTTCGAATTTGACAGACTGCTTAACTAGTTTAATAAGCAATATTTTTTTTTTAATAATGTTAATTCTAAAAATAGCTATTATTGCTACAACCAGAAGCTGCATTTTTCACAACCCACGTGCAAGCCCACGTAAAGAAACAGCGAAAGCCTCTTTTCTCGAAAAAGAGGAGGAACTTAAAGTTATAAAAGGATTACCTTTTCAACCAGATCTCAATTGAAATACTTATTTACTCTCTTAACCAACACTTTGTACGAATTCACACTGGTTTAGAAATAGTAGGAGACAGGATAGAATACAAGAACCGCTATAATTGCCAGAAATATGTGGTTTTAAAAGGAAAGAGAGATGAAAATGCATTTAATTGTAGATTATGTTTAACAGACAGAAAATTGCTTGCCGGCCAAGTACAAAAGGCATAGAAAACTAACATTTCTCTGTAAGGTGCTCTTTAAAAGAAAAGTTTGTCTCTTCAATTTACGGGGGAAGGGAATTTATTTTCTATTGAGTCGAAAAAAGTAAAAAGTTTAATTTTTTTAAAGTTGGTTGAATTAACATCGTATTAGAACTACACAATGGACTATTGGCGACGGTTCCGGATCTATCCCGGAGGAAGTCCTGGGAATACTGCCTCGTAATTTTGAAGCATGTTTAGATGACTATCAACTTCTTATGACTTTAAATATTTGGCGACAAAAATTCCAATTTAGCAGAACAAGCTAATGGTTTTCAAAGTAAATGAAAACCAATCTTTGAAATCAGCAGTCAACAGGTGGATAGATCTGGTAATGGATATTACGAAATAATTCATTAGTTTTCAGCTTTTTAAAATATTAAAAATGAATATGTGTAATGGTTTTTTTAATACAGCAGTTCCTTTTAGCTGTGCATAAATTATTTAACGTTTGAAGTTCGCTTTTCTAAAACTGGACGCCATCTTACACTATCAAAAACGGCAAAATTCATCGAAACAACGTGTACTATAATTTTTTATTTTTCAAAATCATCAAGTTTCATCACTATTTTCGCCCGAAAGGATCTTTATTATCAGACCTAAAAACACCAGCAATCACTGGGCAGCGAAAAGTATTCAATTAAATATGTGTAAATAAATTATTCAATTGAATATGCGAGAAAAACAAAACTATTCAATATAATCTACACAAGTCGATAATTTTAAACTGAAAAAAAAATCAACAATTTGTAATTGAAGAGATTGTGGGAAGAAGGAAATACTAATCGGCAAGTCGGTATCTACTATGATTGCATGTAATAAATGTTTTATACTAAAAAATACTTCATTGCCATACTTTGAGTAGTAGCAATGTAAAACTACAGGGAATCTTGCCAACTGTAAAATCCGCCATGTTTCAACGCCGCTGCTCATGACCGATTCGATCGTTATTAGGTTCATGGCGATTGATGATTTGGAATGTTAGCAACACATTATTCATTGCTCTGATCATTGGAAAATGGGACGGACAGAAAATCTTTCATATCTCTGTATCACTGGAAATTTCTTTAAAATAAACCATTTCTTTTCCTTTATTTTTAAATTGTAATCGACATTTTGAAGTTCCGTTAGAAAACCCTTTTACCCAAAATTACTATGTTTGATCACAAGCTTTCATACAAAAATCAAAAAGTTTTCAGCATGACTTAAAAACTAAAATAATTCTCAAAATGAGTAATGTTCATTAAATGTCAATGTACAAGGATTGTTCAAAGTCGATATCACAGGTACATTTGAAAATTGTAAGGAACGATTGTCTTCACTAAGATAACACAGATAAAATATTATAAATACCTTATAGAAAATTGTTTGAAAGTGAATATTAACAGGTGTACTTAAAGTCTTTTACTAATGTCACGCGTTACTTATTAATAAAATACCATTGGGAAAACATGCTATGGAGGGTTTTACATGACAAAATATTAATCTTGAAACCTCTTTAAAAGTTTAGAATTGGCCATATAAACATACTGATAAAGTTTTAACTTCTATTCCAATGGGAAGGTAGCTCAATGGTACAAAAACGGCATTCAGAAAATTAAGACTAATAGAAATATTTTTGTGGATTAGCTTATAATTTTTACGGATAAGATATGTTAAGCACACATACTGACATTTACAGACACCAATTAAGTATATTTATTACAAAACTTGTAACAATATAAAACAATAAAATTTTAATTAAATGCGACAACTTTGGGATCACTAAGCACAATCTGCCATTTGGTAATAGCATTCAAATTCTAAAACAATCATATAGAAGACAAGTTTAAAATATGAGGGGAGGGGGTGAAGTAAAATTTGTAAAGTTATTATTTTTTTTATTATTTTTTTTTGAGCCTCACAACGAAAAAGCTCCTGAAGGCTAAAGTCTAAGAAAAAATACAAGACTAAACCATTTTACTTATCAAAAGTGGTCTAAAAGTTTTTAGTGTCACATGTATTGGCAAATTTCCTAAATGGATAAAAAAAAATCTTTTTTTTGTTTTGTTTTAGCCTGCCTATTACTATTATAAATGCTAATTTACTTTTTAGACTTTTTATTTCTTTTCTTTTGTCAAAAATTAAACCAGTTTCGGATTTCGTACATTATATATGCATATATAGTTTTATTTATATTCCTATTCAAGTTATTACAGGGTGAGAAGTATTATATATTCACAATGCGGCTCAAAGAATGTGGAACTTTGAATATTATAATGCGTGGGCGTCGTAAAGTACTGCAATAATCAGCAAACAATTGGTCATTATGACACACTTGTCGTATTGTGTTCGAGATACAGTCAAAAACATTGCTATTAAAATTGGGTTGAACCTACTTTTGCAAATTGCGTCATTTAGTATTCCGAAAGTTTAAAAGAAACAGAGAGAAATGAAAACTTTAAATTATATTCTTATCTGTCTGTGTATGCAAGATATAAAAATGTTAACCAAGTTAAAAAGTTTCTACGGACAGTTTAAATAAAATTCGATATGCTGTGTCAAAAGCACAAAGCTTGATGTATTTTATTAATAGTCCAATCTTAGGACATTTAAACGTTCTTTTACATTATATTGAGTAGGACACGAAATTGTTTAAGAAGAAGATTATAAGCGAATGGTATGCATTTATTTAATACAAAAATAACCTGTTTATTCAATTTTCCAAAATAAACCATAAAAAAATCCTGAATTTCTCAGCTTATCAACTTAAACGTATTTAAGTTGTCTTTTAAAAAATACGTGGCGTTACTGCTTAAACGATTTATTTAATAATTAAAATTTAGTGTCATAGTTTAATATTAGTAAACGATGTGTTTTGAAATTTAAATCAATTTTGAAAACCAATCTCAATATAATTAAAATTAAGCAAAACGTTGTTATATATCATATATGGAAATACCTGAGCAATTCAAAAATATAATTGTTTTTAGATATTTTAGTTATACTTTGAACATGTTCAATGATTTAATCAATTCAGAATCCTTAATGTTAAAATTTGAAATCAGCCGTGCAAATTATGCATATTTGAGCTGATTTTAGTGGTGTTTAGTATAGGTTCAACATTAATGAAATATTACAAATGTAACTTGCTTCTTATTAAAGTTCATTGTATAAATCTTAAATAGTTCATTAATTTCTTATCTTAAAATTTATTTGTTCTTATACGGAGAATAAGAATTAAAAAGATTAGCTGAACACCAAAGAAAAATATAACTGTTCAAACATATGTACGACAATAATATTTAGAAAATACCCCTTCAAGAATATTTTGAAATCTTAGCAAAGCAAGAAATGAGTATTGCAAACCACTTACCCCTGTCGTAGTTCTAGCACTTCTTGTTTCACACTCCTTTTTGGCAAAATGAAAGGAGCTCTATTCCATTTGCTAGAACTGTTACATTGGTCCCCAACAGGCATAGCTTTTTACATAAACAAAACAAATTACGATCATATCCCTTAGGATTTTCAACTCATTTTCACTCATGTAGTTGTTATTCTTCAAGAGAACATTGTCATTGTCCGACTAGTAAAGTTGGAAGTCAACAAAGCAAAATTTTCCATTCGCCTATTGCTTTAAAACAACACCACTTTGAAGAACACATCTTATACGAGGAAAAATAGCTAATCTTTCAACCTGGAGCACATACAGTTGGGAGTATACTTGGCTTTGACAATAATCCAATCGTTGTCAGTCTCCTCTGAAATAGAAAATATAATGCACAGGCTCTAAGGAAATCTCGTCAATGAAACAAATGATAAACCGTCAAATGCACCATTCACTTAAAATTGCAAAATCTTAGTTGTTTTCCGTCGGTTTATTTATAAACGTCAATGAATCCATGATGTTGTTCTACCTCCAGCATAAAGCAGAAATATATCTGCAGTCCATAAGCCTGAGAGAAGGACTTCCCCAATGGCCACATGGTTTTGTCAGCACTCTTTAGAAGTGAGCCCAATTTCTTCTCAGTGAAGAGGATCGCCAAGCAGATCTTTAAGGTATGTTTCTGCGTATCGTGTCTGCCCAAAGGCAAGTCGCCTCTTATTGGCTGCATATACATAAAAAACTAAGAAAAGTAATGTTGAAAATAAGCGAAAGTCATTTCTGACAGGCACGTGCGTTTACAGGGCCAGGCCGGTTAGATGCCGCCAGCCTTAGTCCCCCCCCCCCCTCCCATCCTTTTCGATTCTGTCCTCCTAACTTCTTAGAGACCAGATCCTCCACCTTTTTATGAATGCATTTTTTTTTTCTTTTTTGGCTTGTCTCTTCCTACAGAGATGCATTGCATCACAGTCAACTGGAGAAAGGATTGGTTAGGAAGGTAAGACAGAAGATAAAAAAAAATTAAGCAAAAATTCTTTCGAGGGATTTCCATAGCTAAAAATACCATAGAAAGTATTTCGTCTTATAATAAGATTAGTTGTAAGTTTTAATTTTAATTAAATTCTATTTATCATGTCGTATTAATTTCATGGAATTCTTCTATAGAAAATATTATGGCTCAAAACATTTTTTTTAACAATTTCTCTATAAAGATTTTACCTTCTCCGGTCAAAACAGTCAAAAAGTGTACATGTTTTTTATTTTTATGTCGAAACCTGCATGAAAACTTATATATTTTATAATAAATATTTTCATTTCTGAACTTTTTAACATAAAACTTGCATGTTTTCAATTTGACTGCATTAAATTTTTAATGTGCTTAAATAAACCTGCATTATCCCAAATTTAGGGTAAATAAAAAATGGGTTGTCTTTTTAGTCAGTTTATTGTCAAATTTCAGCAATAATATTGCATAATTATATTAACGTTCTCCAATTTTCTTATGAACGAACACAATAATTTTCGGCAGTAGTGACAATTGTATGAAGAACTATTTTCAATAACGGTACTTGCTCCTATTCATTTATTGTGCTTCACATGTTA
This sequence comes from Troglohyphantes excavatus, assembly GCA_963932185.1. Lineage (NCBI taxonomy): Eukaryota > Metazoa > Arthropoda > Arachnida > Araneae > Linyphiidae > Troglohyphantes > Troglohyphantes excavatus. Next base: position 14,434,950 of record OZ010672.1, read on the forward strand.
CTGCAATAACATGAATTTGGTAACATATGATGTTAATGCAATAGTGGAAAAAAATAAAGCATTTTCTCCTGCTAGTTGGCTCATTTTGATTGATATATAGGAAAACTATTCTGTATTTAGTACAATAATATTAACGGTCATTTATATATTTCATCAAGATGACAACATCATATTGTCAACTTCACTATTCTGTAACGAAAAAGCAACGTCTATTTGACGGTAAAATTATTGCGATACAATTGTGAAATGTAGGTAAATTTTTAAAGAACATTGCAATAATATTTTTTGAAGATGTTGATTATAGATGTAACAACGAGGTTATGAAAATTTAGATCGATTTATTATTGTAAATCAACAAAAAATAAGGATATGACTATGAGGCATCATTGCGCAAATGAAATCGTGCTTTAGTTTAAATGCCAATGATTTTTAGATTATTGGCACGAGTAAGCAGACTCTTCACCACTAATTTCTACAGGTTCCTGGAAAATTGCAAGAATTTTTTTCTCCCATTCGTGCACGTGCGTACGTCATTTGTTTCTAAACCTCGTATTTCTATGGATTATTTCTTCTTTTTCTTTTGTAATATGGACTTGCATCTTTAATTTATTTTAAATCTCGTTCTTTTTAGAAATTAATATTTAATGATAGTGCCAATTTATTCAATTAATACAAATTCATGCATTAGATAAACATTTCTAGTCACAAATGAAAAGTTTTCCGTTTCCTCTTGAGAAAGGAAACTTCCGAAATGACTGGTTTACTACGATGGTTGATAACACGTAAATCATACCGAAAAAGTCCACAGTTTCTCCATGCCAATGTTGCACCATACACTGACAACAATAACTCTCATAATTGAGACTGTTATATTAGACGATATTTGGATCATTTGGGATAAACAATTTGGTAGTTGATGTCAATCAAATTCTACAAGAGTGCATTTCTTGCAACGACATCTTGAATAATGCTATACGAATTCAAATTGTTATTCGGAACAACTTACAGCATCTAACTTTTTCGGAAAATAAATAGATTTGATTCAGGCACATTTTGAATTTCACGTGGCATGTAAGCGAAAGCAACAAAAAATGCAAAAATTAGGACAATATATGTTATTTTGATAAAAAGTTTTTCATTTTATTGGGAGGTATCAAAAATTAAATAAAGTTGAACCTTTAACTAACCGACAGAAGAATCTTTAATTATATTGACACCTAGCAATCCTATCAATAAATAAATTAACCCCTTTTTTAAATTTAAACTACTTTAAACTACAACCACTTTTTTAATAAATTCCTTTTCTTTACATAAGTAATTATTTTTCTTTACATAATGATGTTTATTTTTAAATTCATATTTTGTTGGAAAGCGTAGTAAAATAGTTAAATTAAATGCAAATATCTAGAAACATGTAAAAAAATACATATATTTATTTTATTAAAAAAATAATATTATACTACATATTTTAATCTAAAATCTTTTATTTGTATTTATACTAATAAAATGGGAAGTTTACGTTGTGGATAACAACGCAGAAGATGAAAATATTTTAAGAACGTTCTATTTTAAAACAGTATTAATTTTAAATAATACAATATGATATGGAAATTCCGGACAATAATACCTATTCATGGTGTGGAAGATAGACTTTCATGTGCTTGGAACTGAAGGTATTTTTTTTAGAGATTTCAGTAGATTGATGTTCTACTCAGTTGTTTCCTAACCTAAACTGAAATCTAATTCTTTGAGTGCCTTTGGGAGTTAACCATGTTTCGAAAAATAATAGCAAGGGGTTGCAGATAACGAAAGCAGCAGCAAGAAAAGCTATTGCCTACAAACTTGTTCTACAAGCTAGTTCATTGAAGAAGAGACTTCTATTCGTCAATGTCAAGGAAAGGAGAAATGAGCCCGAACTCGTTCTCGGAGAGGTTAAGGTTAGGGCAGAAACAGGGTGCTTGCAGGGAGGGATTGGTCGCAAGAAGCCCACGCTACAGGGAAAAGTGACATTTTGCAAAGTTTCACTCAAATGGGACACGCATGAAGTGGTTGCAAATTCGAGTAGTCAAACATTGTAGAATACTTAGTTATGACAAGCCTGAGCATAGGGTCTGGACTGTGCAAAAATATTAAATGTTTACGTTCTGTTAGAGAATGCTGCTAAGGAATTGTAACTTTAATCATACGCACAATCTTAACCTAGGCATAGTAACGAACATATTCCATTTATTAATTTTTTGGCACTATATCATTGTCTACAAATCTCTCATTGTTTGGTATATTTTCTAGCTGAAAGAAAAAAAGCCATGTCCTTAACTATTTCAAACTTAGAAGTTTAATCAAAATGTAACTACTGAGGTTACCTTTAATGTGCACCGAAGGAGAGCCTTTTTGCAGCTCGACAAAAACTTTAACTTTAAGATGACGCTAAAGGAAAATCGAAATTCCCTCTTACATTAAAGAAAATTTAATTGCGGTCACATTTTCATATGCAATTTTTGCAGAATCGGGATCATTCATTAAAAATATTTTTTTTAATAAAATGAAGGCAGTTCCGCAGCACTTATAAACCAACCGCCACTACTACCTAAAAGTAGGCTCTTTCAAGGCACAAGCCATTTTTAATTTACGATCTGTTTTTTTCTTTTTTAAGCCTAGGTATATAGGTAGAGTGAGGGATTATCTCTCTACAATGACGACACTATATCTAACAATGACTAAAATATCATTGCAGAAAATTAAGAGATACGTGAATAATTCTTCTTCAAATTAAAAGAACACTGATATGTCGTTTTCACTTTGCAATTAAAAAAATTATGAAATATCGCTACGAAATTTATTTGGAAACTGTAAATTCAACAAAATATTTACTCGTAGTAACGCCAGTAAATTGGGAACATAGTGTGAAAAGGCCTTCTCTGCAACAATTTTCCCACGTCACCCTTTCTCCATCCAGATCGTTAATAGACAACTAGTAAGTAAATGTCCCTCGAAAACTGCCTGGCTAACAGATCGCCAACCGAAAGCATCCAATAAAAAAAGGGTTACTAACCCTATATCCCTCTCATAAAATAAAATAAAAAGCCCAATCTGAAATAGGGTTGGTACCAATATTGGTAAACACTAGTAGCAGCGTGGATGCCTATATAATAATCTCCTCTCTCTCTCTCTCTAACCCTTCACCCCCCTCTTTCTGTTGACCAATCAGGTCTCGACAAGGTCTATCATCAGCTATTTAAATCGTGTTTACGCCGTTGCATACGAAACATTGCAGGCGAGCCCGCGAGGTACGCTGCACTCTTGATCTTGGCGATGTAGGTTTTAGTTTTGCTGAATTTCAGGAGTAACTATTCTTTTTGATACCTCGGAGCTTATGTCTGGAAGTGGAAATAATGCATATGAAGTCGGTTCAAGGACCTCGCCTTAACAAAGTCGCTACTGGAATTCTTTGGAGCAATGTGTAGAAAAGGCCGCCGCGTTAGAAGCCGAATAATTATTTGAATTCTGAGCTTCATCCAGGGGAACAAGTCGTTGAGACAAATCGTCATTGGAGCGTGCTTATTTAAAAATATATTCAAATGCGTTTCAAACAAAAGTCTTAAAAATAGGTCTCCAAAAGTCAATCTTTGGTTATTTTTGTTACGAAAGAATGTGTGTTCATTTATTGCGAGTTTCATGTGATATGCGGATAATCCACACATTCGAGACAAATTGAAATACGTCAATAGCGTCGATACTGTTATTATGAGAGCCACACAATCTGTGTATTGCGTCAGAATTTTCACTCTCATTGGATTTATTCTAATCCCATGAAGTTGCAACTTTCCTACCGATATTATGAATATCAGCCATGACGTGCAATTTTAAAATCTAACAATTTAGTTTCATATCGCATTTTCCCCCTCCATATATTAGTCATACTTGGTAACTCACGTATCCTCTTTCTCTTGTTACATGGTATAGCGAATCGTAGTATTGCTTTTATTGCAGGATTTACAATCTTAATTAGTTAAACTTTATTGCAATCTCATTGAGATGGCGTTATGGCAATCTTTTGGTATTGTTTCAGAAAAAAGACGTCTGAATTGTGGTCAAAATTGAAATCGTACTGCAAAGGAAAAGGCTCGAATTTCATTTTTTAAATGGATATTCGAATGATGTCCCATTTAGTAGTGTCAACACAATATCATATTGAAATTTTACAAACATTTAAATACAGCATTCTTTCTGTCTTTTAGCATTATACACATAGTGAAAAACAGGGAAAATAGATTAAACTGATTTTGAATTTTTTTTATACACAATTTATCTTCTTATTTGCATTTAATATGAGCCAGACCAGATCTACATAAAATCAAATAGACGTAATTCTAGATTTTGCGCAAACACTTATTTTTATCATTTATTTTAACCAGATCTAAAACCCAGTGGCGAGTCAAAACATTTCAATAAACTAAAAATGTAACTTGTTTTAAACAATTCTTACAGGAAGAAGATGTATCTCGTTTTGAACATTTTAAGAGGCCAGCAGCATCCAGTGTTTGAAACGGGTAAAATTTCAAAAATATCTAATGGATCAGACAGGGCTCGCAACACTTTTTACATATGACCCTAAGGAAAAAGGGACCAACCATCTTAAGAAAAGGAACAAAAAGGGACCAACAAAATTGAAATCCTCATTAAATTTCAAGTCATCAATGTGAGAATGACAAAATTATAGGAAAAACGCAATAGTGCAATAAGAGTTTAAGGTATCCGAACACGTTCGAAGCACTTTTTTTAAAATGTGTCAGATAAAAACTATTTAATGCAATTTTTAGATTATTTGTTAGTTAAAACTAATTATATATCATGAATATTTAAATTTTATTATTTTAATTATTAAAAAAAGTTCAATAATCATTGAAAATTTTACGTTTTTTTTCAAAAACTTGAAAACTTATACAAGACATACAAATCAGTTTATATTGAAAATTTTACTTTTAAAATAAACTACATGTTATTATCTAGTGTTCCAAGTAAAATTAAACATATATATAAAAAATTAAATTTTTGGTGACACACCGAAAATTTATTATAAGATTTTTGACAATTTTACAACCTTATAGTTCAAAATTTAGTCCATAAATAAAAATATATTAATGATTTTCAAACAATTTTAGTACATGCACTAGAATACACTCTACTGAATATGGACACAAAATTTAAAGACAATATAACAATAATATTTTGAGTTATGATTTTTGAAATTTGATGTTTTTGAATAAAAATCAATTCTGAGAAAAATGCGTTTAAAGTATAAATTTGTCTATTATTAATATTAAGAAAGTTTCAACACACTTAAAATCCCCCCAATTTATATGTTATACCCTCCTCTTGCTCATCTTTAGCCAAATTTCCTTTTTTAGCTAATCTATTTTTTTTCTGACAACTTTAACATTAGGTAAATTAGGATTTCAGCAGCATCGGCAAGTTTTGTCTCCAGTGTTCTGAATGCAGACTTGGACAGTGTGCCAATATCAATTGAAGAACATAGTTTTTTAGCAGCCGAATTCCCTTTCCCAATGAGTCTTAGCCCAAATACAAATGAAATATTTACAGAACGCAATTTGTTTGATTTTTCAGAGGTGCAAAATGTATTTTTGTATTCGCAGTTTTGACATTTCAGCGTCATATTTGATGCCAGTCCAAATACAGACTCTTGTAGAAGACACAGTCTACTGCTTAGGCAATCAGGGCAGCACAAACACTTTATCACATTGGAGAAAATTTGAATATTAATTATTTAATTTCCACTTATTTCAGTTCGAGAATAATTGTCTAAATAAGAAGTCATAGTGAGCTTCTTTTCACTTGCTGTAGGCACGTTGTTCGACGCAGATGGATCAGTTTCAGTGGAACATACATATTTATTTCCTCGGAATTTTTTCTTACGAATAAAACTTTGGTTTCTCGAATTCCCCAAGGAGTTTTAACATATATGAAAGAAAATTTGGAGAGTTAATTAAGTTAGGTCTTTAAAAAAAATGATTAAACAGATTATACAAAAATAAACATTGCTGCTTGTAAAGAAATAAACAAGAGAGTAAAGTTGTTGACATTTTTAATACAAAAACTTCTGATATAAATAAAAATATTAGGTGGCTAGATTATAGCAAAATTAAAATAATAAATATTGCAATTAAAAATTAAAAAAGGTTGAAAATTAAGAAAAAAACGATGTTTCTGCCTCATTTCCGGTTTCGGAATGCTACTTCCTGTTCCATTTAATACGTTTCCACTTGGACTTTAAATTACTATAACTTTTGTTCTAATTGACGCACAACTAAAGTAAAAACTGTTTTGGAAACTTAAAAGTGCAGAAAATCATATTTTTAAATAAAAAAAATTTGGTAATTTCAGTCAAAATCACCTTATTCAACGTGTGCAGATACCTTAAATAAAAAATAAATTATATTTTCTATATTACAATACAGGCTAGCCGCGCACTGGCAACTATCGGACATTCGCCTGAATTGTTTAGTAGCATGCAACTGATAAATTCAAATTGTATCTGCTGATTTAGCAGTTATTGGACATGTAAGCTATTGGGCAACATATCCTTTCGCTCTATACCGCGCTAACAACTTTGTCAAATAATCGACAATTCGGCGATAATCGGCGATTTTTCATCTTTACTTTGGCTATTTCGAAATCTGAAACGGGGCAGCACCGAGTTGAATACAATTAAAATAATCTCCGGACAGTTGCTGAGTGATTTTTTAGTCACTCAGCTGATTAAAAGTTGCAGTGCAATTATTGCTTGTGCCAGGAAAATAATTTATAATCAGAGATTTGATTACATCAGTCACAAGTCCGTGACTTTTCCCTTACCAAATTCAAGAGTTTAATAACTATGGGTTAAATAGTGTACAGGTAATGAATGCATTAAACATCCCTATTCCTAAATCATAGTAACATAAACACCAGCTGACTGCAAAAATGTATCATTTCATTTCCAGTTTTATAACATCAATTCCATTCGAAATTCTTCGCAGGCTGCATATATTGAGATAGTCTTGTATTGAGTATAATTCTTCACAAGTCGATTTAAATAAATGCGTATGTATTTTTTCCCCATGATTGAATGTCTTATAAGCAGTTTGTTACTTTTGGCAGAAATAGACATATCATATAAATTAGTTCAAACATTATTCCAACCACATTTTTGAAGAAAATCGGAGCATTAATAAAAAAGTTAGTAAATTTGTACGAAATACTTTTTTAATTTTTTTCTAATAACCTCACGTTTTTTTTTGTAACTTTTTAAATTATGGTCCGAATTGAAATTTAGCAGAGATGTCACTTACTGGAGAAGATGTCTATTTTACAAATAAAATGTAAATCGAACAGTATTTTTCTAATTACAGTATGAGATACTGGGAATCTTTATATATAATTCTCTTACGCGGTGATTGAAAAACGCTGTTTTTCTCTATGCGGAATGGCAACAGTTACTTTGTTTACAAAATTCTGTTGCGCCCGCATTTTTATTTTGCAATTATGTAAGCCATTTTGACGATTAACCCCTTCAATTCATTGGTAAATAATTATTTTGATGATGTCAGCTTAAATTAGAAAGAATATAAGCCTTATTAAATTAAAAAATAGAAGATTTGAAAATCGCTTTTCTAAGCTTTAAATGAAGGACAATTGCGGTGGCGCCACCTGTTGGCAATTTTGAAAACTAGATTTATATGAGCTTCATTTTTATGACGTATAAAGTCAGTAAATTACACACTTCTGGTAGGCAAGATTTATGGTAGCTTAACGTCAAGTATGGCCAAAACAAACTACCAATAATGTTAGAAATGTAACTGAAACGCGGGAAAAGTGTGAAAATAACGTGGAAAATAATAAATAATGGTAGGCTTGCCAGTGGTACCATTGTTTTCATTTGTAGTTAAAAAGAAATTAGTTTAAACGCTTTTATATTGACTTACATGGCGAAAAAATGTAGTGAGGCCAAGATGAATATTAATTTAAATTTTTAACTTTTAAAGTTTTTAGTAATATAATTAAAAAAGTAGTGTTACTAGGACACAATTTTATTGTGTCCTACCTTTTAGCGAGCGAAGCAAGAAGTGGTTTTCGAAGCAAACCTATGAGGATTGCGTAACAATCCTCCGGGGGTTGGCGGAGCGTTAGCGGAGCAGGGGGCGGGGCCTCCTACTATATATAATTACAATTTACACTTGCACCTGCTATGTATCATTCTTCCCCTGGACATTTGTAAAGACAAAAACAGCAAGCCTGAAATATAATATACTAGCTGCCGAAAGATCCCGAGCACTACCAACTACGCTATAAAGGAATGTTCTTACAAAATGTTTGAAATATGTTTCTTTAAATACATTTTTTAAATAAACTGTTGATATGTATGAGATGAACATACGATTCGTTAGTGATCTGGAAAATTCTATTTCTTTTGCTACTTCACTTGTTAATATTCGTCGCGTGTAAGATGCGTAAAAGGAATCTATACTATAGAAATAATATATGATTGTTACTCTCATTTCAATAATAATAATTTTCAATTATTCAAGTTTTAATGTCGTTAATCGAATTATTTTCATAAAAGTCTTTGGGCATAGAAAGTACAAGTTACAACGTGTAGAAATAATGTAAATATATTAAAATAGAAATTAGCGTTTATGTCAGATGCTAACTACTTAAGTAGCCGATATTATCAAATCTCAAAGCAATTCAAATAGCCATAAAAGTTGAAAGTTTAATGCACAACTCAAACCAATACTTCATAGACATGGTTAAACAGTGGAACCTGAATTTCCCATAAAAAGCCCTTTCTGATGTGTACGCGTACTTTCTTCGTTCCAAAATGCTGCTCGCCATTCGCCAAGTAAACGGTCTTTTCACCCAGTAATCGGTCCAAATATTGACTCTTTCACCTCTGTTTGTCCGATGCTTTCTGAAATATTGACGATTACTCATCGATTCGGGATTGCAGAAGAATAAACGACGAAAGATGAGACGCCGGAGATAGCATCCTGACAGTTGATGGCATAAATGTGAAGAAAGACCTTGCAAGGGCTTTCGAAAGTAAATCTTCAAGAGGAAACGCGTTTCCAACGTTTAAACGTCTTTTCTTTCATTTATTTGACTTTCGACGATGAAATTAATGATAATACAGTTTTCTATGTTTTCGCATGCGTGAGATACCTACAATCCAGAAATCGGGTAGGTACAGGCCGCAATGTACCGCAAGGTTTGGTTCTTTTGGGCCCCACTCGATACAACGATAAAGGGAGGAGAGGATAAATCAGGGTTCATACAGATTTTCAAAAGTAAAAATTAAGTAGTTCTTAAGGACTTTTTAAGGACCTCTCGATCATTTTTAAGGACTTCTTATATTTTTCGGCGCCGTTGGCGGAGAATTGTAATTTATTGGTGCAAAATTGGCGCAGAATCCCATGTAAATATGGTTTCGTAGCAAATTGGCATAGGATACCAGTTCCGCCAAACTCTAGCACAAAAATTTTAAAGATGCTACAATCTTGTGAATTTCCCCGATTTTCTAGAATGAGTATCGATTCTTCACAAAACGACAAATGAGCTGAGATTTTTTAACGATGAAGTGTCGTGTATGATAATGAAATACCATTGACTAAAAAATCGGACAACTTTTTTTCTGTCACTAAATCCGTCTATTGACGCCTTTCTCGCCTTGCCAATTTACACTTGCATACAATGGTCAAAAGTGTGGACACTATCAAAGTAAAATCCGGAATTCTACATTTCGATATTTTAATGCACCCAGAATTCTGGGTTCCAAAAATTTAAAAAACCTGGAATTTCGGGTTAGACATGAAAAAATATCATCCAAGTGAATTAGTAAGAAAAAACTCATATTTGACAAAAATTAAGGACCTTAGTTGAAAATTAAGGACTTTAAGGGCCCTTAATTAAGTACCCACCTAAATTAAGTAGTTCTTAAGGACTTTTAAGGACTGTGCGAACCATGTAAATGGTTAACGAGGCCCACCTTCCTCTACAGGATGGTAGATCATTTATAGCCAAAGCCTGATTCCCCATGGATTTTTTGGGCGGTATAATTCCAAGTTGAATTACGTCTGCGAAAGCGACATTGCAGGTAAGAGCGGCATCTCCTCGTCCCACGTGGTACAAAGTTCAGATGGCGGAATGAGTAAATATTCAGCCTGGTCAATGCAGCCCACTTTCCTCTACACGATTGTGTTATTTACCCCATAGGATAATTCCACGTGGAGTTAAGTGGGCCAAAGCGATAATGTAGCCAAGGGCAACATTCCGCCCCCAAGTGGTACAGTCGGGGAAAAACACCGAATCACCCTTTATTTTTCGGTCACTATCTATTGTAGAGCTAAACTTAATATACCATTTTGTAGGGAATAAAGTCTACTACGCATTGATATACAAAAAAATTTACATAGGGAACTATCTTCATATTAAAATCCGCCCCCACTTTAAAATTTCCAATAGCAACACTCAATTTTGACTCAATATTAAGAATCTACTACAATATTTATCATTGGATATCAATTTGCAAATCATTTGATCAAGTAGTTTTTTAATTATGAGTATCGAAAGTTTAGAGCTCGTAATGTTAAATCAATATTTTAAACTTTTAATCATATCTCCCAAAATAACAATTTTATTAAGCTGATAATTTTATCTGTGTTACTTCTAAACGACCCAAACAAAATACAATAACTTTCATGACTTTTATATATTTTTTAAATTTTATTTAAATTAGAATATTAATATTAAAAATATATGAATAACAACTATGCTATATTTTGATAGAAATTAATTCAGAAAAATGTTTTACATGTACATGGAAAATTTCGTTGTTTTCCACCTTGTAGTTTTTTTGCTATATTGAAATTTCCATCAACTTGATCATATTAGGGGGCCATATGCAAATTTAAAATCGACAGTTCTTAAAAGAAATCTTCGACAATTTTGCTGTTTAGCAGCGCTGTGAAAGCGTTGGCATAAAATGTTTAATTTTTATCAACATTTCGTGTGATTAAAAATTTATGAATGTCTATAGGCAAATTATGTAAACAACTCAAAAATAATGCCTCATAATCATGAAAAGAAGTACAACGTTTCTTTGTGTGGTGCCAAAAAGCATTTCTACAAAAAAAGTTTACTCATTCTTCTAAAGACACGCACCGACACGACAGTCGAACTGTAAGGAAACCTCCGTCGACAGACCCAACCACCCGACCGTCGCGTGGTTGGGTCTGGCGAACCATACTACTTCCAACTTTCTTTCTTTCTACATCATTTAAACTCTTTTCTTTCTACATCTTTCATCTGTAATTATCACTGCACAAAGAACTACGCCTACTTTCTAACGTTTAGATATATGCGGAGCCATTATGAAAGTTACTACGCACCATAAGCACTTCTTCCACATTGATCGGGTGGTCGAGAATACCCGGTTTGGTCGGAATATGTGTAAAAAAGGTGTCGGCGCGTATGCAGGGCCTTAATTTAGATTTGACAGTAGAACCATTTACTATTGTGTAGCGTGTTTTAATCCCACCGGCCATAAATTCAGGAATCAAAAATAATGAAGTGAAGTGCCTGTTTGGGGATCGCAAAACACGTACTTCCTCTGTGTATAAAAAGTTGAAAATTTATACATATAAGCACTATTCATCATCAAGATATACACCTACAGCTGCTCGGCTTTGTAAAGTTTCGCTCTGCTTTTTAAATGAATTAAACAATTTTAGAAATATTGCATAAAGGAATATGTTAAAAAATATATATCCAAGATCCGTATCGTTCCTTTGCAGCTTAGATGAAAGAACACTGGCTTTTGGAACGATAGGTAGCCGGTTCGAGTTCCGACGGGGCAATTCAATAGTTTTATGCATAAGCTTTAATGGATTCCTCAGCAACGCGGGCCAAACAACTAGTTGTAATTATTTTTCTGATATTCCAGAAAAAATTTAACAATTTTAAATTAATTTGTTAAACTTTGTATGGTAACAAATTACTTAAAAAATTATTATTTGATAGTCTATATAACTGGAAATTAAAAAAAAAATTCACAAAATATATTTCTTATATAATATATAATATTAAAGATAATTCAGTAGACCAAAAGCAAAACCGATTATATCAAATTTTAACTATTTTTAGAAAATTACGAAAAACCATCAGACGGTGTAACGTAAGTCCGACCGCGAAACGAAGAACATCAGCTGCTGCCAAAACTTTCTACCAGCATCCTTCATTTTGTAGTCCGAATATTACTTTGTTCAATATAGAGGTAGCCCTCAAATGCGCGCGCGAGCGATACATATTGTTTAATTTATCCGCATAAAACTGTAGGAAATCAACGACAATTTAAATCTAGACTATTTTGAGGATGAAAAACATTTCTGCGTTATCAAAAGTAGGTGTCGCTATTGAAAAGTTTAAAGTTGGAACGTATTTTAATAAGAATACAGCCCCCTATGCAAATGTTTAGAATATCATTGTGTTGTATATTTTATTCCCTGCAAAATGGTATATTAAGTTCAGCGCTACGATAAATAGCGGCCAAAACACAAGATTTGGCATTTTTTTTTCTCCGAATGTACAAAGGTCTGAGGGCGAAATGGGTTAATAAAAAGCCTGGTCAACACGTCCTATCCTCTACACGATGATGTGTCATTTATCCTCATAGCATGATTCCACGTGGTGTTATGGCGCGAAATCGTAAACTGCAGTTGATCGAAACTTGTCCTATACGTGGAACAAATGCAGAAGGGGGGGGGGGGGGGGTAAATAATTTACCTGTTCGAAACGTCCCACCTTCCTTTACACGATGGTATGTCATTTATCCCCATATGTTAATTCTACATAGAATTATAACGATTTTACAAATGTCGTTTTTTCTATGTATTCACGTCAAAAAAAAATTATGTTTAGCTTGCGTGTCTATGAGTACAATATCTCAAAAACGAGTTATGATACGATATTCAAGGAAAGAGTCAGTAATAACGGGATTAAAATCGAAAACTCTAAAATGGGTTTGTCTTCGGAGTTGAGAATTGCTCCAAAACGGCTCTAGCAATTTTATTTAAATTTTCTATGGGTACGTGTTAATAGCTGTTTTCAAGTAATTTTTTATCAGTGATAATTGCGTAGTCTACCTTTTTCTCATTCGTAGTAATTTTATCTACTATACCTCAATAAAGACTACGCAAAAGTCCTAAAATATCTTGTTTAGAACAAATTGAACAAGTAGCTTTGGAGGAAACCGCACACAGTTGTGGTGGCAGGTTCTTGTCCCCGCAACAAAATAGCAACAAACCAAAAAAAACTTTTCTTGGCGTGCAGAACATCCATATGTACATTTTGTATTAATTTGTGCGATTTACTTTTAGACCTTGAAGCTTACTCTCAGCAGGGCATATTAAGTTGCGAAGAAACTTGTTTAAAATTTATACCAAAATTCTCCAACTACGATATATCACAGGAGTTAACGGCTTTGTCTTAATCTAATATTTAAATGGTACTTGATATTCTGGTTATGCCCCATAATGCAGTAAAATACGTCACAGAATAGATTTAAATGCAGGTTCTTAATTTGAACTATCTGATTTAAATTGTAGTTGCACAGGCACAGACACATGCCAGATGTCACAGTTGACGAATTATTGCATACATTTATAAATAAGCCTTGAATATGGTATATTACAGTTGAGGAGTCTCCATAGGCGTAAACTTCCATTGGGCTCATGGGTCGAAGATTCCCCCCCCCCCCTCCCCCATTTTGAAAAACTGCCTCAATTTTTATAAAAAATTATGTTTTTTATTAAAAATTAGTCATGAGCCCCCCTAATCATTCTGAAAACTTTATGCCTGTGGGCATCTCACTGCAAAAGGGCTTGTACACGTAGTAGTAGTGTAAAAAGGCCGATTCTGAGCCGAGGAATAATGAGGAATACGAGGAATAATTGAGGAATACGAGGAATAATTGAGGATTTCTGCGGAGTACGGCGGTGCTGCTGTGGATTTTTGGCGGTGCTCTGTGAGGATCAGGGCGGATCTCGTCTGTCAAGCCGAGGGGGCGTGGCCTAATGGAGATGACCTCATGAACAACCAATCAGGTGTCAGTAAGTGACGTCACATGCAGGGGGGACATGGGAACAGGTGTTGATGACTCATCGCCGCCGATGGGCAAGTCGCCGATGGGCATGTCACACCGTGTCTCAACGTGTCACACCGTGTTTGTATAGGAACGGACCAATCAGGTTCTTGTTTGAGGATGACCTCATGAACAACCAATCAGGTGTCAGTAAGTGACGTCACACGTTGTCGGGGCAAGGTTTTACTAGTTCTGCTTGTAACCGCAAGGCGGCGCTGCATGTAGGGGAACGGACCAATCAGGTTCTTGTGTGAGGATGACATCATGAAGAACCAATCAGGTGTCAGTAAGTGATGTCTATGGAGTGTCATGTGACATGAAAGTTGCTTTTTTGTTATTTTGCGTTTTTATTTGGGTATTGGTGGAAATATGCGACGCACAGCATCTATACATTTTTAATTATAAGCTGTGGGTTGTGACATCATAGGTATAATGTTAGGAATGGTTGGTTGTTGAAAAAACTGTGAGCTGTGAAAAAACTGTGAAAGTAAATAAAATATGATAGAATTAAACTAATATTCTTATTTTAATATTTATTATATTTTAATATTTATTTATATTTTGATATTTATTTGTATTTTATTATTTATATTTTTACATTTATTTTTAATATTTAATTATATTTTAACTTCTATATTTTATTATTCATTTATATTTTAACTTCTATATTTTATTATTCATTTATATTTTATATATATTTTAATATTTATATATATTTTATTATTCATATATTTCATACATATTTTAATATTTATTTATATTTTATTACTCATTTATATTTTACATATATTTTATTTACGTATACATCTGTGCCAAAAAAATTAACTCAGTGAGAGCAATTACGTCCCACTAGAGCTGCACAATGAACTTATGTTAAAGGGAATGACAGTAGTGTATATATTTTAACTATGGTTAGTACAAAAGAAAAGAATTTTGCAAGAATGGTTTTAGAAAAATATATTTTATGTGACCAACTCCAGCATATAATTTCGCAATATAACTCTATGAGGAATCATCCTATGGGGGTAAATAACATACCATCGTGTACAGGAAGGTAGACCAGATTAATAAGTAAAGCTTTTTTTACCTTTTGACATGTGTACTAAGGGTATAAAAAATGACAGTCTGGGGTTCTATGAAAATAATGTTTATAACAATATACGTTTAAATTACAATTTATATAACGGAAATCAGTCTCAGTGGATGAAAAAAAAGTAATTAATATGAAAGCTGATACTTTGGAAAAGAACCTTGGGAACCAAAACCTTGTATTACGGTTAATTAAACTTTTTATAAAAGTAATGTGTTCTTTAAATGTTTTTCACATCATACGTAAAATTATTATTTTAAGAGGGAAAATATCATATCGTTATGACTAGAAGGAGGGATCTCACCTTGATCACAATTGGATGCATTAGAATTGCTTACTGTTTAGGAATATGATGTAAAAGTTACTCTATCGCACTGTTTGTTGTGCTGGGCTTGATAAGAGCAGATTTGGGGTTGGTATGTAAGATAATGGATCTATTACTTGTTCTAATACGTGTTGAATAAGGGAATTTGTCTTAGATGTTGCTGTTTTAGGGGTGTTTTATAATTGGTTGTTTGATTGAACGATACAGTGCAGCTATACAAAGGGGTTTATTTATACGCTTGGTACAAGTACACATTTTTTTCTTATGTCATAAAATTACACTATAACAAAACGCATAGGTGGATGGTAGAAATGAAGTAGCACCATACAAGGGGAATTATTATGGCTGGCTGATTAAATTTTCAAAGACTAAGAGGCAACAAGTTCCCATATGAGTACAATTGAGGGTGAATGTGTAGAATTTGGCGACATCAAGTATCCACAAGGGGACAATTTGAGAGGTGTATTCGTAAAATTGGCGACATAAAGTACTCATAGGGAGACGTTTGTAGGCGTATACATAAAATTGGGGTGAAAGCGGGGTTTGTAGTTGTACATTAGACAAGAATAAATGAAAAAGTTTAAGTTTGAAATAAATTATAAAAAGAATAAATGTTAAAAAAAAAAAGTTAAAATACAATTTAAAAAGCAAAATGTAAAAAAAAAAAAAAAGTTTAAAAAGAAAAATGTAAAAATAAAAAAAAGTTTAAGTGTGAATTAAAAACTAAAAGGTTAAGTAAGAAAAAAAAAATAACTAAAAGTGAAAAAAAAATTTTAAAAGTGAAAAAAAATATATATATATTTATATAAAAAATATTTGAAAAAAGTTTAAGTGTGAAATAAATTATAAAACTAATAAATGTAAAATAAAAAGTTTACGTGTGAAATAGATTATAAAAAGTATAAATGTAAAAAAATAAATAAAAAGTTTAAGTGAAAAATATAATGTAAAGATAAAAAAGTTAAAAAACAGTAACTGTAAAATAAAAAAAAAAGTTTGTATAAAATGAACTTTTAAAAGAAAAATGAAAAAAAAAAGTAAAAACAATATATATAAAAAAAGTTTTAAGTGTAAAAATAAAATTAAAAAAAAAAAAATTAAAAAAAAAAAAAAAGACAAATGTAAAAAAGAAAAACGTAAAAAAAAATTTAAAATTTAAAAAAAAAAATTTACAAACGAAAAATATGAAAAAAAAAAAAAGAAACGTTAAAAGAAAATTGCTAAATGTAAAAAAGAAATGTGTTAAATGTAAAAGATTAACCATCATAAGTTTTTTACCCGAATCGACCCAAAGCCATATGGTGTTACGGAACGTACTAGCCCCATATAGGCACAGATGCCCGTGGTGAGTTCTGTGAATGGTCTACCCACTAATCAAACGACAAGTACCACAATTACATTAAATAATTAGCAACAAAAAAAGCAGGAAATACTACTATAGATATAAAAAATATTAACAAAGTATCGAAAATAGAACCAAAGGTAACTAATAAATCTGTATAGAATGAGTGTCTATAAATGTATAAGAGAAACCAATGTATATATTTCTACTAAAATGTTGACACATATACTAAATTTTTAACAAATTAAGTCAAATATTTGCGAAATAGAGAAAATAATACATACTTTTTAAAATTGTATCAAATAGTCTATGAATGGATAAAAAAAAATATCATGACATGTATTAAAAAAAAAATTAAAATAATGGACTTACGTGTAACATATTAAGTTAAGAAATTTATACTTATCAAAGAAAGTAACGTAAGTCATATAAAAAAAAAAACCTGTAGTTAAGTACAATTGTTAATTGAATATGCTACAAAATATTGTCAAATTACACCATTTTTAGTGATAGGACAAGCAAACTTGTTAAAATGTCATATAATTATCAAAAATATTATACAAAGTACGAATTTAAAAAAAAAAAGTAAATGCAAAAAGAAAAAAAAGTTTAAGTGTAAAATAAAATGTAAAAAAAAAATAAATGTAAAAAATAAAAAAAAAGTTTAATAAAAAAAAAAGTTAAAAAATAATAAAAAAAAAATTTAAGTGTAAAATACAATTTAAAAAAAAAAATGTAAAAAGAAAAAAGTTTAATAAAAATTACATGTAAAAAGAAAAAAGTAAAAAAAAAAAAAAGAAAAGAAAAAAAAGTTAAAAAAGAAAAAAAAAAGTTAAAAAAGAAATAAAAAGTTAAAAAAGAAAAAAAAGTTAAAAAAGAAAAAAAAAAGTTTAAAAAGAAAAAAAAAAGTTTAAAAAGAAAAAAAAAGTTTAAAAAGAAAAAAAAAATTAAAAAAGAAAAAAAAATTAAAAAAGAAAAAAAAATTAAAAAAGAAAAAAAAAATTAAAAAAAAAGAAAAAAAATTAAAAAAAAAAAAAAAGTTAAAAAAGAAAAAAAAGGAAAAAAAAAGTTTAAAAAAAATAGTTAAAGTGTAAAATACAATTTAAAAAAAAAAAATGAAAACATAAAAATTTAAAAAAAAAATGTCATTTGTGTTATTAATGCCTGAATGTGGTTTTAAAATTGACTATTTGACTCATAGCCGTATACTGACCCCCTTGTTCCTGGTAAAATTGATGTAAATCCACATGGTTTTGTACTATAATCATGTGCAAAGACCTTCCTTAGGTATTCTTCTTCTTAATTTGTGAAATATTTTTGATAAATACAAAGGGGTTTTTTTTTTATGTAAAAATTCTACCTACATATTATAAATTGAACAAAGCAGTCTAAAAATATTACATAAATTTCACTAATAAGAACTTAATTTCCATATGTATATATATTATTGTAACAAAGACCTTATTTTAGTATTAATGAAATCACTTTGTTAATAATTCAACAATATTATTTGTACACATCTCCTACACTGGGTGTGTACTTGACATTTTATCCTTAGCAGCACACTATTGGTTTTATTTTTTGAGGCAAGATTGCTGTTAATCTCCGTAAGTTTTCATGTGTCGTAGGGTGCTGAAGGTCATTTTGATCTGTTGGGCATGTACTATTGGTAATATTTTAACATATTAAGTAATATTTTTCTTACTTTGTATAATATATTTGATAATTATATGACATTTTAACAGTAATGTGAAGTATTTTATGATAATTATACACATTTGCCCCTATGTTAGTTTCTAAAACTGCGTTATCGTAATCTTTAAAGACAAAGTGTTTGGTTGTTAAATCGCTACCATGGAATAACTTGGCAATATTTTGTAGCATATTCAATTAACAATTATACTTAATTACAGTTTTTTTTTTATAATAACTTATGTTAATTTCTTTGGTAAATATAAATTTTTTAACTTAAACTGTCACGCGTAAGTCCATTATTTTAATACTTTTTATTATCTTTTAACTTTTTTTTTATTAAACTTTTTTTTATTTTTTACATTTATTTTTTTTACATTTTATTTTACACTTAAACTTTTTTTTCTTTTTGCATTTACTTTTTTTTTTTTAAATTCGTACTTTGTATAATATTTTTGATAATTATATGACATTTTAACAAGTTTGCTTGTCCTATCACTAAAAATGGTGTAATTTGACAATATTTTGTAGCATATTCAATTAACAATTGTACTTAACTACAGGTTTTTTTTTTTTATATGACTTACGTTACTTTCTTTGATAAGTATAAATTTCTTAACTTAATGTGTTACACGTAAGTCCATTATTTTAATTTTTTTTTTAATACATGTCATGATATTTTTTTTTATCCATTCATAGACTATTTGATACAATTTTAAAAAGTATGTATTATTTTCTCTATTTCGCAAATATTTGACTTAATTTGTTAAAAATTTAGTATATGTGTCAACATTTTAGTAGAAATATATACATTGGTTTCTCTTATACATTTATAGACACTCATTCTATACAGATTTATTAGTTATTCTTGGTTCTATTTTCTATACTTTGATAATATTTTTTATATCTATATTAGTATTTTCTGCTTTTTTTTTTGCTAATATTTTAATATAATTATTGTACTTATCGTTTGATTAGTGGGTAGACCATTCACAGAACTCACCAAGGAATCTGCACCTATATGGGGCTAGTACGCTCCGTAACGCCATATAACTTTGGGTGGATACGAGTAAAAAAGCTTATGATGAGTAATATTTTACACTTAAACTTTTTTCTTCTATTTTTTACACTTAAGGTCTTTTTATTTAACATTTTACACCTTTATTTTTTTTTTACTTTTAGCAATTTTCTTTTTATTTTTTTTTCTATTTTCACATTTTCTTTTAAAATGTAATTTTACACTTACATTTTTTTTTTAAATTTTTATGTTTTCATTTTTTTTTTTAAATTGTATTTTACACTTTAACTATTTTTTTTAAACTTTTTTTTTCTTTTTTTTTCTTTTTTAACTTTTTTTTTTTTTTTTAATTTTTTTTCTTTTTTTTAATTTTTTTTTCTTTTTTATTTTTTTTTTCTTTTTTAATTTTTTTTTCTTTTTTAATTTTTTTTTTCTTTTTAAACTTTTTTTTTCTTTTTAAACTTTTTTTTTTCTTTTTAAACTTTTTTTTTACTTTTTTAACTTTTTTTTCTTTTTTAACTTTTTATTTCTTTTTTAACTTTTTTTTTTCTTTTTTAACTTTTTTTTCTTTTCTTTTTTTTTTTTTTACTTTTTTCTTTTTACATGTAATTTTTATTAAACTTTTTTCTTTTTACATTTTTTTTTTTAAATTGTATTTTACACTTAAATTTTTTTTTTATTATTTTTTAACTTTTTTTTTTATTAAACTTTTTTTTTATTTTTTACATTTATTTTTTTTTTACATTTTATTTTACACTTAAACTTTTTTTTCTTTTTGCATTTACTTTTTTTTTTTAAATTCGTACTTTGTATAATATTTTTGATAATTATATGACATTTTAACAAGTTTGCTTGTCCTATCACTAAAAATGGTGTAATTTGACAATATTTTGTAGCATATTCAATTAACAATTGTACTTAACTACAGGTTTTTTTTTTTATATGACTTACGTTACTTTCTTTGATAAGTATAAATTTCTTAACTTAATATGTTACACGTAAGTCCATTATTTTAATTTTTTTTTTAATACATGTCATGATATTTTTTTTTATCCATTCATAGACTATTTGATACAATTTTAAAAAGTATGTATTATTTTCTCTATTTCGCAAATATTTGACTTAATTTGTTAAAAATTTAGTATATGTGTCAACATTTTAGTAGAAATATATACATTGGTTTCTCTTATACATTTATAGACACTCATTCTATACAGATTTATTAGTTACCTTTGGTTCTATTTTCGATACTTTGTTAATATTTTTTATATCTATAGTAGTATTTCCTGCTTTTTTTGTTGCTAATTATTTAATGTAATTGTGGTACTTGTCGTTTGATTAGTGGGTAGACCATTCACAGAACTCACCACGGGCATCTGTGCCTATATGGGGCTAGTACGTTCCGTAACACCATATGGCTTTGGGTCGATTCGGGTAAAAAACTTATGATGGTTAATCTTTTACATTTAACACATTTCTTTTTTACATTTAGCAATTTTCTTTTAACGTTTCTTTTTTTTTTTTTCATATTTTTCGTTTGTAAATTTTTTTTTTTAAATTTTAAATTTTTTTTTACGTTTTTCTTTTTTACATTTGTCTTTTTTTTTTTTTTAATTTTTTTTTTTTTAATTTTATTTTTACACTTAAAACTTTTTTTATATATATTGTTTTTACTTTTTTTTTTCATTTTTCTTTTAAAAGTTCATTTTATACAAACTTTTTTTTTTATTTTACAGTTACTGTTTTTTAACTTTTTTATCTTTACATTATATTTTTCACTTAAACTTTTTATTTATTTTTTTACATTTATACTTTTTATAATCTATTTCACACGTAAACTTTTTATTTTACATTTATTAGTTTTATAATTTATTTCACACTTAAACTTTTTTCAAATATTTTTTATATAAATATATATATATTTTTTTTCACTTTTAAAATTTTTTTTTCACTTTTAGTTATTTTTTTTTTCTTACTTAACCTTTTAGTTTTTAATTCACACTTAAACTTTTTTTTATTTTTACATTTTTCTTTTTAAACTTTTTTTTTTTTTTTACATTTTGCTTTTTAAATTGTATTTTAACTTTTTTTTTTTAACATTTATTCTTTTTATAATTTATTTCAAACTTAAACTTTTTCATTTATTCTTGTCTAATGTACAACTACAAACCCCGCTTTCACCCCAATTTTATGTATACGCCTACAAACGTCTCCCTATGAGTACTTTATGTCGCCAATTTTACGAATACACCTCTCAAATTGTCCCCTTGTGGATACTTGATGTCGCCAAATTCTACACATTCACCCTCAATTGTACTCATATGGGAACTTGTTGCCTCTTAGTCTTTGAAAATTTAATCAGCCAGCCATAATAATTCCCCTTGTATGGTGCTACTTCATTTCTACCATCCACCTATGCGTTTTGTTATAGTGTAATTTTATGACATAAGAAAAAAATGTGTACTTGTACCAAGCGTATAAATAAACCCCTTTGTATAGCTGCACTGTATCGTTCAATCAAACAACCAATTATAAAACACCCCTAAAACAGCAACATCTAAGACAAATTCCCTTATTCAACACGTATTAGAACAAGTAATAGATCCATTATCTTACATACCAACCCCAAATCTGCTCTTATCAAGCCCAGCACAACAAACAGTGCGATAGAGTAACTTTTACATCATATTCCTAAACAGTAAGCAATTCTAATGCATCCAATTGTGATCAAGGTGAGATCCCTCCTTCTAGTCATAACGATATGATATTTTCCCTCTTAAAATAATAATTTTACGTATGATGTGAAAAACATTTAAAGAACACATTACTTTTATAAAAAGTTTAATTAACCGTAATACAAGGTTTTGGTTCCCAAGGTTCTTTTCCAAAGTATCAGCTTTCATATTAATTACTTTTTTTTCATCCACTGAGACTGATTTCCGTTATATAAATTGTAATTTAAACGTATATTGTTATAAACATTATTTTCATAGAACCCCAGACTGTCATTTTTTATACCCTTAGTACACATGTCAAAAGGTAAAAAAAGCTTTACTTATTAATCTGGTCTACCTTCCTGTACACGATGGTATGTTATTTACCCCCATAGGATGATTCCTCATAGAGTTATATTGCGAAATTATATGCTGGAGTTGGTCACATAAAATATATTTTTCTAAAACCATTCTTGCAAAATTCTTTTCTTTTGTACTAACCATAGTTAAAATATATACACTACTGTCATTCCCTTTAACATAAGTTCATTGTGCAGCTCTAGTGGGACGTAATTGCTCTCACTGAGTTAATTTTTTTGGCACAGATGTATACGTAAATAAAATATATGTAAAATATAAATGAGTAATAAAATATAAATAAATATTAAAATATGTATGAAATATATGAATAATAAAATATATATAAATATTAAAATATATATAAAATATAAATGAATAATAAAATATAGAAGTTAAAATATAAATGAATAATAAAATATAGAAGTTAAAATATAATTAAATATTAAAAATAAATGTAAAAATATAAATAATAAAATACAAATAAATATCAAAATATAAATAAATATTAAAATATAATAAATATTGAAATAAGAATATTAGTTTAATTCTATCATATTTTATTTACTTTCACAGTTTTTTCACAGCTCACAGTTTTTTCAACAACCAACCATTCCTAACATTATACCTATGATGTCACAACCCACAGCTTATAATTAAAAATGTATAGATGCTGTGCGTCGCATATTTCCACCAATACCCAAATAAAAACGCAAAATAACAAAAAAGCAACTTTCATGTCACATGACACTCCATAGACATCACTTACTGACACCTGATTGGTTCTTCATGATGTCATCCTCACACAAGAACCTGATTGGTCCGTTCCCCTACATGCAGCGCCGCCTTGCGGTTACAAGCAGAACTAGTAAAACCTTGCCCCGACAACGTGTGACGTCACTTACTGACACCTGATTGGTTGTTCATGAGGTCATCCTCAAACAAGAACCTGATTGGTCCGTTCCTATACAAACACGGTGTGACACGTTGAGACACGGTGTGACATGCCCATCGGCGACTTGCCCATCGGCGGCGATGAGTCATCAACACCTGTTCCCATGTCCCCCCTGCATGTGACGTCACTTACTGACACCTGATTGGTTGTTCATGAGGTCATCTCCATTAGGCCACGCCCCCTCGGCTTGACAGACGAGATCCGCCCTGATCCTCACAGAGCACCGCCAAAAATCCACAGCAGCACCGCCGTACTCCGCAGAAATCCTCAATTATTCCTCGTATTCCTCAATTATTCCTCGTATTCCTCATTATTCCTCGGCTCAGAATCGGCCTTTTTACACTACTCGTAGTGGATTTCAGCTCTTTTGCGATGACACGTCTCAGTTAAAAGAGAAAACAACGTCTCAGTAAATAAGAAAACAAACACAACACAAACGAAACAGGTGAAGACTTTTTTTTAAATAATTAGCTAGTAAAATATTTAATCCAAAATTTGCTTTTATATCTTTATGAATTTAGCAACCAATATTAATTAATGAAATATATTTAATTTATCTTTATTTTCAGTTTGCTGCTGCCATCTCTTTGAAAAAATGCGAAGGTGATTAAAACATTTCTGGAGCATGTCTCTTTTTAATGGCATATAATAAAAAGCCCATAGGTATTGGTGAAATGAATTCTCAATCAACTTTCTGCGAATCCATGTCACAAAACATATTCGTGAGGCTGGCGAATCAAAGGCATTATCATCATCCACACGCCAAGTCGCGTGCAAGCACTTTTTCTTTATTCGGCATTATGTTGTGGGACGACAATACGTCGTTTGTTGACCATTTGGAATTATTTTTTACATGACTGGCGCCATTAAAAGATCGACAAAAAAATCTCGATCATAGAATCTAATCAATTAGCCATCTGTCTCCTTCGGTTCAATTAATTGGTTTTCGGTATATTTTAGATTTTCTTTTTGACTTTCTATTCTTTCTGGTAAATTCTAATGCTCCTGTATTCTTAGTGTAGGATTGTGAGCCGAAAATGAAAAATGTGTTTTCCCCCCTCCAAATAGATTTGGACAGTTGTTTTTTATTGTTGACAGTTGATTGAAAATGTCGAAAGTCTTGTCTAGGATATGTAGGGCAGCATTTCGACACTGGCAGGAATGCCTAACTGGATCTCTTATAAATTGTTCCAAAATTGGTTCGTCGAAAAGGCGTTCGTTAGGAAAGTTAGTGCCTATATCATTTAATTTTTTTAAAAAAAATTGTAACCATGTATGTATTTATACAAACTGATAATTTGGTAACGCACTTTGCCGTAATAACTATATTTTAAGATAAAGATACTGAGGTGCAATGACACAAAAAAAATCGGATTTTTTAATAAGTTTAAAATATTACATCGAATTTTTTTATTAAATATAGAATTTTTCTCCATTATTAGTTTCTAAAATAAAACGGTTTTGTATTCTTAATGACCATCATACTAAGTTTTTGTAAATGAGACTAAAAAAATATTTTGTCTATTAACAGACCGTATGAATATATCAGTGATTAGCATTAATGTCTATTAGATCAACGTTTCTGACTAAATATCTCATATATACCTACTTGAATGTCCAACATATGTCATTTACTATAAATAGCTGGAAAACTAGAGTGTTTATTGTTAGCTCTTAAGCAATCATACTTATACCACAACCTGAAGAAAAGTGACATCACTTAAAAATTCTAAAATTACATGAAATGCAAGAACAATGTTCCCACAGAACGTTGTCCATAAAACCCGAAATATCAAACGATTTCATAAGCAGATTATTTAGTAATTACTTTACTGTTAATTGAACGACTTAAATATCGTTTATGAGGCAATCCGGAAATTTGATTTTTTTTTAAACACGTCACTTTTCAAATATACGTACGATATGTGCAAGCGTGAAGCATTTAAATTCTAAAACTGAAATCCCATCAATCTTTAGGAACTAAAATTTTTTTTAAAGACCTCTAAAAAGCTGTATTTCTCAAGACTATCTAGTATTTCACGTTACAGGCATTCTAGAAAATTGAACAAGTTAACCATTAAAAATACAATGTCAATTCTAACTCATTCCTTCATTGCATATGGAAGCTAAATAGATACTTCCTAGAGGAAGAATCAATTTCGTTTCCGTTGGATTCTTAATTTATCAGAGAAATGGAAGTGGGCGGTGGTCATTTCTCAACTTGATGGAAATGAATCTGCAGAAGGAGCAATTTTCAAGCAACTAATCATATATTTCGATTGAGTCACCATTCTGACTACTATGAGGACAGTGTTTATTACACCCTTTTGAAATTTGTCACGGAGCTTTTGTATTTGACCAGAATTGGATTGGAGGTATTCTTAGAACCAGCTTCTGTTTTGATAGCCATAGTATAATCCACATATAAACTTCTGGCTACCATCGTTCAAAAATTTATTACATTGTTTTTTGGATGTACTGATATAATTTTTTATAAAACGCGACAGAAAAATGCTTGGTGACTTAGTTTTAGAGTGTGAAAACAGTAACATAAATGAAATTAGTTAAAAATCTATAATTACAAATTCGTACTTGATGAATTTAATTTTGTTTTATTTATTTTTGAAACAATTGGATTTCTGTAATTTAGTTAGTATTTGTAATTTAACAATTAAATACCTGTAAAATTTGCTAGAGAGTAAAATAAGCTAGAGTAGAGAGTAAAATAATTTTTCGAGATTGTAAAAAGATTTTTTCATCTATTAAATAATATAAATCCCCAAAATCCATAAGAAACAATCCTTGAATCAACTCCACAATTGCTTAGTTTCAATAAAATAAATGTTCTCCAAACCAAAATTACAAAAACCCGAGTCCTAAGGGGCATTATCTATTACACTTCATGTTCTTTTTTTCAAAGAAGACATTCATCTGAAGTGTTTCACTCAGTGTAGGTATTCAAATTAAGTTAGAAACCGTGGCTCAATTAGGAAGTCGGAAACGAAAAATGGGCAATCGTGAAATTTCATTCATAAAATGAATTTAATAAATCAACGTTTGCATCATTTAGCCTTCCTTCATGCATGCATGAGCAGGTGAGATATACAGGTGATTCCAGTATCTATTGAACACTACTTCATTTGAATTTTCCAAGGTGATCAAAGGATTAAAAATGACTTTTCTTCTTGAGAAATCAAAAATTAATAAATAAATTCTTAGCAATTTCACTCTACCACATTTAAAAGTTATGGAAATAATAATAGATTAGAAATGTAAGTATTCCTTAAAAAAAAGACAAGTGTATGACTATTTCTGTTTCTATTGTACATTTATAATCGCAGATGGGAAGTCGTAAATTTTCGAAGCTGGAAATTTCGCTTCAAATCTTCCCGGTTAGTAATAGATGTTTGGTGTATAGTGCAGCTGTTCAGTCTAGCAAAGTTCTGTTTATGTTTGATATTCGCCGCCGAAGGAAGGCCGCGTCCACACTTGTACAACGAATAAAGATGCATTGAACAAACTGCCCAGTGTTTTCAAACTTTACTTAATTGGATGTTTATAAAGCGCTTCCTGTGAGCCGCACGGGAAAGTCCGCATTGGTATCGGTAGATCGCTGGTGATAAAAGACAAAGAGGCATTTTTGACTTGTAAAAGATGTGTTGTTCAGCAACGCCTGGTTTCTTTCTTGCACGCTGTCCGCAACTCGACTTGGACGTGGAATAGGAAACAGTAGTTACACCAAACTTCCCTTTCACTTCTATGGAAGTAGGAAATCAAAATGGCTGCCAATGTTTTTACCCGATTGAAAGCGACGCTTACTTTATTAAGTCCAGTTCCTTCCATCTGCTTTCATGACCTATTTCAACATACTGAAAACATGTTCGTTTTTATATTGACACAGCTGAAGTGTGCTTTTCCAAGGCCGTTAAAACTTTCAATTGTTCTTCCAGTTTAGACATAGGCTATAATTAAAATGCCATGTATTGATTTCGAATGGACATAGTGTTCAAGAACAAATTGAACGATGAAACAAGAAATTTCATCCCAAATTAAATGAAAGATTTTTAAATGCAGTTTTCTTAGACAGAGATCAAGTGCAATTATACATGTGACGCATGGAAAGGAACACTAGGTGATAATTAAAGTGTCTTACAATGGAATGAAATCGGATAATTTGACTAATTGGTACTTATAGGGAGAAAAAGAATGACGACATCGACTGTGAAACTGAACTTTCTCATGAGAAAAACTGTAGTTTGGGAAAAACAACATTTCTCAAACAAATTAAATGTTTATTTAAACTGAGATTTCCAGTAGGTGTGAGTGGTAATTTTGAGAAATTACTCAGTGATTCAGTTCTACTATGTGGAGATTGAGTAATCAGAGCTTTCTTACGAAAAGCTCTCAAGGACATATTTTATATTTAATAAGACATACAGAATTCTAGGGGAATTAAGTAACAAAAATTGTTTGCAGAGTGCATACCAGAACTTCCTTCTATTTCGTTGGGCACTATATTAATAAGCTTTATGCTTGTTTTAAATGTACTCTTTGTTTAAAAAAAAACTTTTATTGATTTGAATAAAACATCAAATTGAATAATAAAATTTTAATAGTGCTTCAAGTAAAATATTAGAACAATCGAGAAAAATAAATGAACTTTGTGGTAGAATCAATACAAAAACATGTATGACACAAAAGAATTTTAAAATCAATATTATTCTAATAAAACAATAAATATATAATGTAATTTGAATTGTTTTTCAATATTGAAATACTTAATGGAAAAATACAAATCGTCGGCTTAATTCGGAAATCAAGTAACTCCTAACTACGGATTCCGCAGCCTTAGCGAAAGCTGCTTGGCAATTGAAACTAGGAAATCACGTGACCCTTTAAGAGAATCTCTTATCTACAATCGAAACTCAGGTATTCAAACCACCTCTTGTTTTCAAACAATTCTGCATTTAGAAGTGAATCGCTTGAACTTCGTCGCCAAGCAGCTTTCACTACGACTGTTGAATCCGTGGTTTGTAAATAAAACAGACGAAATATTTTTTAATAATTCAAAAAAAAAATATTTTTAAAGCTTACATTAAAAAAAACGTGAGTCATAATAAAAATATTTAATTGACAAGACACTGTGGCTAAAATTCTAATTAACGCCAATGAATGAATGAAGTGAAAGCTCAACTTTGATGCAGCTAACTTCTTGTTGAAGAATTTAAAATTGTTAAAGTAGTATAACTAAAGATAGTATAATTATACGCTACGTAGCACACATACTTGCTAAATGTTTGCAAGCTCCAGTCTAATGAGATAGTCCCTACCACTCCTGTACGAATCAACTGCTCTTTGGAGAATTTTCATATATCCAAATGAAGAATTCAAAAGTCAATTAAGAAAGCTCACACAATTCCTTCATTGAAAGGATAACACAATAATTGAACCCACAAGAGTACAGACTTCTCGCCACCTTCCTAGTCCAACCTATTTGAGATAAAAATTCGCCAATTTGAGATTAAAGTCGCTACTACGATAGTTAGGGTCGCTTGATTTCTCTGACCTTAAATTACAAGTATTTGGGTTTACACGCTAACAGAAATAATAAAAATTGTAAAAAAATTTAACATAAGGTAAAACATCATGAAATTATATTAAAATAATCAATTTAAAAAAAAAGATTCATTTAAATATCTCCATGCTTATATTTGTCATATTTATTGAGATAAAAAAAATCTTTTTTTATGGGGGTCAACGTACATATCCTCGTTGCTAACCTAAATGACAATATTTTCATTGTTTGTCAATTTTTGTTTAATAGTTGTTGCTAGGCTACGTACATAAATTGCATGCGCTCTTTCATAATGTTAGAACCATTCAATCAACTCAAATACAATATATATATTTTTTACAATGTCCTAAAGTTTTACAGATATTGTCCTTTCATTTTGTACGGCAGTAAGTATTTTGTGCAAATAGTTAAGGACTTAGGTTCCACAAAAAACGAGGACTACACTATTATTACGATCTTGCACGAAAATTTGGTACCCATTTAGCTGCCACCAACATTTGGTGCTTAGTTTCACCATTTTACGGTGCTACAACAGATACCATTTAGTGGTGAAACTGTGCAGCAAAACTCATAACGTTGCATAAAACTCAAAATTCGAATTTTCTTAGTAGTAATATTTTTGCTGGCAAGCCTAAATTATAACTTTTTTACGTTTCTTTGTCAAGTCCACCGATCAGGCTCGAACTAGGAATCCTCTAAATCAGAGCTGAACGCCTTTATCCACTGGGCCACGGAGGCTCTTGTTCGTCATTGACTTTCTTGGAGGGGATTTCTCGGCTTGTTGATGTAGCGGCAGCGAAAATTTCAACTGCAGTTAAAGAGGTTGAACCAATTATCGGTGAAACTTCCGCTTTTTTTTTTCGATAAAGGATTTTTGGTCAACCTAGATCCCCCATAATAGGGTGTAATTTGCTGCAGACCTCTTGTTTTGCACCAAGATTTGGTACATCGTTGGACTGACATTTTTAACAGTGTAGGTTGTTTGGTGGACTTTTGATTCGGATACTGAGTAAAAAAAATTCATTTTGTTGGTTGGGTTACATAAATGCATTTTACTACTCAGAGTAAATTATTCTCACGCGTTTCATAAGAGAGATGATAATTTGTTTAAAAAACAAGTTCCGTTCTGCTTAAAAAGTTTCAGAAAGCTCCTAGGTCTGGGTCAATCAGGGTAAAGTCCTAAAGTTCACAAAAACAATAAGAAAATTCCAATTCCAGTCAAAAATATTTTGATTGGAAGTTTAAAAAAATCAATTTCCTTGTTTCAGTTTAAGAGATTCAATTGAATAATGCCTCCTTGTTTTGTAATTAGTTTCTTTGACCAGTTCATTATTTATTGTTTTTTTTCTTTTATAGTCACGGTGGTTTA
Source organism: Troglohyphantes excavatus (assembly GCA_963932185.1). Classification (NCBI taxonomy): domain Eukaryota; kingdom Metazoa; phylum Arthropoda; class Arachnida; order Araneae; family Linyphiidae; genus Troglohyphantes; species Troglohyphantes excavatus. Next base: position 14,465,581 of record OZ010672.1, read on the forward strand.
TCGTCATTCATGTGCGAAAATAAATCGCCATTCATGATTTTACAAAACATTTTTTTTTCTCAATTTCTATTATAATTAGACGTTTGGAAATGAGAAAAAAACTTCTACACAGCCTCGAAAGTTGAGATTACGATAAATATTTCCAAATCTTTAATTATAACAGTAAATTATATGATATATGTGCTTTATCTTTATTCCGATGATTTGAGCAATTACTATTGTTGCGTTACTCAGTAATATCGCATTGTAAAAAGGTCGGATGTTAAATATATATTAAGTTTTAACGGAAAACCACATCCTTGGAAGACACGGACAGTTTATGAATACCCACTACATATTGTGAACCCTAATTTAAATAAATTATATATTCAAGGAGAATCTAGTTTACAAATTTATACAAACAAAAGTAAGAATATTAAAAAAAATAATGTAAGTAAGAATATTAAATTAGTCGTTATCAAAATACACTTCTATCGTACATTCTGAAATATGGTGTATGTTTTTGACATTTCAAAACTTAAAACGGAACTTTGACGAAACGATTACAATTAGATGACTTTAAAGCAAGATACCAGGACATATTTGGACGAGTTTACTAAGTCTTTATTTAAAAAAAGAATTAAAATAAGAAATGTTATCACTTAATCTTTTACATGGTTATTCTGGTAAAAGTGTTAATAATCAAGGACCTCGTAAATGAAAACTGAAGTCTCAAAACTGAAAAAAGTGAATAAAAATAAATTAATGAGACTAAAAATCACCAACCAATTCCCGATATTTAATTAGGAGACTTATAATTAAACACAGAAAATAAATTCGGTAATGAAAAGTTTTCACAGCTGAACTGCAATTCAAAGAATGACATGCCAACTACAAATATTAAACAAAAATGTAAAATGTGTTTACAGTCAAGACGATTAGAATAGGAGGCGAAACGGACTGAAATGGTGACGTCAATTCAGTTCTGGGACCGTCACTTCTTACGCCACGCTTCGACGTGAGATTATCCATAGATTCGTTTCTGAAAGACTAAGCTGTTTTCGCAACATTTCCTCTCGACACTTCTTGCGTAGTTGCAGTGGTTTGGAACATTGGAATAATTACGAATTTTACATATCTCTTTCGGCGGATGATAAGAAGCAAAAAAAAAATACATATTTACTTTATAATTTAACTTTTATTAAAAAACTATACCAGCAATTATAAATAACGTCATGAAACATTTATTATTTAAAAATGGAAAAAAAGCAATCCAAATAAGGAAAAAATTGCCATGTTTCCTTAGATTGCCGTTTGAAAGTACATGTTTTGTATGAGATAGCAATTCTAACAATATTTTTTTCTTCTTCTTGATCCCATATATTCAGGTCGAATTTTTTAAAGTAAGTCATCAGTTTGAAAATGATCAGAACAAATATATGGTGTATTCGGGTTAAAATTATTTCCTTCTATAACATCTCACCACCCAAACTTTCGTCAGAATGCGATCTTTTGGAAAACTTAAATAAGAACTAGAAATTGTTATATGCAGCAACAATTCAACGCTTTCTAGGCATTTTGGATTAATTTTATTTTTTTAAATAAAATGGCGGCTTTCTAAAAAAATAAGTACTAAATCTTACCAAATAATGCTCACACAATGCCAAAATTTCATCGCACAAACAAAGCATGCGCTTTAACTGCTTCAAATACTAAGCTAAAAGAATTTCAATGTAAAACACAACTAAACAAAGATTGATTCAAAGTTCATTACAACTAATTAAAAGTATAGAATATAGTTAGAACCAACAAAATTAATGATTCGAGCAAGCAATTTCGGTCTTCAACTCGAAACTTGATGACAAATCCAAGAATCGTAATAAGTGACGGCCCCTGGACTGGTATGATGTAAGCATTTCAGTACGAACCATCTCCTACTCAAACCGCCTTGGTTTAAAGTAATGACCTTCACAAATGTTAAAATCAAAGTAAGAGATTAACATAACATAGCTATGAAATCAATTTTATCTCTCGTGACGCCATTTAATAATGTGGTAAAAAAAAGCTCTACGAAATTCCCAGTGTCACTTAGTATGTCATCTTCATGATATGTAGTCGAACGTGCTCTTTCTGTCTATCCAATTCATGTCCCAGTCGTCATCGAGTCCCACAAAATAATCTTTCACAAGCAACTTTATGCAAATTTCCCAATCCTTCGAGAAAGTGAATGTGCGATTGAAATAGATTGCGACCTCAAGATGTCAGAAATTGCAAATTTATTATGTCATTTAGCCGTACGCTATGTATTCGTAAATAATATAAAGCTCGCCATTTATAACTCATTGTGGGACCCACGTTTAAAGTTATGGGATGTTATGCCCAATAAGAAAGTTAACAAAGTATAGATAACGAAGTACTCCGCCCAATGATTGAATACGATGGATTCGTTTGCCTAGTATGCTGGATAATTTTTTACGATTAGTGTAGATCGTTTGGATAATATAAATAAGCATCAGAAAACGATATATACTCGTGTCAATGAGTGAAACTGGCTTTTCAATTGTTGGTACAGATTGCAGAAGAAAGAGAGAGCACCAGAACGTTCTTTGGGATAAGGATGGTTGCCCTTGGGACAGAGGAGCTGGATCGTGATCAGCTAGCCACGACCAGATAGGTGTGTCAACACGCACTTCACAAATATCCGAACTGCTCCTAAACTGCTGGGATGACAAGCATTCAGAAGCTATGTGCGTGGGATGGGAAAGATATTTATGGCTGTCTTTTCAAACAAAAATCTAGAATATGTGTTAAAAGCAAAACTTAGGCGAAAAAATATCGCATTTCAAAATTATTCATTTTACAGTCGTTCACAAAAAAAATTTAGTGGTTGTAAACTGTGCGAAAAAAGATAAAGGATAAAAAGAAAACCGGGTATTTGAGTAACACCATAATTAGGAAGAATTTTTTAAAAAAATTATGAAGGGAAAATGTGAATGTTTTTTTATATAATGGAGTTTCTTAGAATAACATTAAAAAGGAGTTTTCTAATGAAAATTTGAATATGACACATCATTTTTGTAATAGTATTGACATTTTTAAAAATGAAGTAATAACAAAAATTAATTTAATATATTATAACTACGAAAAAAACGTGCGCCAATATAATCACACAGAAATCTTTACATTCTCCAATATATATATATATATATAACTAGCATGCCCATACGATAATTATAGCAAGAATAACCCCCCCCCTACACATACGCGCGCGCATACGTTGTAAGAGCGAAATATATTAACGTATTTTTTATATATAAAAAATCATAAAAGTTTAACGCTTCTAATCATTCATAGATGGTATCAATGTTTTATTTTATAAAAAAACACATTTATATGAATTATTTTAAACGCATTTTTAAAAGAACGTTGATATTTATGAGATGAACGTACGTTTCGTCACTGCTCCAGAAAATTATATTTCTTGTAATATTACCTTATGCGTTAAGATCCGTTGAGTACAAGGGCCGTAAAGGGGATCTTTACTACAGAAATATTATAACTATTATCGCATTGAATTATCCCATGAACAATCCGCACCCCACACACCCATTCGTTTGCCAAAAATTAAAAAAGTTTAACGGTCTACTCATAGATGGCAGCATTATTAACGACTTACTTATATGAATATATACGACTTATGAAATGAATACTTTAAACAAATTCTAATTTTTTTTAATAATATTTATAAGATGAAAGTACAATGCGTCACTGGTCCATGAAATTATATATATATATATATATATATAATCTCAATGCCATAACCTTAAGGAAAAGAAAGGACATTGCAATACAATACCGCATTTTATTAACATAATATTTATTAAAGAGTTCCTTTCAATAAGACAAGAAAAATCACGTCTTGTGTTTCGTATTTCGGAAAGAAATTGAGGCGCAAGATTTCGAAGAAGGGCAGCCCTTTTTATTAATTTGATATGCTCCTGGGAAACTCAGGGGTAACAGGGTATTTCACTTGGGATCACAAATCACGAGTTCACTGATATTGAATAAAATCCGTGTTGATCAATGCACGAAGAAAATAAAAATAAGCTCTCACATCAAATACTGAGTGGATTCCCAGCTAAGCAACTAGTCATTATAGTCAGATAACTAGACATTATCGGGAAAACTGAGTTATTATGAAAGAGCTCAAACCGTAAAAAATGAGGAATACAACGCAATGTTGAACGGTACAAAAAGCTCCGCGTGTATAGCTAAATTTATAAAAACACGATGTTTATTATGTAAATGCAATTAAATCTTTAAATAATGGAAGTCGAATAAGTGTAAGTTTTGTTGTTTTAAAAGCAATTATATGCTTTAAAAATTGCTTTTTTCCAATTTTACACAGAAGTTGTACTTCAAAAGACTAAAAAAACCAGGTGTATTATGGAGATTTTTCACTAAAAAGTAGCCTCAAATTGTTAAAAAATTATTCAGATGATAAGACGCATAAAAACATTAGATGTGATTTTTCTGTAAATAAAAATACAAACATAACATTGTATTTCTATTTACATAGACATTACATCCATTGTTATGCTTGTGTTTTTATTTACAAAAATATTACATCCAAACAAAAGATTGGATGTAATTTCTTTAAAAATAGAAATACAAACAAAACATCCAACTAACAGCAAAACATTGAAATTTATTTTCGTGTAAAATGCTTTATGTCAGATCTCTTCTATGCATAAAAGAACACAGCATATTATATACCAAAAAACACCATTAAAATTTCAAATAATATAGCATAATAATTGGTTATGCAAAAAAAAGAAAGCGAGAAAAGCAAGCTCAGCAAATTGAGGCTCATCCTACGCACAGGTTAACAACGCGCGTTTTTTAAATGGGCGGTTAGTGAGAGTTCAACGAGATTTTCGATTGTAGCACTCTTATATTAAAAAACTGTGAACGTTCGCGTAAAATAAGTTAATACGTTGCAATAAAAAAAAACTCTTTAAAAATTAAATTTAGCTAAACTTAACGTCAAACTTCAGAGTTTTGAGATTAAGTTTTATCAATATGTGCCCAAGGGTGAGTAACAATAACATGCAAATTTTTGTGATAAACGTGTACATTAGTGTTTGTTAAAATACAAATGCAACGTAAAAATACGCAATAAAAGTCCGTAATAATCCGGACATGTTTCGGGAGATACATCACCCTTCATCAGCGGAAAATGTAAAGTCTGTGTGTAATGAAATATAAATAAACCCAAAGAAATCTAAAATGTTGCCAAAGACTAAAAAACTAACTAAAAACTATTACAAACGGTTGGAGTTAACTATTGTGTGCCAACAAGCGGGAAACATTGGGACCGCAAACGTTTCATTGACAACCGAATCAATATTACTAAAAATATGAAACGCCTCCAGGAAGTCAAGTTCAAATGGAGATTTAGGTTTGCAAATTAAATGCGAGTTAGAAAAATTAAATATATGACCATGTTCCCAAGAGTGCTTGGCAATGGAGGACTTCTTTATTTCTTGTTTAACAGTATGTGCTTGGTGCTCCTTGATACGAAATCTTAATGCTCTCCTTGTTTGACCAATATATGACATGCCACATTGACATGAAATACTGTATATGCCCCAGTTATTAAGATCGTCAATAGGGTCTTTAAGTTGACGATCTTAATAACTGGGGCATATACAGTATTTCATGTCAATGTGGCATGTCATATATTGGTCAAACAAGGAGAGCATTAAGATTTCGTATCAAGGAGCACCAAGCACATACTGTTAAACAAGAAATAAAGAAGTCCTCCATTGCCAAGCACTCTTGGGAACATGGTCATATATTTAATTTTTCTAACTCGCATTTAATTTGCAAACCTAAATCTCCATTTGAACTTGACTTCCTGGAGGCGTTTCATATTTTTAGTAATATTGATTCGGTTGTCAATGAAACGTTTGCGGTCCCAATGTTTCCCGCTTGTTGGCACACAATAGTTAACTCCAACCGTTTGTAATAGTTTTTAGTTAGTTTTTTAGTCTTTGGCAACATTTTAGATTTCTTTGGGTTTATTTATATTTCATTACACACAGACTTTACATTTTCCGCTGATGAAGGGTGATGTATCTCCCGAAACATGTCCGGATTATTACGGACTTTTATTGCGTATTTTAACGTTGCATTTGTATTTTAATATTCTTAACGCAATGCTCTATAAGACGAGTTTTTATCTTATTAGTGTTTGTATTAAACGTGTTTAGTTCGTGTAGTTGTAATAGTGAATAGAATAACACAATTAAGTGTTATTGTTTGTTTCAATTAGTTTCTGTAAGTCGTATGAACACAACGAATTATAAGTTAGTGTGCGCAACACAAAACAAATAAGTGTTATAACACAGCTTTTAGTCACTATGATTAATTATGAATCGAGAATTCAACATCAGTATACTCTATTTATAATATATAGAAATTAAAAGGTAAATATTCCATGCTTTTCGGTTAAAGCTCAACTAAATATGGAAGCAAAGCGGATGTCATTTTGATAGCCCGAAATGAAACTCGGTTTCTTTTCATCAGAGATAGATTTCTAATGACAATCAGTAATTTGAAATTGCGGCATTTGTTATTGCAAGAAGCCGATGAATTCGGAAGAGGAAAAACAAAATGAAGCTATTGTTACGTAAACGATTATTGTAGTAAATTGCCGAAAAAAAATAATCGAAATTCTCATTTATGTTTAGAATCTTAAAAAGAGCCTGCTCTTTAAGTAGGTTTTAATTGAAATTCCAATGAAATTTATTTCAGAAAGAGTACTTGATTTTCCATAAATAACAGTAATAAGCTATATTACTTTTTATAACATAATTTACAAAGTTCAATTCTGTAATTGGCTCTTTCAACGCCTCCAACGAGACGACCCAAAAGACTTCAATCAGCCTGAAATTCACAACAAAATTGTCTATAAATTTCAGTTTACCTTTTCTAAATTGTTTGATATTTTAATGAAACAATTTAGAAAAGGTAAATATTTTTAATTTCAAATTATTAATTTTATTTTCACCTCTTTAGTCACATGAAATGAGCTTATTCTCAAAAAATCTAATATTAAATCCTGTAGATGGTCGCATGTAAAAATCGCCCGAAGCTTTATGTACTTTTTCTACCTAAAAAAACGACATTAAAATACCTTCACAAAAAACTTCCAACTACATAATACCCAACTATAAAAATAATAACAACAAAATAACCACTGTAACGCATTTCCCCACATCAACATTATTTTATTACAACGCTTTAACGCTCGTTGTCGAAGTCATTGGAACCTTCGGAGAGCGAAAAACTTCAGGACCGAGCAATAGATTGTGTGTTGCTGGCCTCAGACTGCCCCACCTTTTTGCAATTTTCGCAGCAGGGGGGAATTCTTCAGCACTGGAAACACAAAAACTCACGCGCTAAGTGTTCTCGGGGCCCTTTCGCTATGGAAAAGGCCTTGAATTGCTCTACAGTCCCCCCCCCCCCCCCCCTCAAAACACGCTTGGCTTGATGTGGCGCAAATATATAGTTGGGCCTATTTTTTTTTATTGCAATGCAGCTTGATAAAAGATGTTTTTCAACAATGCGCGAATTTCATGGTCAGATTGGGCACATGGTGAGAGCTGAGGACCTGACAATCAGAGACTGGCGTTCAACTTGTAGTTCTCTAAATTCTACGTTGTTATTTTTTTAAAACTCGCAGCACGAATTGCCAATGTCAGGAAATATTAAAATTAAAATAAAAACCCGTGTTTCCTATCTAATACTATTAAAGAGCAATGTTTCTGACTGTTTGTTTATTTGTTTGCGTGATCCGCTCTAACGACTTTCACGCAAATTGGTGCATTACTACTTATTGGGGTAAAAATTCGATTAGGATAGGTTTTATCTTCGAAAAATGTCATTTAGAGGGTGAAATAAACAGATTAAAAGTTTGTCATTCTTTCTATTGCAAATTATTCATCACGCATGAGTTAATAGGTTATACGGCAATAACAGTTGAACGTTATTTAATTCATCATATATTATTTTAATTCAAAACGTGTAAAATATTTTAATGAGATATTTTTTTAATAATTTTTATTCTAAAATAAAGTACTTTTTGTAGTAAATAATCGAAGAAAACGTCAGTAAATTAAAAAATTGTTTGCATATTCAAATAAAGAAAAAACAAATTCTGATCGCTTTTTCGTCTACTAAATACAATAAGTTTTCTAATAAATATTTAAAAAATAACTTGTATAAAAATCGTTTGCATTTAAAATAATCAAAGCTTGAACAAATTTAATCTTGTGATTTTTTTTACTGTGTTTATGAACGTGACGTCATAAGTGGAATACACAAAAGCAAGTGTTTAAAATTCTGTATAAGAAATAAGTAAAAGAAAATATCGTTTGGAAAACCACTTAAGTTTTTTTTATTCCATGTGAAATTGATTATTTATTCCGCTGCAGTTAATTTCGGCACCAGATCATGCTTCTTGGACATTGGTATGTATTTCCACAAATAGAACATGGAATTTTCAAAACAAAATATGTTTGATTAGAAGAAGTATCGTTTGTTTCGTTAAGCATATAAATACCAATGGAATCAATTGAATGAGGTTTCATTAAATTTATGTTAAGTGTTAATAATAAAATATATATTTAATTACATTTAAAATTAAACTTTGTTCTACACTATTATGATTTGATAAGTTTTATTTTAGAAATTGTGTATTAATACTTATTTCAGCTTCGATATTCCAATGGAATTAATTAAAAGAGGTTTTATTAAATTAATTTTACGCAATATTTATAAAGTTAAAAAAAATAATTTTTAATACATTTAAAAAACAATTTTGTTCAACATTATTATTATTATTTGATAAGTTTTATTTTACCAATTGTTTATAAATACACCTATTTCTAATAGTATTAAACAAGAGACAGAGAAAAAATTGAGTTTCTAGTTTTAAATATATGTTTTAAATTAGGATAAAAGGAAGTGTTTTTAAAAATTCGCATTTGTTTACCATGGACACTTTGCACTGCTTTGTACTGAAATTCTCATGACGTCATTTCAAGATCACGCGCATTGGTTGATGGAGACCACGTGGTTTGTATTCAGGCTAATCGACCATACGTTTTTGTTAATCCGGCAAAATTTTAATCTCTTAAATTTTAATCTCTAATTAAAATGGCTTGTTATTTATTTTACATTCTAATTATGTGTAAATAATTACAGAAAAAGTTCGTTAGTTTCAAATGCTAATTTCTTTTCTTGAAAAATTATACCGTAAATGTCACATTCTGAAAGTAAAAGAAACATTCATATTACAATTTTTCACACTCTACTTCACTGCCAGGCAGTACGTTACCCACTTTAAACCTAATCGCCATATTTGGCTATCTCCGATTGAAGGACCAAATGGTCGATGCGTAGAGTCGGCTAATTCCGATAGCCTTTTGTACAATGCTGAAGTTTTACGTCGTATTTATTTTTAAACTTGAAGCAGTAGGTAATCGTTCAAAATTTGTTTGGGATGATTTCATAACGAATGTAACAGTGTAGAAAAATTGCGCGAGTTCGATCCTTGTACCTACCTAATTCAATATGAAATAATTCTCGATATTAAATTGTATTAGTCAGTAATAATCTAATATTGATCTGTTTAACGGATTACGTAAATATATTTAGTTTCAAGCAAAGGGGGATTGAAAATGAGTAATGAGGTTTTACAATAGAATTCGGGCAACGGAATAGAACAACGGCAAAAGAGTTTCACATTTTCATTAACCAAATTTAAAACCATTCTTAAATATAAATATGACATTTACTATCAATGTGTTTTAAAATTTGTTGATCGTGTTACTTCAAAAACGTATTCTTCTTTATTGAAAGATTTGTTCGAAATAGTCTTGCACCTGCATAATTTAACATGAAATTACTTTCGATATTAAATAATAATAACTAAATACTCTGAATTGTTTTGAATTACTTAAGTATGTTTAATTTCACACAAATATTTAGATGGGTAACGGATTTTTACAACAGAACAATGGAAAAAGAGTTTAAGGTTTTCAATTAAAATGTACATAGTAATCTAAGCGTTTGAAAGAAAAAGTTTTCATGTACAGGGAAATTAATTTCACTAAATTTAAAACTATTTTTAAAAATAAATTTGACATTTATAGTAACTGTGCTTTTAATTATTTTTATCATGTTACTTCAAATTAGTATTTTGTTAATACAGATTTGTTCGAATTAACTAATTTTTTCAAGACCCATACTACTAGCGACCTACACAAATTTTATATTATGTAAGCTTTTCTTAGGCACAAAATTATGAAATATTCCTAACAACTGGAGCAAATTTCAACATGTGTCGTTTTCAAGCATTATGCTAAATAAAATATTATATGTGTAGTTGAAGGTCGAAAACGCCAACGTCATCATTTTTAAAAAAAGTTTTAAAAAAAACAGATTAACATTAATTTAATCGTAACTGCATTATGAAATACAATAAAAAAATATATTTAGATTATACAAAACATTTATTTGGACGGTATATTTTCGCAACTGTTATAATTAATAGGTTAAAATTATATTATTTTTCAGTAAATTAAAGATAAAACTGTTTTCATCACTACGATTAATTCCGAATAACACATAAAATTATTCGAAATAAGTACGAATATTTATTATTGATTAAATGTTTAATAAGAATATAAAATTTTGTTCGTTTCTTATTATGTGTGTATGCAAATTGAAGATAAACAAATTCTGAAATAATTTTGCAGTAGCAAAAATATAATTTGATCTCCATTATCATAATCTTATTATTAAGAAAGGCTACTTTGAATATCATTTAAAAGTCCTTTCAGTTACTCGAGTTAGACAGATGCAAACATCACTACAAATTGTTACTAAAATATTGAACTACAAGAATATTGTCAGGGTTTAGCATGCGATGACTGTGCTACAATTGTGCGAATGATTGTATTATAGACGCTCAGGATCGTTAAAAACATTAATTTAAGTTACTTTTGCAGAATTGTTTATATTTGAAATCTTGACACGCCTAACCAATTATATGAGCATTTCAAAGAACTTAAACTTATGTCGATAATGAAGACATTATTAGACGATAATATATATCACGAAACGTCTAACCATTGATATGGGCATTTAAAAGCATTTGCATTTAATTCGATTCATTAGAAATATTATTAAGTAATAAAATATGCAAACGAGCTGGGCTCGGTCCCCCTGGTAATAGAGATTATGTGAGGAGTGCAGTTTCAGAACTTGCCTTGTCAGTTGTTTTCTAGAAATCAATAGGTTTCTCATTATTTTGCATAAGACAAGTTTTCGAACTGTACTTTACATTTAAACATTTATTCTACTTTTTTTGGAGTTGACAAGTTTGAAAACACAACTACTCATTTATATATGTATACTGAATTATACAAGGATTGATAACACAACAGCAGCTGAAAACTGCAGTTTTCGAACATAACATGTATTCGGATAAGACAAGATTTGGTACAACCAATAATATTTTCAATTCAATTTTAATAGGATACAATATATTTCTGAACTAAAACTTCGTTTGACTGAATTCCCATTTGCATTGGGATAATCAAAATATTTTTCTCTCTAATTATTATAATTATGGATAATACAAGTTTTCAGATTGTAGTCCTCATGTATGTTTTTCGAAAAAGTTCAAAATAAAATTATTGCAATAAGACAAATATTGCTCTTCATTAAGGTCGCTTGTTTAAAGGGCGGGAGTCGCCATCCTATTCTGTTATGGATAATTCTAGTAACTAACACCTACTAGAAAGGTGTTGATTGCTTTCTGGAAGAATTTAAACACAATCCAGTCCATTTGTAGAGTGATCCAAAAAAATATAAATAAAAAATAATAATAATAAGAGAAGATAAAGGCGACACGTGTTATTATCAAACCCTCATATCAGTTCATTAAGCAGATATATTATGTCTTTGGCACTCACGATAAAATGCAATTACTATAAATTAAAGATAATAGCATTTTTTACACGCATTCATATAGAATTCATACTAAAGCAGTTTTTAAAACGATATTTTTCTATTCTGAATAAATCCCTTGACCTCAGTAGCTAAAAAGGAGTTCCCTTTCAAAATATCACATCTGTTTGAGTTCCGTTGCAGTTATTTTCAGGAAGCATTGATTTCAACAAATTCAGTTTCAGGTTCCATAAGAACACTTTTTGTACAAAACGTCATAAAAATTATGTTTGGAAATATTATTTTGGAAATCGAAATTTAAAAAATTCTTGTTGGGAGCATCATAATTGTAATGTATATTTTACAAAGTACGGGATTAATTTTTTTTATTTCACTTACGTTATTTAATAATTAGTATAGTGGAAGTCTTTAAAAAATTGGTGGTTTAAGGAGCAATACTTTTAGATGGATACTCTTAGAACTATAAAAGAGGTGTATGCATTTCTGATGCCTATACAAATCACAATTGTGACAATCTAAAACCTGCATTTAAACAAACGTCCTTTTATCCTTTAATACCGCAATCCAATAGCGAACACTTTAAAATTCCATATTTATATTTCGTTTTAATGCCAATAGCTCAAAATGATAATGTGTTTTATTTAATCATTTTATAAGATATCTCATGGAACAAAAAATATCATGTTTATCCATTCTTATTTCGTGTAAAAAAAGATGCTTTAGGCTCCATGCAAAACCTTCAAGTCAAATAAAGAAGAAAAACTCTTTCGGCCATTGTGTCAGTATATTACTATTAATTCTGTACAAATACATAATTCCACAGTGACGGTTCTGCCCATTTAGGCAGGAAAAGGGTGTTTCAATTGCTACCGGGATTTCAATCAAATGAGGCGACTACAAAATAAAGAAATAATTCGATTTCATTTGGGAGGCAAATTGTTCCTTCCCGCCTTCTCACTTTTACAATATTTTTCCTTTAATAGTAAGACTCTTTTGCGCTCATTCTTTTATTGGTTAGAAATCGACTTGTGTAGTAATCGAATGAGGCATTTAATAGATATTATTGACTATTATGATACATTCATTTATTGAAGTTGGTGACAATTTGTATAGAATGATAACGAACAGGGGTACATAATTTGAAGTTTTTTAAATATTTTGTTTTTACATTTTGTTATTAAAATTAAAAATAATGAGCAACATGTTTTCAAAGAAATACTTTTACTTAAAGTATTATTTTAATGTCTTTTGTTAGTATTTTTTAGTGAATGCTAATTCTATTTTGAGAATCTTAAAATTAGACCTTTAATGCAAATTCATAAAAACATTCATTCAAAATGCTAAAAAAAAAGTAGCGTTTCGTGACTTACCACGTCATTTTTTCATAATAGATAATTATTTGCATAGAAAAACTCACCTGGAAAAAAAAAAGTAGAAATTAACAAACAGAAAATAAATACACAAATTATAATAGAAATTTAATAAGAAAATTTATTTCAATAATAAAAAAAAAAAAAAAATAACTACTAAAATACGAACTGATAATGTTGAATAATTAATTTTTGGTCGTTTATGGTTTCGTATGTTTCAAGGGACGTGTTTATGACAGGCCAACAAAAATGACAGTTAATAGTTACAGATATGAGTTCATTTTAAATTTGGAGAATCATTTACAAGTACCTTCTTTTATATTATGTGGTTTCATATTTGCAATGAAAAATTAATTTCAAGCTATTTCATTCATTCTTATTGCTGACTGGCTACAAAGTAAATATCTCTTTGTTAAAACATATTGTGATTTACGGTTTATGGAAATAAAAGTGAAACACGATATTAAAAGCAAAAAAATAACAAAAAAAAGCCTTTAGCCCTAAGAAAAAGGTCTTTACTCTGAATGTCAGCGATACTGTTGCTGAGAACTGTGGTGGTGCTCAAGATTAAAAAACGATCATTTGCATGATTGATGCAACTTCAGGAAAGACAAATGAGTGCGATTTCCCCCCTCAACACGACTTTTCTTATTGTTTATCCAGTCGGAACTCAATCCACCACCGATGCCTACTGATAGCAATGCAATGAGGAGGCATATGAAGGTCTTGCCTTTGCGTTCATATCGACAAGATTCCATTTCATAGATACGAAGGAACTGAATTGAACTGAAATTGAATGGAATTACAGAGAATTGCTTATTTTGTTTAGAAACTATTAAAAAGGGATTTTTATATATAAATTTATTATATTTTATTATTTGGTGGTAAAACTGGTGCTTCTTTTCTATTTATTCACTATATTTCTACAATAAAGCCATAAAATGGGGAAAACAATAAGGTTTAAAAGCGATTTCTTATGAACGTTAAGTGAAATGCATGTATTATTTCAGCAAAAAATATGGATATCAAAGTATCGCTATCAAAAGTTTGCAAGGTTAAACACCAGTTTGTTTTGTTACAAAGAGATTTTTTAATTAAAGTTTGTCTAAATTATTTTGTTACAAAATATATAAATACCAATGAACAAAATTTAGAACATTTAAAATGGGAGTAATGGAACAAAGACAATCTGAAAGCCATAAAAAATATATACAAAGGTTCATTTAAAAGGTGTCTTTATGTTCTTGAAAGACAAATCTTCAAATTTTTAAAGCATACTTTTTGTAAAAGACACCAACACAAATTCTTTGAAGAATTCAAAGCAGAGGTGAATATAAATATTGTTGTTGTACAAGTGGATTTAACATTCAACAGCCAACTTAACATTCCTGTTTGATCAGTATAACATCATGGATACATTGAAGCATTTTTGCCACTAATCATAGCAAAGGTACTGTAAATGGCAATAGTTGTCAATGACAAACTGACACTATTGCTCTATCAGATAAAATAGTTAATTCTCTCAAAAAAGATGGAACAATTTCCATCCTCTTCCTGACACACGTAATGCCCATTATTTAAAACCAATTTCAAAATATATTATTGAGTATCGCGAGTACTCTTTTTCTACAGAAAGAAAGATATTCAACTTCAGAGAAAACATAAAATCAATTATAAAAGATGCAGACCAGGCACATGGGTCAAGCAATGCATTAGCAGTTGGAAATTTTAGTTAGTTGAATGGCAAGAATAAAAAAGCATTATGTTGGGCAAGTATTTCATCCAATGATGTTGTTGTAGAAGTATTATGTTTAAGAAAACAAAATAATGAATGACTGAAATTTATATTTAGAAAGAAGATAACTGCTGGATTGACTCAAATAAAATAACCGTAAGACAGAAATTTTAACAAATAGCTCTGGAAACAGAATTTTTTGCAGAATTAAATTTGAAAATGTGAAATTAGTTGAATAAGCAGCATTTAACACTTATTATATTTCAAAATATTAATGAGTAATTTGTTGTAAAAAAATCAAGTTTTGCAATTTTGGAATTTTTGTCCTTTCGTTGCCTTAAAAAAAATCATATATTTGGGCATAATATAATAATTTTTAAGAACTGCAATGCAATTTATAATAATTCAACTCACTTAAGAGTTCTAATTTTTCTAGATTTTTTTTTTATTTTACAGTTTAGCTGAACTTTTAATAAAAAGATGTAAGTGTGGTATAACACTTCCAAAAAAGTCCTTCCGTTACCATTACTAAAATTTAAATTAAAAATAAAGATATTAATTGCTAAATTCTAGATTTTGCATTTCTTATGAAATGCAATAAAGTGTATGAAAGTGTACCTTTCAGTTATTTGAAATAAAAAATATATTTTTAATTGTAACCTTAAGTTGTATAAACTGGTCTTCCGTTACCGCCGGAATTCACCGAAAACATGTCCTAATCTCTCTTATTGCGTACTTTTATCTTTTATTGTAAATATTTATTTTAAATTTCGATTTTATATGACCTTTTATTTCACAGAAGAAAACTGGGAATAGTACATACTCAAAATTGCACATTCTCATAAAAAGAAATATTCCGTATTTGTAAATCATGGGAGGCACTCATAATTTTTTTTTAATATTAAAGATATATCCATAATTAAAATTAGTTAAAGGAATCCCAGGCCTACCTACCTTTGATTCCATTTTACTCAAAATAAAAAAATTGGAATTTTGGTTATGTGTAATTTTATAAAGGGCTAAGGCTTTGTAAAAACATTACTTGAAACTAAACTGTTAATAGCTTTTGAATCTTTAATATTTGTTTTATAAACGTAGGGGGAGAATTTTTTTAATTAAGTAATACAGTTTTTTTACGAATTAATGAACATAAAATTTGAATATTTTTAAAGAAATTTAGGTAATGAATATGATTTTTTCTTTGTAAATAACTAAAACAGGAATTTGGAAAAATCTCTTCCTATGTCTGTAATATATATTTGGGCACTATTTAAACAATTTAAATTTTTAAATAATATTAAAATTTTAAAGAGGGGGAGGAGTGTTTAAAAAAACATATTTAGGCTTTAAAAAAAAACCTAAAATATATATATATAAATAATAAAAATATTTTTCATTGATTATGATGTTCTAATAGTGATTGATGAGATGTTCTAATAGTGCAAAAAATGGGTTTTTCTGTAATCATTAATAAAAAATTTAGGTTTGGGGGCTCGGTTCCTCATAATAATTTAAATATTTGGATTAAGAAATCGTTCTGCATACAGCACATTTTAGTTGGCGTGAGAACCACGTAAAATGAAACATACCTTAAAGATAAAAAACAAAGAAAACACGACACCAAATTTCTTTGCATGTGAAATTACAAAAAATAATTCATTTAGCGCACTGATTTGGCTGACAAATAACGCGAATTTCTTTGGAGAGAACATGCCAAAAATCCTTTTAAACGACATGAAAATATCAATTGAAGAATGAAATAAAGAGAAAAAATATAAAAATGGAAAGAATGAAATAGGATTTGTCGCTTCAGTGCGTCGTCAAATAAATATCTTCATACCCGTCTAATGAAAATGGTTTAACTTCATCTTACGCAGTTCAAATGTTTACGCTCTTTATCTATACAGTCATTTGATGAAAAATGGTTAAAATAGTTCGTATACAACATTGTCCTATTATTGTAAAAACAACACCTTACTCTATAAAAATAAAAACATATTAATACTTCAATTTGGGATTCTGAATTTGAAGTATACAAGAAGGATAAAAATATTTATTTTCAAGCAAATCCAGCTACATAAACATACAATTGCAGTTTTATTATCTTAATTCTGTTTGAATTATTTTTTTTATTTCAACCAGGTCGTTTTAAAGTTTCTAAATACATATTAAAAACACCGGATATTATTGATAAAACAAAACGCAAGAAATATACTCTTAATGTTATATGTATAATAAACATGGGGAGGGATTTTCCTAATCTGGTTTTGTTTTGTGATTTAGATTATTTTTGACCGAAAATTCTCAACGTCAGTTTGTTATGTGGCAAAGAAAAATGCCAAAAATTACATTTCAAACTTTCCTATACACATACTAAGTATACCCCACTTTGATAAGTATACCCTATCGTTGAAGTAGAACATTTTATTTCTAATTTAAAATAAGAATGTTTAGTCTAGATTCCTTCATCTAATAATTTATTTACTTTCTTCTGCAGATTGTTTATATTCAGAAATCATTTCGTTTACATCACTCTACATCTATCCGTGAAGTTAAGTTATAATGCGCTTTTGTTTTGTAAAAGAATATTTAGTACTTATAACGCAATATATTTCGAGTCTATTTTAAGGCAGTTCAAGTTTGTTGTTGACGTTAACCGAATCTAATGTCTGAAAATGAACGTCTGTGTGAAATAAATGAATGTCTGATAATAAATTATGATTTTAGATTACTACTGATTTTGAAATGTAGACAAAGGCGATTGATAATGGATTTTCTCAAATTAACACAATTTTAAAAACAGCTAACTAGTAAGTAAACTTGTATTGTTATAAATAATAACAAGTTGATTATATTCAAACCATTAAGTACTTTTTAAAAATATTTATTCAGATGTTCAACTATCAAATTCAATCAAAATTGCGATAATTTATGTAAAAACATACTAAGCATAAACTTTTTTAAAAAATCATTTCTGATTTTAAGACGCAAAACATTCAGTTAAAATTTTGAAATCAATCCGTCCTCGAAAACCATTATAATTTGAATATTTATCAACATAATGTTTTCTAAGTATCAATAATATGACAATTTGTTATAATCAAATGATTATTTTTAAACAAAAATTCAAACTCAAATTACGTGAATTCGATTTACCTCCATAAAGTGTATCAAAGTGTCGAACAAAACATTAAGCAGAAGTTTTTAGGAAACACAGAAACACATTATGAGGCTGCTCTGATTTTACGTAAACAACATTTCTCAACAGATAAAAGACAATTTTCTACTCTAAGATACTAAGTAAATCGATTTGAGTGTCCACTCTCTTGTTATGCAACACTCAAAGTGTTCTCCATTTCCATTTTATTGCATTTATTGGTTTCTACTTGACCAATGAGACGAATGCAACTTTGCAAACGAGTCTTGCCCGAAAGGCACATTGAAATAGAGCGGAACATTATCTCCCCAATGTGCCGCCCACCCCCAACAGTGTACTTTCCTCACTAGGAAAAATCGTGGTGCATTCATTTGCGTTCTGAGAGTCGAGCAAAACGAAAAAATACGAATATTCCAAATGATTGTCAAGTCAGATTAGTCGAGATTTTGTTCATTTTACGACAAGCATACGATTCGTTTACAAACAATTTCAGAAATTCCACAGCCATTTTTTCCTCGAATTCTGGATATTTTCTGAATTGAACTGGCGATTCGATTTAAGATTTTAAAAAAATGTAATAGGGGGAACGATTCAATTTAAAAAACGTAATTTTCATAGGGTATTTCGATTTTGATTCTCATGCAGATATATTTTGAAACAAAATTATTTGAAGAATTAGCGAGCTACGAATATTTAATTTGAATTACTAGTGTTCAGAGACGGAAATCCATTGAAATGAACATGAGTTGAGCGTACTTTCTTATTTTTCGAAAGCGGACTTATAATTGCTGATCAATTGTACAATTTTGATCGAAATGTATTCTTTTTTAAGTATTTCCTTAGACATGAAAATCGAAGATATTTTCGTAGAAATTGTTCACAAGTAATCCTTTATTCATAAATTTGAGTATAATCCATGCAATTTGGAAAATTACTTTAATTGACGTGATACTACTAGATTGACAATCTCATTTACTGTATCATTGAATGATATTTATCCAAAATTTTCAAAAAATTTATAACTGGCACAACGTTACTTAATAAAATTGAGCTGAAAAATTAGAACTTACTTATGTCAAGAAAATCAGGAAAACGGGAACTTAATAAAACTAAAAATTAAAATTATCATTTTTATTTATAAAAATATTTTCTTATGTGTAAAGCGACTAAGCTGTTAACATACAAATCACAAATTCATTAATAGTTACCTCTGCTCTTAAATAGGATTTTTTTAAATATGTTTTCTCTAAATATTTATAAATTATTACATACAATTAAATTACAATTACTACATATATATACAAAAAATTAAAGTTATAATAATTAAACTTAAAAACATTGCTGATTGTACAATACAGAAACAAATAAATTTAATATAAACGAACGCCTACTGGCTACTAAGATTGCTATTCGTAGTATTGATAATCGACGAAATAACTGTACATTTTAACAGTTAAGAATGTTAGCCAACTTCATTTTTATAGAAATAATTATTTTCAAAATTTTCTGAAGTAATAACAACGTTTTAAATAAACTGATTTTAAGAACATAATAGGATTTTTTTAAATTAGATCTCGGTATTTTTTTAAATACATTGCATTATTGAAAATTCATTAAGTTTTTTTGCTCTCCCACAAAGTGTTGTGAATTTGAGATGGCATAGGTTAACCCTCTTAACCGACGATTTGCAAAGGTAATTAATTGAAAGTAGCACCAAAAATCTTCCTTTCCTAAATTCTTCTATTTAGTTCTAGCTAGGAAAGTGCCGATTGTTTAGATACGTCAGAATGAACCGTGCTTGATTTGATCTAGTGTTTAACGGAGGTAGTGGAAATCTTTTATTTATACAACCCACATTTAGTAATATTTGAAACTGAGGAAACAACTGATACAAGTCGTACAAGTTTCGATCTTAAAGGATTTTAGCTAGGATTTGTCGGGAAGTCAATGTGGCATATGACGTTGGAACGCAAGAACAAGTTTAGAATATATTGCAAAAATATTCT
This sequence comes from Troglohyphantes excavatus, assembly GCA_963932185.1. Lineage (NCBI taxonomy): Eukaryota > Metazoa > Arthropoda > Arachnida > Araneae > Linyphiidae > Troglohyphantes > Troglohyphantes excavatus. Next base: position 14,485,873 of record OZ010672.1, read on the forward strand.
TAAATATATATGAGCGTTATTTAAATCAAAGTAAATTAGTGGTATTTCGAGGACTGTTCCAAATTGGTGAAATGGACAATTTCGAAAAATTATATAGTTATCAATTTGTTTAAGAACGTGAGTTAAGAAATGAGTCCTTTTCTAGGGAGCAATTGATCTGACAGGCACAGCGAGGCCTGTGCGTGCAATTTCATTGAAATTTATTCGAATAGTTTCATGTCAAATACATGCATTTCCTTGCAGTAACTTTTGTATGTTTCTTCTTTTTACATCACTAATAATGATATCTATCACTTAGCAGTTGCGTAATTAGGTGTTTATTATGTTTTTTGAATGTGTGCTCCGTCAAGAACATGGACAGAACTCAGCGGACAACACATTGTGCCCGGCGGAAGGTTAAAAAGAAGGTAAAGTTGCAGTGATACGCTCCCATGCTAATGCAAATAACATATTTGCAACTTATGTCTATTTTGCAAAATGGCAAAATACGAATATTTCATGAACATCTTTCTGTCTTATTTACGATATAAAGTGTGTCTTTGCAATGCAAAACTGGACATTATTGCAACGTTGTAGCAAAGTATACCTGATATTTGGATAGAACCTTTGAAAAACAGAAATAAGTATTTCAAATATCTCTTACGATAAAGTAAATGCAACGCTTCGACTTCCAGTGCATATAACCAAGGCAAGATACTGTGTTGACTTATGCCACTTGTGCTCACGACATCCGACTTATTAAGTATCTCCCCACGTGCTTCCAAAACAACTCGGTTCTCACGAAATCATTACAATTAAACAAAAGCCACGAAGCATACGTAAAAAAGTATTCCCACGATTATGGAATTTTATTGGGAAGTGTTTAGGTGAATGAATTTTAAATTTATAAAAAGAATAAAATTTGAATATTCAACGCAACAGAAATGTAAGACTATTTATTTTAATATACTGAAAAGTGTCAAATATGTTATTGTTAATGATAAGCTATATATTACTTCTTTCAGGCGAAAGGAAGATAACTAAAAATTTACGTGTTTGAAATGTATTAATTTCAATATCACAAAATATGACTAATTTGATCTCTGAATTTGTTCGAGAAATCTCATAAATTATTTTTAACACTTTGCTTTTGCATGTCTCCTCAATAGGTTCAAAGAAACAACCTGTTTTTGCCCCTTATTCTTGAAAGGAACGAGAACAGTCCGTTCTTTTACTAACTTGTTTTCGCGCTGACCCAAAGACGGAATTATATAGGTTTCAGGCTTTTAATATAACCATCCTGGAGCAACGCAATCAGATTAAAAATTCACCCATCTCTAATCCCTGTTTTTTTTCAAACATTTTACGAAATGTCAGCTAAACATTTTCATAAATAATACCTTAAATATCGTAAAACTAATAAACCCCAACAAGTTTGATTTTTTCCTATTTAATGGTCAACAGGATTTTTTTAAAGGGGTAATCGCCCATTGGGATTTAAATTTTACTTCACCAGGCTTTTGCGAAAAATATATTTTCTTTAACCTTCTCATGTAAAAAGATTAGTTCTCACAAGCTATCTAAGGGTTAAAAGCTAAAGTAACGAATTTAGCTATACAAATATAAATTGTTTCTGGACAATGTCTAAAGAACAATAAATAGTAATAAAAAGTCATGCTACTCTACTGAAAAGCATTTGTATAAGTGAAACTTTTTTTTTAAATCAAAATACATGAGAAATTATTTCATTGAATAAAATAGTATTTCTGAAAGTTGCCCTGGACAGAAAAGTATTCAAAAGTTTAAATAAAAGCAGTAAAATATATTAAATTAACATATAGAAATATTGTAAACTTCGGGGAACTGTTTGACAAAGTTAGTAATCGAATATTATTCGTGCAAAAAGTTATTTCCTTTATTGATGTAGCAGTTAGGCTTTCTCCATGTAAATTGAAATGCGAATTTACCTATCGCTCAACTAAATTGCAATGTTTCAAAAGTTATTAGTAAAAAAAAAACGTGATTGAGTTGAAGTGAAAGGAAGATATAAGAATTCAAAAATATAACGTAGCAATTTTGTTTATCTATTGTTAGACAGGATTCCAATTTTCAAGTAGAATAAATACTTTAAATTCTATCAGCATTACTATTTTATTCTTCTATTGTCAAACGTAACAGTCAAGGATCTATTTTACTTAAAGTAGTTTGCTTCTTTTTATTCTACGCGTCGTTTATGTTTTTAGACTATCATTTCTATTTCGAATGTTTTATTTTTGTAAATAAGAAATATGTTTTGCATTTGTGTATTTTTCGAAAGAAAAGTCAATGTTTTGAAGTACTATTTTATTTTTCTAGCAATCAAGCAAAATAAATCTAATCTTATTATATTTATAATATTTGAAGAATTCGTTAATGGACCATTATTCTATAGCTCAATAGATAAAAAAATACAGTTATGCATATTTGTAAGTTATATATATTGTATATTATTTGAATTTTTTTTAAATAATGCAATCTGATAATTAGTTAAAAAAAAAATTTCAAAATCTTTGTTCTATATTAATGTGATATTTTTTTTTATGTTGTAATTTTAAAAGTCGGCTGTCAATTTGTCACAATTGGTATTTCTCAACAGACATGTTTTACTTAGAAAAAAAAATTCTGCTGTGGGATTAATTATGTTCTTTTACACTCATTTTATAAGTTACTATATTATTATTTGTTGTTATTATTATATTATTATTACTATATATTATTATTTGATTAATTTTATAAAAAATTACATGGGTTGTTTTTATTTTATTTCTCATACACCTCAAAGAAATTGTTTTCCTTTTTCCAGAATGTACTTATATACATATTACTATTCACATTGTTATTACAGAGTAGAACATTCATTATCACAACCACACTACCGTTCGGGGCTCGGTTTTCCGCGTTGTGACCTTGAGAGGCAAAGAGTTAAGTTGAACGAGAAAACTTGGAAGTAAAAAAAAAGAAAGCAACGCCAGTGAAAAAGGGTAAGATCAGTGACCTGCAGACGATCCTATTCGGAACAGATTTTTTTGGAACTGACAACAGTTAATGATTCGACGTCCACATTACAAAATCGCATCCCCAAGCCTCTCCCTCCTTTTTTTTTCTTTGATGAGGTTTCACTTTTCGATTTTTTAGAAAGTTTTCGTCGAACAACTTTTTCTAAACAATTCCATTTTTTTTTCCTTTTCCGAAAACGCTCTCCGGGAGTCCTAAAGAAAAACTGGACGCTCCACCTTCATTTCAGTTCTTGTCTCTCGGTTTCCCGTTGCAGTTCTGAGAGCTCCAATCCGTCAGGATGTTCATCTTTGAAAGAGAACAAGTGGTGAAAGGCCTGTTTCAAAGGATGGAGTTCTTTCGACATGAAAAGAGAATTCAGCTGAGTTGCTAGGTTGAAACTAACAAGGGGATGAAAACCGTTTCTTGTTGTTGTCGTACTCTCTTTTGGGGTTCTAGGTGGTTACAAAAAAAAATCTGAGAAAACGAACAAATGTGCTTTTATGAACGTGGAATGCTCAAATGTTTTTGTAACTAAAATAAAAAAAAATAGATAGGTCGTTTTCCATTAAACTGTTAAAGAGTGGTAAAGTTAATATTTCGCGTTTGTACTTTCAGTACTTGAGGAATTTTTAAATGTTGGTAACAGAACAGAACCCGTTTCTTAACTACCCAAGTTTATAATTTCATTGTTATAAAACAAATAAAACAAAACACGACAAAAAGGCGATACAATACGAAAACAAAAGAGCACATTTTCTGAAACAACGTTTTGTTTAAATTTTATATACAAAATAAACTTAAAAATCTTCCAATTTCGATATGTGGTGATTATGTCTTGTAAAATAGAACGAGTGTGATGGAAAACTTTGATATTGATCTGAATGAATTTTTTCAGCAAAATAAGCTTTGTAGTATAAAACACTGTGTATCTGGTAACTCCAATATCAAGTTGAAGTAACTTGCTTCTTGATTGCGTTCATGAATTTCGTAAAGAAAGGTTACAATAATAATAATGTTTTAATTTAAAATAATATACATACAGTTTATTAAATCATTTAGGTTACTTAACGTAATTCATTAATTTTAATCAATCTAAACTAAACATCATTAACTCAGAAAAGTAAGTTTCGAAGGCATTCAAATTATTTCGATGGGAGCTATAAACTAAACCAAGTGTGATAATTGGTAATTGGATATACTGAATGTATTTCCTTAGCTCTAGATTTGTAAATTTGACATTAGAAGTTTAATCAATATTTCAATAATGCAGTCTTCATAGCGCTAAGTTGGGTCTAATTTTATTTTGTTAAATCAAAGGCCATCTATGCTCTAAGAGAAGACTTTAGTTTAAAAAAAATGATAAGAATGTTTAAATTAAAATATAAAGTAACTAAAAAATTACTAAATGATTAATTATTTTTTACTTGTGCATCTGTCGTCGGTAAATTATAGGAGATCTGCTAAGTAGACAGATACGTTATCATTAAAGTTAAATGTTTATAATAAAAATAGGACTGGTTTTTTCTCTCTTAAGTGAAACGTTTAGAAAATTTACCTACTGAAAAAGAATTGTCCAAACACAGATACACTTTAGAATAATAGCACAATACAAAACACAAATGCAATTATATTTTGAAAATGTGGTGTATCTACAAGTTAAATACATATTGCAGATAGTTCAATAATAAATATCTTATTCGTTATTATCTTCAGATAATGTTTGCTCGAAACACTATACTAAATTTAGTTCTAGACTAGCATTAACAAAAAAAAATTAAACACAGAAAACTTAGTATTTATGCTATAAAACAATACAAAAAGTTGCGTCTGTAGATATAATATTTTGAAACTTCTATATGAGCATTGTTTGGACTGTTTATTAGTCAAAACAAATTTTAGAATGTGTTTGTTTGCATCTGTTTGTGCGTCAATCACGCGAGAATCAGTAAAGAGATTGATTTTGATGGGTCTATTCACTGTAAGTAGCTTAGATAAAACTTAAAAATAATATTTGTCATCCGTGTTCTTCTCGATAGACACACACATACAAAAAACAAATACAACTTCAACATACATTTGTAATTTTTGTCATCGTTGGCAAAAGTTACCTCATTTCGAAATACAGATATATACATTGTTTTCTACATATTCTACCATTTCATCGTACTTGGAATACGAAAAAATATATTTTCCAGCAAAAAAAGTCAGCATAAAGAAACTCATCAAAATTGTGAAATTGAAGCTTTTTGCAGGTTTTATAAATGATATTGAAACAAGTTTTTAATTTTCCTGCATTTTTCCTTCAATAATTTCAATGCTTTTAAAATCGAAGGTTTTTTGCATTTTAATGAGGTTTTTTACAGGTTTTATGAAGGATATTGAAACAAAAACCTTCAATCTTAAAAAAAAATAAACTGCAATTTTCCTGCATAAAATCTTTAATGTTACAATTTTGATAAAGGCTTTATGATGACTGTTTTTGCTGGGTTGATACGAAAAAGAAACTTGGAAAAAGTAAAAAGATCAATGAAGAGCGAAGGAAGGGACAACATAAAAACGTCTTGTTTTATATAAATTTTGTTTTAAAAAAATAATCTGTAACTCGAATAGGTAAGAGATTGTTCTACATTTATCCCTAAAAAACCGTTCCCAATCTCCGTCGCGTCATGAAAAGCCGACTTCATTTCTGAACACCCGACCTAAAGTTTCGACTAACGTATCTCCCAGCCATCTCTTTTCGTTATTTAATTACTCTACCCGTACAATTTGTTTCCCGGGCATTGGGTTAAGAAGTAGGAACATTTTTCATTGTTTAATGAGCAGCAAGAGTTGGACGGGGGAAACAGCATAGCAGCCATTTAGTGAAGCGTAGCTCTTTGTTAAAGGCGGTCCTTTAACATCTAAAAATGTAATTAGTAGGCTACTAGCGCCATAGGCTAGAGTTGCGATGCCTTATTACAAGGATGGAAGCGTTAAATGAAGCGAAAACGCATTTCGTCGTTTTTAGCTTGTCCGTTGATTTGGAAGCAAAGATGAGATAAGATTCGAGGCCTAATAGAACATTTTTAGGGATCATGCTCTTAGCCAGTCAAATATTATGATAAAAAAAATACAAAATAGTTTTAAATAAAAATAAAAGTTGTTTATTTTTTTAAAATACAAATACTTTTTCAAGTATATCTGACTGTGCAAGAAAAGTATACAATATATAAACCAAATGGTAATAATGTAATTGAATATAATAATGAATTGGTTAAATTTTGTAAAGAAAAACAAGAAAATAAATTCTCTTAATTTTGATCTTGAAACTGCAGAAATGATACCTATTGTAAGAGAATTTCGATTTCGGCGATTTTTAGAATTATTAAATTTATCGAATAATTTAGTTGCATTTTGGTTGGTTAGTCTACATTTTCTTATTAACTAAAGAATGTAATTCTTAAGGAAATATGAACTAAAACTCGTATAGTATTTCTAACTTATTTTTTTTTAATTTGTAGAATTTTATTAAGAAAAAGCAAATTTATACAAAGATCGACGTTAGTAAATCGCACAGCTAATACTGATAAAGAAAACTTTGAGTTGTTTGCTAAAGCATCAAGATTGTCATTCGCGTTGATACATTTTTAGTATCTCGCAAATATTGATTGATCATGTTGATATGCTCTTATTATAGGTTTGGTGACACCTTGTTAACCTAGAGGAAATAAATACGGAAATACGACCTTAAGTGGTGAGTTATGTCAAAGAAATGTAAACTTCGAACTTATTTCAAACTGACAAATCATATTTTATTTATATTTTCTATGAAATGGTATCAACTTTTTTTCAAAGCATTATTGAATAAGAATCCGAAACATGCTTCTTGATTTTTATCTCAATTTGCATTACTTAAGCCGTAAAATGCATTTTTTGGAAAAGTCAAACTCAAATAAAAATGTAAAAACGTTATTATGAAAAAAAACTAAATTCCATTTTAAAAAATTAACATTTTAACAAACAAAACACATAATTTAAAAAATGGTTTATCCAAAGTTTTTTGATTCTACGGATTTTAGGTCTTGAAAAAGTGTTTTTTGAACATATCGTCCCACAAAGCCATTGCAATTCGTGCAATTGGACAAGTACTGTTGGCTGTCAAAAGCCTTAAATTACTTGCTTGCATAACTTCACGAGTTTAAAGAACAAAAAATAAAAATAGTTTAATAACGAAATAATTATTTGTTGGATACCGCAAGAGAGAAAATAATCGTTTTTTATGCTGTTCGTAAAAGTACATTTTTATTCAGTACTGCACCAAAATTAGTAAATTTAATGCCAAATAGGAATTATGGTACAGATACGAAATTCTTTTGCATAACCAGATCGGTCGCATGTCAAAATCAATACTGCTTCACTGATGTTTTCTAAAATAGAAAGGAGTATTTTTCAATAATAGGTAATATAGCCCATATAACCCATAGGCAAAGAAAAATTGACAAACTGTTAAACTTGTTGTTATGAAATCCTTATTTTAGACTTTGAGAAATGTGAAACTATGTGTTCATTGTCATATTTAAGGGAAGTTGGTACTCTATATAAAATCCTGGTAATATTAAATTGACACATTTTAGGTACCTTTTTTTCAGAAAGTAATAAACGCACATGTCCATTTTTTTCACATATACTTGGTATGTTACTAGGGTTGCAATTCATACCCGGTCAACATGCTGCATCAGGCCTGTCCGACCAATAGGCATGATATTACAATTATCCGGCAGTATATTCGGCCTGCAATTATATACTGAGAAATAACACACCCACACCCACACAGAGGAAAAACGATTTAAAGTTTTTATTCCTTGAAAACGATACATGGTCATCCAACATAAAATCTAAAATTACTCATTAAAAACATAGATACAGTTCTATAATTTTGTAAGCATATTTAGAAGATTTTAAACTATAGTTTTAACAAATAAAAAAAATCGTAATTTTTACAATTTTTTGGATAAGATAATTATACAATTATAGGGTAGGATTAGAGTAAAATATGTAAAATAGGTATATTAGAAATTAAATATAAATTACAAATTGATAAACTTATGCTTTAATCTCGTTCTTTTTTTTTTTAAACAATACTTCGTTAAATAGAGTAAATTTCAGGGAAAAAAATATTCTGAGGAATTTAAATCCAGTCCAAAAGTCGATTTGTTTGAGTTTAAAAAAAATAACTTGGGATAGTGTGATGCGTGAAACTTCTGTATATAAACTAGATATGTTGAATTATTTACCAATATTCCTAGGAATTTGCTAATAATTCTGGACATTCCAAAAAAAATATTTAAACAAAAATATTTTATTTAGCTTTTTTTCAATGATTTGCAAGGTAGGGTTAAATGGATAATTGAATTGTTAATGCTAAAGAATTAGAAATTCGAAAAAATTTAACCATCTTCGAAAAAAGTGCAATATTTTACAAAAATATTTCGAAGCTTATAAATGACAAAAATTATCTACAATATATTTAACATAGTTTATATGTTAGTATAATTAAGTTGTGAACCAGAAGACACATTTAGATCATAAATAACGCCATTTTCTGGTTTTGTTAGAACATAGAATTTTTTTTTTAACGGATTAAAGAGTCGCATACGGAACGAATTAAAAATAACGTAAATATAGAAAATATTCCAGCATCAAAATAAACAACCAAAAATTATAAAAACAAGCGTTTTATTTCGAAGATAATAAATATTAAAAAAAGTAGATTTTCCAAAATGGCGGATTAACTTATTTTTAAAAAGACTGTTACTAAGTTTTTATATGCTAAGTTTTTCAGAGTTTATGGCTGCTATTTATTCTATTTTATTCAAGTTACTAATTTAATTTTAAAAAAAATATTTTAATGATGCCTTTTTATACCAAAAATTCCATGCTTTCCCAATGACTACCAATATCTGTAAAGTAAAACAGGATATAAAAAAACCTAAAAATTTACAATTTTAAAAAAAGTATGAAACATATTCATAGATGTTGTCAAGAAACCCATTGCATAAATACACCAAAACAATTTCACATTAATAACATTTTTAAAGTGAAAAATAGCTTTGAATAAAAAAAGATGGCACTTTTCCCACCCATTTTACCCCACTGTGTCCCCTTAATGCTCTGAAAAAAATTAGAGACGTTTATTACTTTCCGAGAAAGGGGAACTTAAAATGTGTCAAATTAACATTACCAGTATATTGGGTACCAACCCCTTACCCTTCAAATCTGAAAACAACATGTTGAGAAGAAATTCCCGACGTTTCCCTAAGAACACTAAGAAAAGACGACATCGCCATTGACTTGTGTAGTTTTCCTTTCATCGTATCATTTTATTTAAATTTTGTAGTTTTCCCGAGACTGGGAACATTGCACCGATTTGTTGTAGTGCAACTGGATCAAAGTGGAAGTGATGATTTGTATCACGGCTCCGAAAAAGATGATTCTAAATGATGTTTCGATTACATCTGCTTTCCAAAACTCATTATGATTTGAGCGCGAGTTGTTCAACCGCAGTTCCATGCAATTGGCCACCTTCGGAAGGAAAGAGATGCTTCTCCCGCGGAAATGATACATCATAGAAGGCAAAAGTAAATGGTGGACTTTCGAAAAAGCAAGAAAACCCATCAGATTTGGTGAATCCCACGTCGTCTGCGAAATACCTTCATCGTGCTTTCCATAAAAGAAGAGTCATCGTACTTTTAAACAGAAACGTGATTAAGTATGCGTATGAAAGGATGTTGAAGAGTTCTTCACATTGAGACCCCACTACTTAGGTGTTGAACCTCTTCGGAACGAAACATCCAAAACTTGGATACTGACAAAGTATAAGAATAGGAGAACAATAAGTTATAATCTCAACTTGATAATTTACATACAAGCAGAAAACAAAACTTCGTTTGCATAAAAATATTTTTAAGCCTTTAATTTTATAATCTTTTGTTTTTTGTTAAATCGAAGAATGTATCTTATTTTTTTTTTAAAAATCAATTAATCGCTGAGTTCTATTGCGTGTTCACTTATGATGAAGGAAAGGAAAAACGATTGTGGTGTAAATTTTAAAAACTTAAATTACATGAACATTTTATTACTTTACAGATTTTAACATATATATTAACAATCAACTTTCTTTTTTCCAAATTCCGTATATTGTCTGAAAAACCATGCAGAGATTTTCAAATTAAATCTCTGCTCCGAGGTTATTTTCAGATATAAAAATGTAGTTTATTCTTAAACACATATTATTTCCTCTATCATACATTCTTACAAGGGGGGTGTTCTCAATTTTGAAATACAAACTAAACTAGACTATCCAGAGTGGATTCATAAGGTTTAGTTTCAAAATTTTGAATATTAAAAATCCTGAAAATAAAACATTTGAAAGGAAGTCTAATCTATGAATGTTCCATTTATCAAGTGCTAACTTAATATAGTAAAAAGGAATAAAGGATTTTTATTTTCCAAAATCAAAACAATTCCTTGAGTGCGATTTATTACAAATACTATTTGTTAATTTGAAGTGAAGAAGTCATCGCCAGCAAACTTGACGAGTTATGAAAGAGGTGTAAAAATCCAAGGAACTGGACAGAAATATAAAGAATTCCAATAAAAATCTCATAAATTCGCAATAATTTGTGATGGGTTATTTTAAATCTAAAGGGATGTACAAAATAAGTGATACCACAAAATTATTTCACTAAAAAAAATTCTATGATTAATCTTATAGTTTGATTAAGTGTGCAATCCTTGCATTTAAAAATCCCAAAAGGTTACAAAAGAAACGGGCTAAAAGCAACTACAGTTTCGGGAAATATAAATGCCAGGTGTCAATTTTTAAAAATCGATCGTTAACAATAGTTGATTTAGAATTTCATTTGTCGAGTATTTGATTTCAGATCTCTGAACTCCACGGGTGGAAACCGATTCATTAAGTTGTCATGCTTTTCTCCCGAAGTCTAAAGCGAGGGGTTAACTTCCCATTGTGAATCTACCTGACGCGTTTCAAGAATATTTAATGATGAGATAATAAGCAAGTCTGAATCATACGTGAAAACAAATGAAAGATAGAAAACAAAGATTAAATTGTACGTCAGTGGTTCAAGGACCAAAGTCTTTGACCAGAAAAAAAAAACTTACTCTATCATAACAATGATTTATTTCCGTTTTTTACCGACTCCAAACTTTCAAACCCGAGCACTTGAAGTTGTTGAGGCCAAAGTTCAAAGCAAAAGGGTTCACAACTAGGATATGAGAGTCAATCTTATGTGAAATGCCGTTCTGAAAAACTATACTATTACAGCATCCTTAACATTCGAAAAAGATTACTTTTATAAGATAATTTGAATACAAAAAGAAATTAAAATCATCTTCTATGAAATGAATAGTTCATTTCGATTGATTCTGATAAAAAAAAAACACAGCATAGCATTTATTCTATAAAAAAAGAAAAGTTTGATATTTTTTTATTTATTTCTAAATTTAAGATTGCAGTCGTTTATCTGAAACAATTTCATTTGGCATGTAATTAGAAAAGGTAATCTCCTCAATCGGCTTACTCCGCGGACAACGAACAATTCACGAATAATAGTTGACTTCAGTTAATTGCTTAGAATCCTTTTCCATTCTATATAAAGCAGCTCTATTCAAAAGTGTTGACTAGTCAAGGTTATGTGCTTAATGGCTACCATACATCAGATTGTACATTTCAGAGAAGCAAAGCAATTAAAAACGCATCTTCACATAATTTTAAAGATTTCAATTAACCCTAGAACGGTACCTATACGTCTAAAGAAACGTATAGGTTTAGTTACCATTCCAAGGTTAATATAAGATTTATCGGAGGCTTTCCCTTCAGTTAGTGCATAAACACACATACGCAAAAACAAATTAAGTCAAATATATGGCTTAATATAAAATAATTTATTTTAAAAAATTGGCCGAAAAGGACATTTAGTTTATAATATGAAAAAATGAATGTGTATAGAAATATATATTCAAATACATATACAAAATAGAGGAGGATACAACTACTATTTTGTATGTACCCAGCATATACAAATGAGAATTGTCTTGCCTTTATAGAACATCTATAGTTTTGCCCCCAGAGCGACTTAGTGTTCGCTCGGCAGCATTTAAAGGGGGCGAATAAGAGAGACCTAGAAATGCACATATTGCGATCACGATTCCATCTCACGTTGTTTTTGAAAATTTGTAACATCTTTTATAAATGACATGTGGATTGGAACTCAGAACGAGGCTTCAAAGTTTGAGGCTCAGTCTTGTTGCTATGTTGCGGAAATCACGGAACTGTTTGATTAGAAGGGTTAGAGAAGCCCGGCATCATTAGATTCTATTTCATTTAGAAGTTTAAAGTGGATATAATCAAAATAGCTTTTTTTAAAGGGATCAAATTGACATTGGTTGTTCTTGTTCCAAGCTACAAATATATGCACGTGGATCCGAAAAGAGCAACTTTGTGTTCGCTCGTCAGCAGTTGAGCATTTAAAGGTATATATATATAGAATTTCCGAGCTGCTTCAAAGCACAAAAAATAGATTTTTATTGATGTGTCAACTACTTTCTATTTGTATAAAAATCGGCCAGGCACAGTCCCCACTGTACTGAAACATTTGGATAGGGAATAATTTGTACGCACGTCTGCTCGGTCAGCTGCTTGTTCGGCCAAAATGTCACTCATTCCACCCCCACACGGTACAAAGGGCAGAGAGAGGAGTGGATTAACTACCAATCTGGCCGACGGGGTCATCTTCCTTTACACGATAGTAGGTCACTTTTCCCCGTAGGCTGATTCCACGTGGAATTTTTACAAATATCGTTTTTTATTAGGCGATTTTATGCAACTGTAATGTACCCGGGGAGGGGGGGGGGATTCAAAAGTTGGATTTATTACAGCACTCCCAAACGTCGCGGCTGCATTCGCACAGGGTCCCGCGGCGGCTGAGGGCGGCCCTGAATACAGCAGTAAGAGACACGCGTTTGTTATTTGAAGCAACAGCACACAATAAATTTATCACGAAAACAATTTCTGTTTGGAGATATTCTCGTAAGTTATCGTTTCACCCACCCATCCCAGCGTTTCACGGACGAGCCAATCAGCATATCGAATATTAAGTGCAGCTAAAACAAGAAAATTCATTTCGGCTGTACCTTCTCACAAATGTGCATTAGCATGGGGAGTAATCTCCATACTACGTAGAGGTTGCCATGGCAACGATGCAGCCGATTTCGAATTTCGCTTTTTGGCTGCAGTTTTGATGGAATGGAGTTTTTTCCCCTCCTGTATTGTACATTACGGTAACAGACTAATTATCGGAGATTTTGTTTACTACCGTAGAAATTTCATTTTCAATTATAATCTTCATTTAAAAAAATTAGTAAAATATCTTATTTTAGTTTTAAAATACTGAATTTAGGTGCAGCCTGGCTGTACTTGCTGCAGCGGACGAGCCGCCACTGCCAAATACTCACCTAATCTTAAGTAATCAATTTCCGAATACCAGAATTTCTTTCATTTGTTCCCTCAAAGTAATCCGAACAAGATCCATCTGGAACTCAAACCCATTCAAGAGCTTCCATTTCCTTACGCCTGTGAATCATCGAAAAAGGTGGGTTTCTTCCGTGGACTGAAGGGGCCAATTTGAGGGCTTTACCCTCGGGGGTGCGTAACACACCATTTCAGAAACACTGCCCTACTAAAAGAAACGCCGTTCCACTTCACTTATGCCCGTTGCAATTTGGCTAGAAAAGATTGCACACGACATTGAAGATACTGTCAACACAAATTTCGGGTATCCGCCAATTTCTTAAAATTATATTCATTTATGAGATTTTCGATAATGGTCATTTTTAAAAATACTTTTCGATTGTACTCAGATTTCGCGTCTGGTTATCTTCCATTTTTCAGGTTTTCTAATGTATTTCAGTTGTCTTTGAAATAGAACATAAAAATTGACCTTCAAAATCGAATCGGTCAAACCAATAAGATGATGAAAAATATATGAATACTCTCAAAAATGCGCATAAATGCTGGTTTTTTTTCTTTAAAAAAAAGAAGAGAAATTGCTTGAATGTGTTTCATTTGTTTCATCTTCTCGACGAAATAATGTTTGTAATTCTTCAGATTGAAATGATAACTTTAAATATTTTTATTATGTTTTTAAAATCATACACTAACTCCTTCCAGCAGGAAAAATTAATATAAATTTTAATTAAACATTCGCTTCTTTTAAGCTTTATAAATTTCAAGAAATAACATTATTTAGAAATAAATTCCTTCTACCAAATTTATCGGTATGCATTTTAATATTTTAGCGTACTTTCATAACTTCTTCTTTTCTTTTTACCTAAATCAATTGGTAATGCTTTAGTGCTACAGCGACAAAAACATTCACTTAGAATTTAATAATTTAGCTTTTATTGGAAAAGTCAAATTTTTGCATTTCCATATCACCGATTCCTTTTGATGGAACAAAATCTACATTTGGCAATTTCCACTTTATTTTTAGAATTAATTTTTTTCCTTAAACTTTTTGTTTCATAGTGAAACACAACAAAAATTTACTTATTCGCATCTGAGCATAGTTCAATACATTTTTATAAATAGAATATGTAAGAAATGTCTTTGAAAATGGTACGAAATGACCATTACTCCCTTAAAAATACGATTCTTTTTACTTACTTTCTTCTTTTAATTAGTACCACACAAATCGTTATTCAAAGAATCCACATCCCTATTTATCGATAAAAAGTCTAAAAGTTCAATTTCCAAACCTATCAACTACAAATTTCCTTCTTAGAAGACACGATGTTAAATGCGACGCCTCAAAGATAGAACTAAAGAACATACACGCGAACAATACAACAAAATTAACATTGATCGACGTTAAATACCTAGATATTGAAGCATTTAGATATGATATTCATTATGGATATTCAATGACAGTCATTTTAATATATTTCCTACTCTTTTAATAGTTTCGTTAGTCTACCTACATTTTTTTAACCTGTAATTTTCTTTTAATTTTGAAAACATCTTTCAGAATGATTATAGAAAAATACTTAATTTGGAGGAAAAAAATTATATATATATATATATATATATTAGTGCTTGATTTCTAGAAATAGAGGTACCGGTGGGAGTGCAATGCATCAACCATCAAACCCAAGTTCGGAATCGTAATTTTTTTTCCTAAAGAGAGGTACCGGAACGCCGTTCCGTTGCGTTCCGGTTCAAATCGAGCCCTGTATGGTATATATATATATAATATATATATATATATATATGTATATATATAAACAATTTAATATGTTTTCTTAAATGAATACATTTGCACGTTAATTTTTTTTAATTATTTAATACGCATATTTGAAAACACATTTTTAATGACTTAAATGAAGTTTTCACCGAACACATCTAAACTTTTGACTATTAACAAATATAACGTTTTTTCCTAGCTTTATAAAAGTTCCATTATTTTTTACGAATAATCCCCGCAAAAACTTGATTCCGGTATAAAAACTTTTTATTCCTACATTATCCCAAAAACTTTTAAAGAATAAAGCAGCTTACCTTTTCCGGCCCAATATCTTGGACAGTACGTGTATCATAGTGGAGTTTGTGATCTTGACATCAAACAATCAAAAATCTCATAGATGCACGGAGATCCAGCAGGAACATAACCGAAACAATCAAAAGCCGCAACTATCAACACACGTGTTGAGCGTCCCACAGCTAAGCAAGCTTCTTCAAGACATTCTTCAAACAAATGTTCATCGCGAAAAACGAAAACAAATCGAAATCAACGCAATGTTCACTTCATTTTCAGTTCCGAGTTCGTGGGAAAGTCCATTTTCGTGTATATCCTATTCTGGAACTTCGCAACAATAGAATATTCGAAAGAGAAAAGCAGAGACGCACCAGAGGTGGAGAAATACAAATGGAAAGAGGCACAAACTTGTCTTGAGAACAATTTGCACAGCGCCATCTTGTGAGCAAACAATTTATGAATAGAGGGAGAAGAAAAAAAACACATTCATAGCGGAGGGGACGAAACAGGTAAGATGAGAATTTGAGGTTGTAAGCCATTTTTCAAGGGTGCACAGGTGGGCTAAAAGGGTGAACGTTTTTTTTTTTATCACACCGTACGATTTAGTTTCTGAAAATTTACAATAGTTTTACTATAAATTGTCGAGGCTCGAAGTAAATGTCCCTACTAAATAATCTACTGCAAAGTACTCATTATTGCTCTTCTACTTTTAAATCTTGAAATGTTACTAACAAGAATAACACTAACGACATTTTTCATTAATATGTCATTAAATCATTCATTTTTTAAGTAATATTTATTTTCAACAAATATTGTGATGCGCAAAAAATCACAACTAGAATTTTTCATTTTTATTTTTTAATCTTAAACAGGTAATTGAACAGAAAATGTCGCCAATTGTTATAGCACAAACTTTAGGTCGGATGAATCTGTGTCTTCTTAGGAAATTACTAAAATGCATTACAAAAATTTATTTGGAATTTTTTTTAACGTAAATTCTAATGCATCGCATAGTTTTCCAATAAGTCCCTTTAACGATCAGAGAAAGTTGCAATACGAAAAAATTCGGAAAAAAAACATCAAGTTTTCTGTGTCTGCAACCAGATGGTGAGACGGTTTATTCCCAACTCACCACTTTCCCATCTTGTCCTTTCTGTAGATTAATAGCTCTAAATTGCTGCAAAGATTCGGAGTGCCAGATGCACATGAGGGGCCATCTCAAAAATCCGATTTCTGCGGGAAATCCTCTTTAGTTAAAAACTCAGTATTTCTTACCATTGACCATGAAAGTTATAATTAAAGAGACTGTCTGCGTGGATGCTTTCATTGCTTAAAAATAACTCAATGTTATTTGCATATTGTATTCATACGACTTTTTATTTCCTAATTAAGTTATTTTGATATTTAAAATAAAAGTTATTTTATATCATTTATTAATGTTGATGGTGGTTTTCAAAAGTCCAATGTTTATATTACAAGCTTTAAATTGATAAATAAAATAATCGTTATTATAACTTACACCATATAAAGTTTATAATACCTTTTTAAGAAGCTGTTTTTTGATGATTATATTCTTCGCAATATTTTTCTAAGAAGTATTTTGGTGTATTTAATATACTCTTCGTATTTTATATACATCTGATAGTATTATTTATGTACTATAATTTTAGTAAAAATACATAAAGAGTTTAGAATTTCTGGAAAGTATCGTCGTCATGTATGTAATATTAATTTATAGAAACTTCATAGTTATTTATTTTTACAAAAAATTATTTACGGTCTAAGTTTCTGGAACAATAACACAGATGTGGTACACTTTTCTCTCGTAGTTTATGTCTAGTTATTTATTATATATAAGCACTGAATCATTGAAAGTATCTGAGAGCACTGCAACTAACATAAAGAACCGTTATTAAAAAAACACAACAGTTTACTAAAAAAAAAATTTTACAACACAGTTTACTTAAAAAAAAATTATGCATTTTACAAATACAATGCTGAACATAAACGAACAGCAAGTTTCACGTTTAGAATCTTCTAATTGTTTCAGAATTATCTCATTACATTCGAACTTCCTTTCTTAGTATAATTAGAAATTACTGTGATAAATAAAAAATAAAGAAAACATCCAAGGGTATGTTGAAATTTGTAATATGAGGAGGATAAAGAAGCATAATTGCATTACAGCCTAAAAAAAATATTAAATGGCAATTTAATATTCACATTATTTTAAAGATTTTTTAAAAAGTATTTTATATTATTCAACCTTCTGACGGAGCCGAACGACTTAAGTCGTCCATGGGTTTCGATTTTCTTCATTATTTTAAAACTATTTATATTCGATTATATTATATTATATTGATATTAAACATCGATAAAATATTCAAAATGTCTTCACATGTCTACAGAAAGTACATTTTGGAGAAAAGAGACGGCCCCCTATCGCCCACACCCCAAGTGGGGTGTAATCTGATACGAAAGTGTCAAGATAGTCGACCGGACGAGTTGGGAAGTGAGGAGATGCCACAACACCTGGTGAGACAAACCCCCCAGCAACGTCATCAGTGGAACGGTCATTAACTACACTTCCTGAAAAAAAAACACTGCATCGGACCTAAGTGTCCGAAGATCTACTTTCGAGTTTTTGTTTTGGAAAAGTTAGCGAAGAGAGAAATAAAAAAACGATTCAAGGGAGAAATAAATTCAAGGGGAAACTCTTTTGATTTATTTCTCGTAAAAAGGTATACTTGACCGAGAGTTCATTTCAAAATGAATTTGCGTCATTTGAAGCATTACCCCCTGTCGTAGATTTTTATTATTTTCTTTTAAAGTAAGTTTTGTTTCACTTAGTTCATGCTGAAAACTATCAGTGAGATCTATTTTCGCATAGCGGAGACCTGGTCTAGATGTCAAATGTTTGACTGTCGCATCAGAAGTACGGCTGATTTTTATGTGGGTCGAAAACTGGAGTAAATTCTCCTCTTTTTACTTACGGATTGGGGGAGAATATGCGATGATTACAAATGTCAAGAATTTTTTTTTTCTTACACGAGAAAAATGGTACAACTAACCCCACTCACGCGCTAAGTTGTAAATGTTAAAGCAGTATGTTGTAATACGTGTAACAATGAAACGATGTTAGATATTTCTTGGCATCCATAAATGAAAAATAATTGCTTAAAATCAAGCTTCGTGCGATGAAATATGTTTTGTATTGAACAAAATATAAGAGAGAGAGAGAGAAAAAAAAATGAAAAGAAGACTTGTGGCTTTGTCCACTTATTATATAACAATAGTATGCCCTTTTAGGAAAATTATATACAACACTTGGCAATCTCGAAAAAATCATTGAAAATGTTTTATAGAATAAATAATGTAAGTTATCTTCTACGATAACATGTTACAACCAGACCCAATAATTTTGTTAAAACTAAACCCAAACCCTCCCTCCATAATAAAAATTCTGTACTATGTATTTCGTTAACCCTAATTTTCAGGAAAAAGCTACATGCCATATTGAAAAACTGTCCTTTGAAATGGTATAATAGATGTTCGATGAATTTTAATAATCTTCATGCAATTTCAAAAATTCTAAAGGATCCGAAAATTACTTACCTCGTCAAAAAACTAGAAAAGTTATTTTTTTTTTAATCGCACTCTATTTGTGTTTAAAATTTGGTTGGCTTCTTCACCACGACAGGGAAGTCTGAGAATGGGGATTCTGGAGAAAAACATAACAAAAAAAGCTATTCGCTTTATTCCTAAACCCTATTGCTTTTAGATGCGGTCTCCCCTGTTTTATAATTTTAATAAAAAATGAACTACCCATTGCAGCTAAGATTTTTAAAAGCAGTTTGCTATATTTTTATTAATGCAGTAAAGTGTACAAAAATAATATAATTAACATATACTAATCAACGAAGTGATGCTGAAGCCAATTTTCAAATGGGACAAGGATTTTCTTTCCTCTACTCAAATTTATGTTTCTACTTTTCGTATTTTAAAATTATTATTGTTTATGTGTCTTGCTTCGTGTGTCAATAGAATTTGTTTTTAAATTTCTTCATTTCAAATTAAATTGAAATTTTAACTCACTTCTAGAGCCAATGTCCACTCAACTTTTGATATAACTATAAGATTTTAATAATTTTTATTATTGTTGAATAGAGAGTGTCCAAACTTTGGGTAAAATGCCATACAATTTTAAATTACTTAGCACTCCCTTAATTCGAACCTTTTTAAAAAAAGTTGCCAGATTTCCATATTTTGTGTTGTCTAAAAAACTTTGTTTACGGAGAAATGCAACCAAATGTGTGTCTATGGGCTGGAACATTTCGTGCGCATACCGTCCAAGTTTCCGTGACGAATTCGGAACCTATGAAACCGCAAAAAACGAGAGTAATTCAAAAATAACCTGAAACTTTGTTATTTGGTTCTAAATATCACAGCAAAGTATCCCCTTAGAAAAAATAAAAACCTCCACAAGAATGCTTTTGAAAGATGTTCGAAGCTCAAATGTGGATGGACCCTGTTCCGCATCCCAAACCTCGAAAAATACTTCCATTCAGTTTTCCTTAAGAAAATTGCTATTTTCTTTGCTTTTGACTCGCGACCGACAACACGTCCAACAAACAACCCGTTTTACCCAATGAAATCATTCAAGTTTCAGAAATAAGCCTTCATCTCAATCCCTTGCAGTTGCTTTTGTGGGTTTCATGGGCAATGTTGGTTGATCGCGTTTGTTTCAAATTCACTTCCACAGTTAGCCGACAAATGGATTGATTGGACATAAGGATTTCTAAACAATCAAATAGAAATACAATTTTTTTATTAGAATTTGTTATTGAAAAACGGGCTCGATTTCTTGATTGTTTAGTTTAATGCTCGAGCTCCGTCGTATAAATGTAGCTGCGTTCTTATAAACCCTCCACACACTGTTCAAAATGCATTCTCATAATTGACGAAACTTTTTCCATTTTTGACGAAACAGACGTCTATACACTTCGATTAAAGATTTCGACAAACTGAGGAAATTCGTTTAGTAGGGTTTTTTTTCACGAAATTAATTCATCAAACATGAGAACGATTTTGAATAATATAATAATTCAATATCGGCGCGCTGACCTGAACAGCGGACCTCTCGTTCCAGAGTCCAACGTTCTATACACTCGGCCAAGAAGACTCTAGCGAATTTTGACAATATAAGTTTAAGAACCAAACATGAGCTGATGACCCAGAAAAGGACCTAAGAGGAATCTGAGTAAATAACTTTCTTTCAAAATCTAAGGATTCTTATTTCGTCAAAAGTCATGTAATCCAATGACGAAACGATTGTCAAATACGAGGGTAAGTCAAAAATTACTTACAATTTTCGTTCAACAATTTTATTAAGCAAAGATATGTGGCGGCCGCATCCGCATGCGTTGAGTTGGCGCTTCTGTGGACATGTGTGCTGAATTTAATGACGATCGCGTCAGTTGTCGTCTAGCTACAACAGCATCAGCATGTCAGCTCCGCTATCAGATTGCATTAAAGAGGAGCAACGAGGAGTGATCAGATTTTTGTAGTTAGAGGGTGTGAAAAGTGCTGAAATTCACCGGAGGCTTTTGTCGCAATATGGGGAAAGTGCTTTATCTCGTAAGAGTCAGAAATGCCAGAGTATGGAGTGGAAACACCCAGGATCTCCTAGAATGAAAAAATTCAAGACCTCGCCATCTGCTGGAAAGGTGATGCTAACCCTGTTTTGGGACGAAAAAGGCTCTATACTGGACTACTACTTGGACAGGGGGACTACCGTAAATAATGCGAGGTGCAGTGATTTGTTGGCCAATAAGCTGAACCCAGCAATTCGAAACAAACGCCGTGGTCTACTCGCAAAGAAACTTTTGTTTTTGCAAGACAACACCCGGCCGCACACGGCCCATGACACCATAGAAACAATTAACAGGTTGGGCTTTGAGACCCTGTCCCTACAGCCCAGATCTCGCTCCCTCAAACTTTCATCCCTTTGGACTTCTCAAGAAAGCTTTGAGAGATCGTCGATTTGCCTCAGACATGGACGTTCGGGATGCGGTGCAAAATTGGTTTCATGAGCAACCGAAACCCTTCTACCAAGAAGGCATACGCAACCAACGGCATTGCTCAAGGTGGAGGCTGTATCGAAAAATAATGTATCTGTTGTAAACCTATCTTTGTTTAATAAAGTTGTAGAACGAAAAGTGTAAGTAATTTTTGACTTACCTTCGTATAACGAAAGTAGCCGTGACGATCGCAGAATGCTCAAAAATGATAGCGTTACCTCTGAGAATGCACTAAGCGCCTACCAACTTTGAACAAAGTATACAGTCAAAATATTATATATATATATATATATATATATATCATTCATTATTTATAAAACATGAAAATATTACTTATATTGCCGCAATTTTCTTTATTCTAGAAACAAACTTATTCCTTTCATTTAGAAGTTTAAAATGGACAAATTCAAAATATTTCTTTTTTTCCTAAAAATGATCGCAATTGAGATTGCACTTTCTTGTTCCATATATCCGTTAGAAAGTGTCCAACATATCCAATGGAATGCGTACTCGGCTTGAATACATCCATTGACAATAGCCCGAGTAAGATTGAAAAACAACATCCATTTAAATGGATACGTAGTTGAAAAAAAGATGAAATATTTTTGCGTGAGAAAAAAAAATCCAAAATTTTTTATATTTATAAACGCTGCGCTTGACTGATTTGAAAAGGAGAAGGGCTCGTGAATAATAGGTTAGTGAAGAAAGTTCTCGCTTTTTTGGCTGGGATCCGATGGAATGTGTTTGAATTTGCCGAGGGATAAAACACACGTCGTAATCACTTTCTTTGTGGCGTTCGAACGCTTTGTGCGAATCTGAAACGCTATTTAAGTTATTCGAAAACTTTTGTGTTCATGTGTGTGGGGGACGTGAAAAGTTAATTACTATATTTATATGCATTTGTGTAGTATACAGTAAAATGGTATATCTAAAGAAGTAAGCGTAGAAAGATTGAAGACAACTGGTGTCAAAAATAAAAATGTCATTTCTTATATGAAGATTTTTGAAGGGAAATTATGGAAATCCTTTAGAGAGTGTATTGAAAGGGACG
The DNA here is from genome assembly GCA_963932185.1 of Troglohyphantes excavatus. Lineage (NCBI taxonomy): Eukaryota > Metazoa > Arthropoda > Arachnida > Araneae > Linyphiidae > Troglohyphantes > Troglohyphantes excavatus. The sequence goes on from OZ010672.1 coordinate 14,508,612, forward strand.
TGTAGAAATGTTTGTAGTTTTTATGTAAGGCCCTTATTATACTAGGACACTGGTGGAGTTACCAGTGGCGACAACGGTTGACATGGGGTTACATGGAGTTTATTATATTAAGGACACAGGTGGCGCTACCAAAAACAAATGGTGGACGAGCCCGGCAACCGCTCGGGACGCCAATGATGTATCGTTGAGCATTGTTTTTCAAATGCAGCCTATCCTATTAGGACACTGGTGGTCAAATGTCAGGTAGAGAAAAATTTATTCCATTAATAGCTTAGGTATGTTTATTTTTTATGTTCTAATTGGTAAATGCTTACAATTTAATTAATAAAAATGTGTTTATCGATTGAGAAATTTTGACATTTTTATTACACAAATTGAATTAAACAACTCATGAATAAATACAAAAATATTTTATTCTGATTTTTAATTTGTTTACAGAAAGTATTTATTATTAATATGGATGGACAAGACATTCATTTGTGATTCATGTGGTAATACAGATCTAAATACAAATAAATTTGTTCAGTGAGATTTTTTTGATAAGTAAACATTGAGACACGATTCTGGCTGTAGAAAGAAATTTTTTAAATAATGATTAAATTACTTATCGACTTAAATGAATCTAGACATGATTTCTAGTGGCGACTAAAGTGTCTAGTGAATTTTTGTGTTGGCGACACTTGTGTTATCACCGTGTCGCCACCAGTATCTTCGTCAGTGTCCTAGAATAATAAGGTCCTAACACACACGCATCTATTTTGACACTGCTCGCTATTCGAATTCATCCATACCAAATAATGCAATGTGCGCTTCCTCGGGCTGTTAAAAGATTATTTAGATTTCAAGCTCGGGGCAAAATGTTTTTGATGATATTATTTTAAGCTGCATTTTATTAAAAGTGTCATTTACTTATCAGTTGAAACTTTGCGCTCAATGAAGGCAAAAATTCAGAAATTTAGTTTGTAAAATATTGTTTTGATACGAAAGAAAAATCATTGCAATTTTCAAAAACAATCTGCAAAGGAATGATGCCATATGCGGAATCCAACTATTTATTCAACGACATTTGCGAAATCTAGTTGGCCTAAAGGCTCGTATATCCATGAGAGTTTGCACTCTCATATTGTAGTTGGTACTTCCATAAACTTCAAGTATACTTACAAAAACTTCTAGAAATATCAAACCAGTAGAGGTAAAAACCAAAACTTGTGAAAGTTGATACTTCCAAAAACATTCCAGAAGTTTTCAGATTATAAATCGACTCGAGTGTAAACGATCGACGAATCTCTCCGGGTAAAGTCCCGATAAAAAAATCAACTTTCAGAGAGTAAATACTCTCACGTTTCCAGAGTTTAAGATCGCCCACTTTATTCGTTAAATACAAGTCTTGGTAAAAGTTTTGTCATTTAATCTGCAAGGGGATAAATCTGTCGTCTTGTTTCACATAGCAATAGCCCCAACAGAAAAAAGTCAGCATAAAACCTTCCTCCAAATTGTGAAATTAAAAGTTTTATGCAGGAAAACTGTTTTTTTTTTATATATATTTTGAAGAACTATGTATTAAATTAAAAGTTTTTGCTTCAATATCCTTTTAGAAAAGCAGCAAAAAATTTCATTTTGAAGCATTGAAATTTTTGAAGCAAAAATACAGATTTTTTTAATGGTTTCATGCTGGGAAATTAAGAACTTAAAAAAATAATTTTTTTATTTCAAATTTATAAATAAAACCCTAAAAAACCTTCATTTTTTACAATTTTGATTCTGACTGTTTTTGCTGGGATGCGGACGTTGACTTTTAGGGGCGGCTTTTCATTTTCGGACACCATCGGGTTAAGTAAATGGGACGATTTTCATTGAATTTGCAGTTTTAACGTGCAGGAGCGATGTGATCGGTTTTCAGGAGGACAGCAGAAGAAGCCTGCACAAAGCGTGACGGAACATGTAGCGGAAAACACCACGCCGAGTGTTTGGGGAAAGCGAGCGTTCTGCTCATTGCACTCGATGGCGGTGCTTTCACAAACAATCCTCCATTTTGCGACTTTAAAGCACATAAATAACTTGTTTTTAAACAAAATTGACCATTTTTGATATTTTCGGCAGTTCCATCAGGTTAAAGGTATTTTTCTTGCAATATATAAACATTTACTAAAGTTTTGTTTATATTCGGCACATTTCGGGGTTTTCTAAAATTGTATGATTTTTTATATTAAAAGAGGGGAAATAGTTGAATTTCTTAACAATTATACGCCTTGAACCCTTTTGTGTTTCAATAAAAAAATAACTAAAGTATTTTTTATTGTTTTGAACAGTTTGGCAGGGGCTTGGCGATTTGGAAGTATCGGATGTGGCAACCCTGCTCAGTGGATGTTTGTGTTCCTCCGTTGGATGGTGAGAAAGTTGTCGTTTAACCAACCCACTTCAAAACATTTGCGGAAAGGGGGAGCCGCAAAAAAAGAAGCAAAAAAAAAACCAAAAAAACGTCTGATCACTCAACTCATGGCACCATAACGGAGCCAGGTGGATTATTTGCGTGGACCGAACCGACAAACGCCTTCTTGAGAGAGGGAGAAATACAGAAAATCGAATTTCTACCCCCATTTTCACAAACCGCGAAGATTGGAGGGGCGTCAAAAGAACGCTTACGATGAAAACAGTTTACTTTAATTTGATGCAATAATTTCTTGTGTATTCTGCACTATTATTTATGTTACCCCTTTAAGGAAGTCAGTTTTTTTTTATCAGGTTAAAAATTCAGGTAATCTCGGTCAAATCGGAATTTTTCCTTTCAACCTTTTAATACTAACTTTAGTAATGAAGTTCCGTTAAATGTACTTGTGCACATCTGGCAGGATTGCTCCATGTTAACTTCTTGGCTGCATCTGAATTTTTTTTATTATTTACTTTACGTACAACTAACTGTCAAACTTGAAAATTTTCGTACACCACTACGATAGTGCTTAAATATATCACTAAAATGTCCCATTCTTTCCCATTTTCTCTTAATAGCTATCAACCAGTGAATGTTTTTTTTAAATCCGTTCAGTGGTTCTTGCATGCACTGTAAAAATACAGCATTTTCTTTGCATAAATACAGCGGACGTTGCTACAATTTTTTACAGCTCGTTTTGTAAACACAATTTACAGCGCATTGTGATGTAACCTGTTTCCGAAAATTTCTCAGATCCTGTCTGGCGCGTACCATGTGATATTATTAATGAATCAGCTTCGATACCAGTACTTTCAAAGAACTTATAGGTTTTAAGAAGGTGCACTTCGAAGTTGTTTTTCATAAAACTACTGTGTTTTTTTCTTTGTTATTTAGTAAGTGAGGAGGAAGTGAGTTAGGAGTGTTACTTTGTTATTAAGTTAGTAGTGTTATTTAGTAACTTAGTTATTTAGTTAATTTAACATAAATATAACTTAGTGTTCTGTTTGTTCCCTTGATGATATAATAATATTTTTACTGATGTATGTTTTTTTCAGTTTACTTCTTCAAAAACTGCTGTGGGAGGTCGGTGGCCTCGAGGTACAGCACCTGGCTAGCAATCAGAGGACTGCGAGTTCGAATCGTCATAAGAACTTCATCAAAGTTAAGATGTATCAATCTCGGGATAGGATAATTGCTAGATTCGCTACTAAATTACGAAAGTCGTCTTAAATTATTCTCAATTTCAATCGGCGTCTATACCGGACTGGTGCACTTTAAATCTGATCGTGGTCTAATGCTCTGACGCCTATTGAGATTGCGTCGGGTGCCAGGTTATGTTTTGTCCACGTCATCTCACTATGGTTAAAAAATACGAGACAGTGCACCCCGGTCTTTTCTTCGAAATAGCACTGAACTATTGCCAATAGCCCACTTTTCAGCTCTAGAGCGACATTAACCAACCATCAAAAACTGCTGTAAAACAAATATTGTCAGAAGTTGTCGAAATAAACTAATATGCAATTTTTAAAATAGTGATGACAGCCGATGGCTCTTCAAATGAGAACTTTGAAAAGATGGCTAATTTCGATAAGGTTATGAACATTTCGAAAATTATTTAAAGTTTTAGTAATTTTGATGGTCATCATATGTTATAAAAACTACTTGCTAGTTACTTATATCACATGTACTAAGGCAGTAAGGTACTTAACGAATCAAATTGTAGCAAATAATATAATTTTAATTGTTGTCATAAATATGTATTTAAAGGGATTTGTTTGTGTTTTTACATTCATAATTATACATAACGATTATTCTCATATTAATCTTGAATTTATAGTTTTCTCTGTTTAAATGCCTTTTTTAAATAAAGCTTTACATAAACGAACCATTATTGTTTGTCAGTTCTCTGAATATGATCAGAATTGCGTTACCGTGTAATTTTTATTCCACTCGCACAAAGTAAAGACCCGACTGATTTTTACAGTAACTGCAAAAACATTTAATTTTTTTCGCCTGTTGCTGCATTTTTTAGTGTGCTATAAAAAAGAAAATGCTTTGTAATTAAAAGAAAATGCTTTATAATTAAAAAAATCCAGTAACAGGTAAAGAGAAATGAAAGAATTGTTTTTATAGCTACTGTAAAAACACTGCACAAGCAAGGGAACATTACAGCAAACTTATTTTATAACAAACTGTAAAATTACAGCTCACATGATGGAAAAACTACAGCAAAGTAGTTTGCTGCAAAAATAGAGCACGCGTGATTAAAAAGTACAACAACATTAATTTACAGCAAACTGTAAAAATACAACACAGGGAGTAGGCATTACTGTGCTGTAATCTTACTTGGAAATTTTTTACAGTGTGATTGACGAACATAAATCGACATTCAATCTCTAAAAACTATTGTTTGGGCGTCTAATCAATACACTGGTGAATGAACAATCTAATTAACTGATGAACATCCTGAACAATTCAAAAATGATAAGGATGTAGAATGTCAACTCAAAAATTGCATTGTTGAACCTGTTCTACTTTATGTGCATAGAAGATGAATTTTGAATTTCATTCGCTTTTTGGGGAAATCGGTATTTTTATTGCGAATATGAAAATAAATTTATATGCGACAACCAAACAATTTTGCCTAAACATAATACTATATTTAGTAAAGCTCAGTTACTTGTTAAAATTTTAATAAAAAAAAATCTTTAAAAAAATTAAAAGACTTTAAATAAATAAATTTTAAAGAGGAAGAAAGAAATTATACATATTTGAAAAATAAGTTTTTTACAAATGAGAATAAACCCTTTAAAATTTTAAGTAACGTTTAAATGATCAACCTTTCAAAGTATAAAGCCCCCCCCCTCCCTCCCCCTTTCTACCAACAGTTCAAATACATAAAGTAAGGACCCTGTTTTGAAGCATCTGTAGTAACTAATAAACGAAATGACACGAAATTTCATAAGAGGAACGAAAATTCATGGAAGGCATTGAAAAAAGATTTCATTAACAAAAAAGTAGTAGCAGAAATTACCGATAGGAGACATTTCGGCGCTGTCCGAGCAGAAAATAGGTAATAATACATAAAAAAGTCGCGATAGATACACACAAATTAAGTTAGTGATTAAACTCAAAGGAAGTAGTTCGTTATTCATCAGAATCATGACGTACATCGGATGCAATTTGTTGTACACAAGAACAGTTAACACATTGAAAATAGTCTATATCTGCTTCTGGCCATTTCTGATAAATAAGGGATTATTTCTTTTGAGTTTAATCCCGAAATTAATTTGTATATCTCAACTTTTTTATATATATATTATACCCGTTTTCCCTTCACGCAGCTCCAAAATTCCCTCTTAGGGTGTGTTTTTTTTGTTCTAATATTTTTTTACGGACATCTTTTCCTCGTGCCTTTTATATGAAATTTGACCGTCTATTAGTTTTAGCTCTACATGCCTCTAAACAGGGGAACATCTTTTATGGTCAACATTTATAATTACAATAGACAATTGGCTGCAGGTCGAATGGCCAACTTTTCCATGGATACGATTTTTTCAAAATAAAGGCTAAAAGCTCGTGTGAACATGAACTGTATGTTTCTTCTCTCTCAAAGTGTAGTAAGCAATAATCCTAAAACTTGCAATAGCTTCACAATCATCAAATGTTACAAAAATGTCTACCTCTACTATTATTATAAAAGTTTGCGCTTCCGTACTAACACGTCATCTTATGAAACTTAAAAAAAATCATAGGTAAATTTTTGGTGTGCTTTTCGCTTTTTTCAAATACCTAAATCTTCCTTCGCTTTCCTCGTTCAACACTGCGGTCCACACTAATGCATGTAAACAACGATCCGAATGGTTGATTATCCACTTCTTTGTTTACGAATGACACGAGCCTTTCTAGATGAATTGATGATTAATTAGCTATTTGGTGAAGGAATTTATCAAAACTTTTCATGTCATTGCTTTAGTTAATTGTCCATATAAGGACACTGAATCCATGCAGTCAACGATCCAGTCATCGTACAAAGTTTATGAAACGCTTCATTTTACGAAGTTGCAAAACGAAAACAATTTACCATGACACTTCTCTACAAAATTTGAAAATAAAACCTCAGTTGTCTTAGCTAATGCCGACACTGCTAGTGACTTTACCATGTGTAAATATAAATATTGTAAAGTACTTATTTACTTAAGTGAGTAAACGCTTACTTACCATGACTAGGAAACGAGTTGAAAACAATAAATCTCAATTGGTATATCTGTCGAATCTGGGAGAGAATTATGGGGAATATTGGGAAATAGGACTATCGAATTTCCCGTTAGATTCGGGTTATTGGCAATAAGTAGCGGATGAGCAAGGACAGATCTAGGATTTCATCACCGAGGGGAGGAGGGAATTATATATATATACTAGCTGTTACCCGCGATTTCACACGCGTTTAAAAAAAGTTTTACTCCATTGGTTCGTTTCCCTCGTGTATTCTTCGGTCATTTTTTTTTATCCTCCAAGGCAAAAAAAAACACTGTACCGTAGAAATTTATTCTTGAAGAGATTTGGACCTACGCGCTATAAAGTTCAGAGGGGGGAGTAGATAAATGGACAACCTGGTTGGTGTGGGCTACCTTCATACATGTCGGTAGACCATTTATCCCCCAAAGTGTCGATTCTAAGTGCCGAAAGTATCAATTGCCAATCAAACACAAGAATACTGGAATGAAGACATAAAGGAGTGGAATCGTAGCGTTTCCTAGAGGGTTTTTTAGTGTATTCAAACTGTTGAGGGCTTAGAGAATTGTACTTCTTGAGAATGAAATATAAATTTCATGTTAAACATTTCGGTAGATGCAAAAGTTGAATGCATCGTCTGTGTACTTTGCGCTGGGATTTAAAGGTTCAACTGAACAGCGGCGACTACAAAGCGTTTGATTGCTTGTAGACTCGTAAATATTACTCTGGTATTACCTAAATATCTTTCAAACACTTAATTGGGAATCTAAATACAAATGATGGATGCAGGAACTGAACAAGGATGCTTTTTTGAATCTCCCAAACTGAAGGAAACAGCCGTAGAGTGGTGGGACAAAATTTGAACTGGGTGTGAGTGGATCAAGAGGATTTCATTCACTGTTTAAATCATCAAATACAAAAGGGTTCATAATCATAAATTATTATAATTTTAAAAATTACAATTTTATATTAAAAACTAATAACGTATTTTACAGTAACAAACATTTCAAATTTCTACGTTATTCTTTGAAATTGGTTCTTTAATTAGAAATTACCTAACGCGTTCTCAAACGGACTTGAAAATAACCTTCTAGCGAATACATTAGACAATGCTATTTATTTTTCAAATACGCTTTGGAATTTTTATGTACTGTATGCTACGCTTTCGTTAAAAAATTTGATTCAGTATCACAAAAAAAGTACATTTTATACTTCTCAAAATTAGACTTTTAATTGGTACTTAGTATTAAATTTGATGCGATTTCTTTGAATTATTATAAGCTTACTTTAAATTATGCGATTAAATATACTAAATCATTCATTTAACTCACTACAACTTAAATATTTTTCTCACAATTCACTGATAATCAATCCTTTATCCCAAGTAGAAACATTAATACACAAGCTGAAATAAAAATGTTGCAAACTGATGACTGATATGTTGATCTCAAATGAATACTATTATGAAACTATAAATTATGTATAAATGGTTACAGATTTTCTATCGAAATGGAAATCGAAATTTAATGTTGTCCAATTTCTACATTAGAATAGCGTTACATAGCTACCAGATCTAAACAACGTACTCAGATGAAAACGAACGTTTTACTAATTCTATACTACTTGCCACAAAAACGTCCTGACATTATGAAAATGGAACTTATTAGATTAGAAAAGACTAGAAAATGCAATGGTGCGTATTGGCAGTAATTTAAAATAGATGCATTTTTAAAAGTTCAGAAAGCTCTCAAGCAATACGAGTTTAAAATTTTTAACTACAGTGATATTAACAGTCATATTACAATGATATGCAGCTTGTTTAACACACCACTGTCACTTTTTAGGTGACCAAATAACGAATTCAATTTTGTTCCATGTTCTTCAAAATTAGCGAGAATAGCATGTTCTCGAATTAAGAAAACCTCAGTTCTTTCGCTGACTTGTTCTATCACTAACTTCAAAACCAATTATTATTTTTATGATTCAGAAACGCCAAAGATAGTGAGGGTGGGGGGAACAGGTAAAAACCATTGTACAGAAAATACAAACTTTCGAACCTTTTCAAGGTTTACTGCAATATTAAAAAATAAAAACGAAGTTCTATTTTACACCATCAACGTTCCCACCAACCTTTGGGAAACTAAATAAGAATTCTAAAAAAAAAGGTAGCAAACATTTTCTTCAGATAATTCCGATTCATTCTTTCACATTGTTTCGAATTGCTTTTCGCCGAAGGTTTTGAAGAGATTCTGTTCATTGTGTAGTAGTTGATAAGCTTCGGTGAATTTAATAGTAGGTCTGAGTTGCCTTCTAACATTTGGCTAGCATTGATTTATTCGTTAATACTCCATTTTATTTCGTATCGCGGACTATCATTATTATAACCGGTGAAAATTCTTCGGTATTTTTAGAATGGTTGAGGGAAAGGGATCCTCGACGAACAAATAAATTGTATTTTGGAATTCAAAAGGGTTTTTAACAAATCGATGGCATTGTAAGTTCATTTTTTAAAAAATGAGATATTGGTATCAATGTAAAGGTGGAGCGAAACCATCATTTTGTGGTGCAGGTTTAAAGTTCGACCCAAGCATGAAAAAAGCCCGAGTTTGAAATCTTCGTTTTCCGAAAGTCTACAAAAGTGGGCATACAGTGACTGTGCTTTTAGCCATCGAAATAGTTCAAATGAACAGGGAAAATAATTTTTAATATTCGCCCACTTATATACATTAAATAGATTTCATAACTAATATAAAGTTTTTGTTTTGATGAGAAGAGTAAGTTGGATTTGTGTCAAATCAGTCACGGAAGTCAAAATCATGCGCTTAAGTCTCAATTTAAACGGGCATTAACAAAGTTTTTTTTTTCCATTTTGAAGAACCAAAATTTTAATTAAATACTATTTTTTCAATGATAACTTCTAGACGAGTGGTTTTACTAAAACCATTAGACATGATTACACCGCGTGGAAATAACTCTCGTTGTTAACATTAGTGCAGAATGGGTTAAAGTTTCAGTTAAACGTTCTGTAGATTTTAATATACCAAGACATGATAATAGTTAACGGATCGGAACTTCCTTTTTGCCTTCTCTTGGTTATCCAAATTTTTTGTATAGTCATTTTACTAGATTTTTACATTTCAATTTTAAAACTAAACTAAAATGTCAGCAAATATAATTTATTTTGAAAAATTAAATTATATTTTTGTCAACAAATATTCTTAATTTATAAAAGGAGTTTGTAGTTAGTAGCTTGTTATTTGTACTTATTATTTAGCAACAACTAATACAGTAAAACAAAATTTCACAAATTTCAAATTATAACTCTATATTAACAACATTTTATTTTAGAATTCATAATTTATTTTTAATGATAATACTTTATATTAAACTTATTATTTACTTTGAATGCTTCCCTTTGTACTCATACTAATTTGCTCCCCCAAATTTCTTAAATGTTTGAAATCCTCTTTATGCAAATGCAGCAATTAATGATTTGGGAAATTGTCTGAAATCGAACCTCCAATGTTTGCCACTCCTAAAAAGTATAGAAAACTCTCTCAAGGTTACTTTTTCAAAAGTATTTTGAAAGTATTTATATTATTTTGTCGATATAGGGAAGGTGGAGGAAAATAGGAAATGAGTATTTTGAAATGAAATATTAAATTGCACATTGTTAAACTTATGTTTTGATCTCGTTCTTTTTTTTTTTTAATTTATTTTGTTTAATGGAGTACATGGGTGACTTAATGACTTTCTGTGTGACTTAATTTTCAAGTCCAAAAACCAATTTTCTTGAGTATACAAAAAAAAACTTGTGATAGTTTGATACATGAAAACTTCTATATATAAATTAGAAAAATCGAATTTTATTTATTAATATTCCTGAGTTTTGTAAAGAAAAGAACCTTTCAATTCAATCCAATGAAAAATTTAGAAAAAATTCTACTTTATTAAGATTTTTTCTAATGATTATTAAAGTGAGGAAACTGGGCAATCAAATTATAAGTGTTAAAAAAAATAGGAAATTCAAATAATTTTAAGGATCTTCAAAAAAAAATGCAATATTTTACAAAAATATGATTTTCAAAGCTTATAAATGACAAGAACTGCAATATATTTAACACAGTTAATATAATTAAGTTATATGCTTTTTTTTAATTGTTTACAAGAAGAACAAATTTTTTATAACAAAATGACCGCCATTTTCTGAATTCGTTAGAACATAAACAGAAAGTTTTAAATGGATTAAAAAATTGTCTGGGGAACAAATTAAAAATAACGTAAATACACCATCGATTCCTGAATCAAAATAAACAACACATTATGGTTGCAGGTATTCTTTTTCGAAAATAATAAATAATAAAAAAGTCAATTTCTCAAAATGGCGGATAACAAATTACTTTTAGAAAGACTGTTACAAAACAGGACCTTAACATGCCGAGTTTTTAAGAGTTGATTATTGTTATTTATTCTATTTTATTTAAATACTAATTTGACTAAATTTTTTTAATGATGCCTTTTTACACGAAAATTTTTATGATTAAAAAAATTGACCATTTTTACCTCTTTTGAAACAAAAAAGGATCGAAGAGAAAAATAATTATTAAAATTACTTTAAAATCTCTTAATTAAATCAAAATAAAGGATTGTGTTCTCAATGAAAAAAGTAAATATTTTTATAAAACAATTGTATTTTTACAATTTACAAAGAGAAATATGACTTTTAATGAAAAAAAAATAATGTTTAATACCCATTTTTCCCACCTTGTCCTATAAAAATGTGAAATGTTTTGCAGTATTTGCGCTAAGCAGATTTTTGATAATTTAATGGGAATTTTTTTTAAATGAATTCCCATATTTTTTTAAGCTCTGTGTATCTCCTTAAAAGAAACAACCTATTTGATGAACATAAACGTTCGAGTATATTTTTTAGATAAAAAATTTATGCGCCTTCATGGCATCCACAGATTTCCAGATTATATTTAAGTGCTTTTTCGTGACACAAGATTCCACTTTTAAAATGTTCAACAGATCCTTTTTTTTAATACTCTTGATCAAAACGATGATCCTGTCGGATGCGATCCGATTTCCTGAGAGACCGACTTTTTTTTCCATACTTTATGAAGAGAAGAGAAATCAGGAACAGAAGAGGCAACTTTTTTTAGAACTACTTTGCATCAGATTGCTTTCGGAAGAGTTCAGAAAGAAGACTTCTTATCCTTCTCAGGATCGGAGCTGCAGAAAAATCAGTTTCAAAAACAAACAGAAGGCTTCAACAAGTAACTGAGGAAAATAATAAGTTATTGTCTTTTATACGAGAGATATTCTTTTCAACACTTCACTTGAAGGACTGTAATAGGTTTAAAAATGGTTTGGTCGTCTTCTAAAAAACCGTGATTGTACTGAGAAGAAATTGTGTCGCTTTATAAAACAAAAGAAAATGAGAGTATTGTTTTTATTTGTTATGCAACTTTATATGAGGATGACAACTTATGTCGTTAATAAAACACCATAATATGTGTTTTTTATTTCTTTCTTACGATGTCGTCCTTTTATCCATGATTAAAAATTACATAAAAAAAACACCCACCCAAGGATTTAGGGCCTTTTCATTATTTACTTCTCGTATAGGGCTTTCTATTTTCAAAAACCGTATCTAACTGGAGTTTGAATCAATATAAATTTCACACTATAACGCACCAATATATTTGATTTATGAAAAAAATTGGAGTTCAGACCTTTTAACTTATGACGGCAGTATAGAAAGCTGTATGGCACGTTCTTTATTCATCACCAACTAAAAGCCGAAAGAGGCAGTGATCATAACTTCTGTTGGTCACGACACACTCACAAACTGGCCTTCAGTTTGTGACACAGAAAGCACGTACTGTCTTTCTACACAGTGGGTGCTGCTGAAGACCTCTATAAGACGTTGTCATAAGAATATTTCATTTGTTTAACTACAAATTTCCGTTCGCCGCCAATTTTATATTGTGGGTAGAATCTTAAGATTAGGTCGGTCTACAATGTCCACATGCAAAAACAATTTACCCGCAGATTAAATCCGATAGGCCAGTCTGAAAAATACGTCCTATATAACATCTATTTCTGAACAATAATCAATGCAAATTATATATATTTATTATTTATTTTTTGCGTTTTTAAGCCTAAATAAGCTTACAAAAAAACACTACTTCTCCTTCAATTTTTAATATTATTTAAAATGATCAAATAGTGTCAAAGTATATACTACATACCTAGGGAGAGATTTTTACAAATTTGTGTTTTAGTTGTTTACAAAAAAATATTTTATTTTCATTACCTAAATTTCTTTCAAAATATTCAAATTTTTATGTTCATTAATATGTAAAAAAAAGATCGCATAATTTATTTTAAAAATTATCTCCCTACGTTTTTAAAACAAATATTAAAGATTCAAAAATTATTAACAGTTTAGTTTTAAGTAATTTTTTACAAAGCCTTAGTAATTAAAACATTACCAAAACTTCAAAAATTTGATTTTGAGTAAAATATATTTTTGATTAAATAAATTTGAGTAAAAACATGTTATCTTTCTCCTACTGCTCTGAAACTTTTTACACACACCATCTTAAATATTAATCGTTTATGCAAAAAATAGCATTGTAGTATGCAAAAAAACGAGAAGGGGAAGGGGGGTCGGAATTTTTGGCTCCGGGCTCCCTTTAACATCCTTACATAGTTTTATATTAAATTTATCTCTATTTTAAAAAAATAAGCCCGGGGGGGGGGGATTTTCAATTATTTCTCTATTATTTAGAATGTATCTCAAAAAATAAAATTCCTAAAACTACGAAATTAGTTTGTTAAGAAATGTATGAAAAATACGTCGAATATATTTTTGTTTCTATACGATTATTAGTGTAAAGTTATTTAATATTAAAGTCGTCGATGCTTAAAATTTCGCGTACAAGTGATTGTGTAAGTCGAATATCTCCAACAAATTTTAGAAGGGAACGTCAAAGGGGTTGGCAGAGCTCATAGTACTTTAAAAAAGTTGCATTACAAACTTTGTTAAGTAGTATTGTGTCTAGTTTATTCGAATATTAGAAAAAAAATTAGAAACATTCGTTACTCAATAAAATGTTTTATTATATTATTTAAAATGTGGTTAATTTTAAAGATATTAAGGGATAAGACATTTAGTGAATATGAAAGTTCGATTCGATTTCAAGGTTCGAATTTGAGAGCCATGGGAAAGGAAGGGAGGGGGGCTTCCCTTGCTTCAAGGTCATCGAGCTATGTAAGCCTGCTTTGCACTACATACGATTACGTAATCCCCGAGCAACGCAGGTTTTTTTTGTGTTTGTTTGTTAATTATGAATATTTTTTAATGTTCATTGTGGTTCGGAGTCCTTATGTTCAAGTTCTACCTTTGTAGCCATTGAATGTACAAAACATCAATCCACTAAAATTTATCATATCAACAAAATGACGAATTACACTTCCCGGCATATTTAATATTCCAGTTCCATCGACAGAGCGTCGAAGATCAAGTCATTCGCTTCGCATCAGTTGGTTTCGGAGGAAATGAACTTTATCATGTTTCTCAATGCCAAATAAATTTAATTACTTTTCGCCCATTGTTTCAAGAAATGCGTGAGGACTCGACTCCTTTCGGCAGTTAGCCTTTCATCGTTTCGCTCCCTTTGACTTGAGCATAAAAATAAAAGAATCTTTCTTCGAACTGGAGATTGATTATATGCACACATAGATGTCCAGTGGCTGTCAGGGGCGGATCCAGGTTTCATCTCAAGGGGGGGAGGGGGGAATCAGAGGAGTATATATACACATAATACACACATTTAGATATATAAAGCATTAAATAATGGAATTTTTTCATTTTAGATAAAATGCAAATAATAAAACACAAACCGAAAATTCTAAGAAAAGTACGATTTTGCATCGTATGCTGCCGACTGAATGAAAAAATAGACGCGAATCCTTAATTGCTTTTGGAAAATTCTCCCTTTCCCTTTTTATTTTTTAGCTTACCAGATCAAAACTTGCATTGTTTTATTCTTTCTCTTAGTAATTTAAGAAGGGAAAGGAGCCTGTTGGAAATTGTAAATGGAGATGTTGACCTTTCTCTGAAAACTGATCGGTGATTTGCAATACGACGAATTTAAACAATTATTTCACTCTCAGAAATCACGCTCTCATTTTTTAATATTCTGCGATCATCAAGGCTACTTTCGTCAATGTAGACAATTGTTTCGTCATTGAATTATTGAATCAAATTTTTAATGCAAGTAATTTACTCAGATTTCCCCCCCTATTTTTGGTTTTTAAATGTCTATTGCTATAATTCAAACGAGCTTTTCTGGTGCGGTTGACAGCCCGCTGTGCTTCGAATCAAGAGTCAATATTTATTTTAAATCGTCCTAATTTTTTACAAAATAAATATCGTGGAAAAAAAACACAATTTCCTTAGTTTGATAAAATATTTAATCGGAGCATATAGCAGGTGTCTGTTTCGTCAAAAATGACGAAAGTGTCTTCCAAAATGAGCATGGATTTTAAACAGTGTTCTTAAAATTATATGTGTTCAAAAGCCAACTTATATGGTTATTTAATAGAGCACGGACTTACATGGTGCTGCCTAACTTCAATCTAAACTTCAATAGTAATTGCGAGTAACAACTTACGAATGAGAGAACAGATTAACCTTGTTTACTTCGTATGACAAATTCTGATGTGTAGTTCACCATGCCACTGACCCTTTCAATGCGCTTAACATGTCTTGAAAATTTCACAATATCTATTCAGAAATTCGCACACGAAATACTTAGAGAAATGGAAACAAATGACATTTATACTGTTTCTGTTGAAACAATCATTTGAAGTGGTTAAAGTAATAAGTCTATTTTGGACTTGCACCACTATTACTTTCACCGCAAACTGAAAATCTCCCAAATGCGTTCGGATGTCAATACAAGAAAGGCTACGGAACTACAAAACGCAACACGTTCCAATTTACAGAAGAGTTGTTTGAAAAATTAGAATTTTAACATGACCATTTTCCACGATGTTTCGTTTGAATGTTATAATTTGTTTACTGTATCCTTACAAACTACATAATTTAATTTTAACAACACAATTCTAATAGTTCTTACTAGTAGTTCTGAGAACAGTAAACCTCGGGACCAAAACAAAAAAAACAAAAACATATACGTCGATTTTTATGACTTCAAGCAACATTCATAACAAATTTGAAGAAAATCGAACAACTCTTTTTGTCGTAAATGTGTAACAAACAAATTTAAGGCAAACAGACGAAATGCTGAAATATCGAGTTAAAACAGTGATCTCGCTAACGCTCGGTCAAATATTTACCCTAATAAACAAAAAGTCAACAATCGGTATTAAAATGTACGAATTTTTGCCGAAATATGTTCTGAAAGTTAAGTCCAAATATTGCCACGCCTGTTTTATCACCTAACTTTGGACCTCAAGAAGCGGTTAAGTGAATGCCAAGTAGAAACTCTAAAATGTTATTTTTCTTATCTAACTTTATATATATTTTTCACGAAAAGCAAAAGTTTCACGAACTCAAATTCAGTTGTCTAACTCAGATAACTTTACTTTCAGTAATACCAGTGAATTTCAAAATGGATCGCATAATCGTTTCGAAAGCTTAGCTTGAAAAACAATAAAAATGTCCCCTTTCCATCCGAAGCATATCCGTCTGCATGACCTTGAGCTTCAGATATAGCAAAAGTAAGATATATATCGCAAATAATCTATCAAATAGATCAATTGTTAGAATATACCTTTGTTTTGGTTATGTATCTACCTTGGAATCAGTTGCTGCCAAATCGGGTTTCTTTGTGTATCAGTAGAACTAAGGAGAGGGTCAGAACGATGGATCAGGGAGCAGTAGGTGCTTTTAGAAAATGGACTTTTATGCAGATCAAATTCCACGATGTGTATAAAACCCATTTGAGTAGCCCAGATGTTTCATTTAAATTTAGAAACTATCAAACCCTAATTAAATTTTTTTTTAATTATTCCATCTGAATTTTAAAATTAAATTAAATCATTGGTATATGTATTTTAATCCTGGAATAAATAAGTTTTTCAAGATATATTCTATAATTTTTAATTTTTCTTAGAATATTAATTTTGCATTTCCCTATATAATTTCAGAACATCCTAAAAATACAAATTGTAAAGTTTGACGTAATCAAAAATACTATATAAAATCACACTGAAGTAGTAACATATATTTAAGTATAAAACATACTCCATCATATTATTAGAACAATTCTATGCGAGTCTGACCACGAAAAAGAAAAACCACGGCTCCCGCCAAAACATTTTCTACCAGCGTCCTTCATTTCGTAGCAAGACTAATACTTTCATCAATGTGGAGGTAGCCCCTCAAATCAGATCGATACATATTGTCTAATATCTCAGCATATAACAGTAGGAAATTAATGAAAATTTATATTTAGATTACTTTGAGGGTGGAGAACATTTCTGCGCTATCAAAAGTAGGTGTAGCTATTGAAAATTTTTAAGTTGGTGCGGATTTTTATATGAAGATAGCCCCCCAAGATTTTTTTTTTTTTTGCATATCAATGTGTAGTAGACTTTATTCCGTACAAAATGGTATATTAAGTTTAGTCCTACAATAAAAACTGGCTGAAAAACAAGGGGTGGTTCGTTTTTCTTTCCCCGACTGTACATTTTAGTTAAAAAGTTCGTAATTTTCGCCAGGAATGAAGTTGGCGCTTTGTGAAAAGTTAAAATTTTCAATCTTATCTTTGCAAAGGTGAACCTGGAATTGTTGGTGAGTTCGCACTACAGCAGAGCTATATATAGAGTGATATTGTGATCGGAGGGTTTCCAACTTCGCTACAAAATACTAGAAAAGTCGTCCAGAACATCCGGAAAAATTAACGGCGTGTATACGGGACTAGTGCACGGTAAATCTAATCGGGGTCCAAAGTCCCGACGTCTATTGAAGGTGTTGGGTGCCAGTTCAGGTGTTTCCTCGGCATCTGACCATGGTTCTAAAATAACGAGGTGCATGTATGAATGTGTGTGTGAATGTGTATGTGTTCCCGGGTCTTTCCTTCGAAATAGACCCCGAACCGTCGCCAATAGCCCACTGTGCAGCTCTAGTGCGACGTTATTTAACCAAACCAAACCTTACTATATTTAACAATGGAATATCATGAAAGTTGTGATTTCAATTGTTGGTAGTTTTCATAACTGCGTGTATATATTAATACATATATATTTTCCAATCACCTATATTGAAAAAATCATAACAATATTTGCGAAATAAAAAAATAACTTTTTACAAATATATAATATCAATTAATATTTGCGTTTCTGAATATATGTAGATGTTATGACTTGTTTATTGCATAAAATATCAGGTCAGTAGTGTAAAAACACCGGTTCTAAGCCGCGGAGTACGGCGGAGTAATGAGGAATACGAGGTGCTGTGTGGATTTTGGTGGATTTTGGCGGTGCTCTGTGGATTTTTGGTGGTGCTGTGAGAATCAGGGCGGATCTCGTCTGTCAAGCCGCGGGGGCGTGGCCTAATGGAGATGACCTCAACCAATCAGGTGTCAGTAAGTGACGTCACACGCAGGGGGCATGGGAACAGGTGCTGATGACTCATCGCCGCCGATGGGCATGTCACACCGTGTCTCAACGTGTATGTACAGGAACGGACCAATCAGCGTCTTGTGTGAGGATGACCTCATGAACAACCAATCAGGTGTCAGTAAGTGACGTCACACGCTGTCGGGGCAAGCAGAACTAGTTCTGCTTGTAACCGCAAGGCGGCGCTGCATGTAGGGGAACGGACCAATCAGATGCTTGCTTAAGGATGAGCCAATCACAGGCCAGAAGAGGGGCTAATTCTTCTCCGTCGTCGGTATAAAAGCGGATGTCCGAGCCTAGCTCTGACATTCTCTCAGTAGAACCTGCTCTTGCGACTACTCTAGTTTAGCTTTAACTTTGTTTAAAATGAATATTGAAGACGTTTTCGAGAATTCGACATTGCGGTTGAATGATGAAGTGATGGCGCTCATGGATTTTGGAGATTTAACAGCAACTCAATTGGATTTAAGTCAAGACAAGGAATTCACGTGTGCGGAATGTGATATGCATTTCAATCAAAGATATAATTTGATTAGACATCAACGGAGTAAGCATGGAGGTGTAAAATATCCGTGTTCTCGGTGTTCTAAGGTATTTTCACGAAGCGATGTCCTGACAAGACACCTGAAAACACACAAGCTACCTGCAGATACAGAACCACTTGTTCTTTTAAAACGACGTCGGACCAGTGAGGATGCATTTCTACCAGGACCCTCGACCCTACCAGGATCCTCTGCTCTACCAGGACTCACGAGTTCTGATTCATATGTTCTGTCGATATAAGAAATGTGGAGAAAAATACTATCCGTCGACTGATGGAGTTACGTTATCGCCATCCCAGATCTCGATTCTCCTAGGATGCGAGCCTCTCAAGACAAAGTGCTTTAGAGAGAACCCTTTTGTGGACTATTTTATTGAGAACCCATTCAAGCGATCCTGTGTTCATTTTATCGGAAACTCAACTCAGCATTAAAGACGATGACAACAAAGAAATACTTTTTGAGCTGCTTGATTCCAGTATGAAGTTAAAAAGTGAAATTACGTGCCGAAGCGGTAGAACCTATACAAGGGTTGTAGCTGTGAACATTGAACAATGGGGAAATCTGTTTCCGATCGGTGACTCTGTTATGAGTTCTGCACTGCGGGAAAAGTATCGTCGTGCTTCCTTTAAACAACTTTTTGTACTGGTAACCAAAAACGTCTGTTCCCTACCATGCTCCTGAATGTGCTTCAATGGATGAAGTTCAAAATGCGTTGACTTATATAATAAAGTCTGCTTTTCACGATGTTATTTCAGAAAGAAATGGATTGGTGAATCCCCTACATACTCTAGATGAAACTCTATTGGCTGAAAATGCAGTGAAAAGTTTTAATGCAGCTGTTATGGATTTAAGACCTTATTATGTAGCGGAAGCATTCCATGAAAAATTATGTCAATTTCCATTTAATCCTGTACCTAATCATAGAAAAAAAAAGTTTTGTAACCATACCATTTTTTAAATTCAGTGAATGTATCAAATATGATTGAAATCGCTCGAGAAGCATTTTGTATATTTTCTACTTAAATAAATATTGTTTCATCATTCATTTCGTATTCTGTTTATTTATT
This sequence comes from Troglohyphantes excavatus, assembly GCA_963932185.1. Lineage (NCBI taxonomy): Eukaryota > Metazoa > Arthropoda > Arachnida > Araneae > Linyphiidae > Troglohyphantes > Troglohyphantes excavatus. The sequence continues at coordinate 14,528,546 of OZ010672.1, forward strand.
TTATGGCAAACATTAGTTAAAAAAAATATTATTATAATAAAATATTAATTATAGTATAAAACAAGGAAAAATATTCATAGATATGACATTTTTGTAAATTGTAGTAAACTAAATTTTCCTACCAATTTAAAGGAATAGTACTTTCCGAGAAGCCGATTATATTTAGGGCGAGGAGTTTGATTCACTCTCGTGGTCCTGATCATCATACTGGCTTTGCACACATGATAATTTTATATACGTAAGCAATTTTGCAAGAATGGTTTTTAGTGTATAAAGAGAAAAATATATTTTATGTGACCAACTTGTGCAGTATATAATTTCGCCACATAACTATGATTAATTATACTATAGGTTTAAATAACCTAACCATCAAGTACAGGAAGGTGTACCGCGTTGACCAGGTAAATTAGCAAAGCTTTTTACCTTCTGACACGCGTACCAAGGGTATACAAAAAATGGCAGTTTGGGGTTTTATGAAAATATTGTATTTATAAAATACGTTTAAATTGTAATTTATTTAGCAGATTTTAGTTCACGTGAGTGAAAATTTAAGTAATTAATATAAAAGGTGATACTTTGAGAAAGGACCTTGGGTTACGGTAAATTAAACTTTTTATAAAAGTTATGTGTTCCTTCAATGTAATTTTACATTATACTTAGAATTATTATTGGACTAAGGGGCTACAAGTTCCCATATGAGTACAGTTGAGGGTGATTGTATAGAATTTGGCGACATCAAGTATCCACAAGGGGACAATTTGAGAGGTGTATTCATAAAATTGGCGACACAAAGTACCCATAGGGAGACGTTTGTAGGCGTACACATAAAATTGGGGTGGAAGTGGGGTGTGTAGTTGTACATTAGACAAGAATAAATGAAAAAGTTTTAGTTTGAAATAAATTATAAAAAGAATAAATGTAAAAAAAAATTTTAAAATACAATTTAAAAAGCAAAATGTAAAAAAAAAAGAAAAAGTTTAAAATGTAATAATAAAAAAAAAAAAAGTTTAGTGTGAAATAAAAATTAAAATGTTAAGTAAGAAGAAAAAAAATTACTAAAAGTGAAAAAAAAAATATATGTTAAAAGTAAAAAAAAAAAAGAATAAATATAAAAAATATTTAAAAAAAAAGTTTAAGTGTGAAATAAAATAAAAAAATAATAAATGTAAAAATAAAAAATAAATAGTTTACGTGTGAAATAGATTATAAAAATAATAAATATAAAAATAAAAATAAATAAAAAGTTTAAGTGAAAAATATAATGTAAAAAGAAAAAAGTTAAAAAACAGTAAATGTAAAAAATAAAAAAAAAAGTTTGTATAAAATAAAATTTTAAAAGAAAAATCAAAAAAAAGTAAAAAACAATAAATAAAAAATATATATAAAAAAAAAAAGTTTAAAAAGAAAATGGAAAAAAAAAAAACTTTATGATAAAAAGAAATGTAAAAAATATTAAAAAAAAGTTTAGTGTAAAAGATTACTCATCATAAGCTTTTTACCCGTATCCACCCAAAGCCATATGGTGTTACGGAACGTACTAGCCCCATATAGGCACAGATGCCCGTGGTGAGTTCTGTGAATGATCTACCCACTAATCAAACGACAAGTACCATAATTATAGCAAAATATTAGCAAACAAAAGCAGAAAAAACTACTATAGATATAAAAAATATTAACAAAGTATCGAAAATAGAATCAAGAGTAACCAATAAATCTGTATAGAATGAGTGTCTATAAATGTATAAGAGAAACCAATGTATATATTTCTACTAAAATGTTGATACATATAATAAATTTTTAACAAATTAACTAAAATATTTGCGAAATAGAGAAAATAATACATACTTTTTAAAATTGTATCAAATAGTCTATAAATGCATAAAAAAAATATCATGACATGTATTAAAAATATTAAAATAATGGACTTACGTGTGACACATTAAGTTAAGAAATTTATACTTATCAAAGAAAGTAACGTAGGTTATAAAAAAAAAAAAACTGTAGTTGAAAGTAACGTAAGTCATATAAAAAAAAAACCTGTAGTTAAGTACAATTGTTAATTGAATATGCTACAAAATATTGTCAAATTACACCATTTTTAGTGATAGGACAAGCAAACTTGTTAAAATGTCATATAATTATCAAAAATATTATACAAAGTACGAATTTTAAAAAAAAAAGTAAATGCAAAAAGAAAAAAAAGTTTAAGTGTAAAATAAAATGTAAAAAAAAAAAAAAAATGTAAAAAATAAAAAAAGTTTAATAAAAAAAAAGTTAAAAAATAATAAAAAAAAAATTTAAGTGTAAAATACAATTTAAAAAAAAAATGTAAAAAGAAAAAAGTTTAATAAAAATTACATGTAAAAAGAAAAAAGTAAAAAAATAAAATAAAAGAAAAAAAGTTAAAAAAGAAAAAAAAGTTAAAAAAGTTAAAAAAGAAAAAAAGTTAAAAAAGAAAAAAAAAAGTTTAAAAAGAAAAAAAAAAGTTTAAAAAGAAAAAAAAAGTTTAAAAAGAAAAAAAAATTAAAAAAGAAAAAAAAATTAAAAAAGAAAAAAAAAATTAAAATAAAAGAAAAAAAAGTTAAAAAAGAAAAAAAAGTTAAAAAAGAAATAAAAAGTTAAAAAAGAAAAAAAGTTAAAAAAGAAAAAAAAAAAGTTTAAAAAGAAAAAAAAAAGTTTAAAAAGAAAAAAAAAGTTTAAAAAGAAAAAAAAATTAAAAAAGAAAAAAAAATTAAAAAAGAAAAAAAAATTAAAAAAAAAAAAAATTTAAAAAAAAAAAAAGTTTTTAAAAAAAAAGTTAAAAAAGAAAAAAAAAGTTAAAAAGAAATAGTTAAAGTGTAAAATACAATTTAAAAAAAAAATGAAAACATAAAAAATTAAAAAAAAAAATGTAAGTGTAAAATTGCATTTTAAAAAAAAATGTGAAAATAGAAAAAAAAGTAAAAAGAAAATTGCTAAAAGTAAAAAAAAATAAAGGTGTAAAATGTTAAATAAAAAGACCTTAAGTGTAAAAAATAGAAGAAAAAAGTTTAAGTGTAAAATATTACTCATCATAAGCTTTTTACTCGTATCCACCCAAAGTTATATGGCGTTACGGAGCGTACTAGCCCCATATAGGCGCAGATTCCTTGGTGAGTTCTGTGAATGGTCTACCCACTAATCAAACGATAAGTACAATAATTATATTAAAATATTAGCAAACAAAAAGCAGAAAATACTAATATAGATATAAAAAATATTATCAAAGTATAGAAAATAGAACCAAGAATAACTAATAAATCTGTATACAATGGGTGTCTATAAATGTATAAGAGAAACCAATGTTTATATCTCTACTAAAATGTTGACACATATACTAAATGTTTAATAAATTAACTCATATATTTTGCGAAATAGAAAAAATGGTACATACTTTTTAAAATTGTATCAAATAGTCTATGAATGGATAAAAAAAAAAATTGTATATATAATTTTTAATTGTATCTATAAATGGATAAAAAAAATCATGACATGTATTAAAATAATGGACTTACGCGTGACAGTTTAAGTTAAAAAATTTATATTTACCAAAGAAATTAACATAAGTTATTATAAAAAAAAAACTGTAATTAAGTATAATTGTTAATTGAATATGCTACAAAATATTGCCAAGTTATTCCATGGTAGTGATTTAACAACCAAACACTTTGTCTTTAAAGATTACGATAACGCAGTTTTAGAAACTAACATAGGGGCAAATGTGTATAATTATCATAAAATACTTCACATTACTGTTAAAATGTCATATAATTATCAAATATATTATACAAAGTAAGAAAAATATTACTTAATATGTTAAAATAAACCCATGTAGTAAACTTCACATTCATTAGTTTTAATATTGGCGACGCAATAATATATCAAAGAAACAATATTGCATTCTTCCAAAAAAATTAGTTTCCTTTAATATATGCTACGTTTATATAATAAAATAAAGTTAAAATAAATGCCTGAATGTGGTGAAAAATTGACTATTTGACTCATAGCCGTATACTGACCCCCTTGTTCCTGGTAAAATTGATGTAAATCCACATGGTTTTGTACTATAATCATGTGCAAAGACCTTCCTTAGGTATTCTTCTTCTTAATTTATGTAATATTTATAGACTGCTTTGTTCAATTTATAATATGTAAAAATTCTACCTACATATTATAAATTGAACAAAGCAGTCTATAAATATTACATAAATTAAGAAGAAGAATACCTAAGGAAGGTCTTTGCACATGATTATAGTACAAAACCATGTGGATTTACATCAATTTTACCAGGAACAAGGGGGTCAGTATACGGCTATGAGTCAAATAGTCAATTTTTCACCACATTCAGGCATTTATTTTAACTTTATTTTATTATATAAACGTAGCATATATTAAAGGAAACTAATTTTTTTGGAAGAATGCAATATTGTTTCTTTGATATATTATTGCGTCGCCAATATTAAAACTAATGAATGTGAAGTTTACTACATGGGTTTATTTTAACATATTAAGTAATATTTTTCTTACTTTGTATAATATATTTGATAATTATATGACATTTTAACAGTAATGTGAAGTATTTTATGATAATTATACACATTTGCCCCTATGTTAGTTTCTAAAACTGCGTTATCGTAATCTTTAAAGACAAAGTGTTTGGTTGTTAAATCACTACCATGGAATAACTTGGCAATATTTTGTAGCATATTCAATTAACAATTATACTTAATTACAGTTTTTTTTTTATAATAACTTATGTTAATTTCTTTGGTAAATATAAATTTTTTAACTTAAACTGTCACGCGTAAGTCCATTATTTTAATACATGTCATGATTTTTTTTATCCATTTATAGATACAATTAAAAATTATATATACAATTTTTTTTTTTATCCATTCATAGACTATTTGATACAATTTTAAAAAGTATGTACCATTTTTTCTATTTCGCAAAATATATGAGTTAATTTATTAAACATTTAGTATATGTGTCAACATTTTAGTAGAGATATAAACATTGGTTTCTCTTATACATTTATAGACACCCATTGTATACAGATTTATTAGTTATTCTTGGTTCTATTTTCTATACTTTGATAATATTTTTTATATCTATATTAGTATTTTCTGCTTTTTGTTTGCTAATATTTTAATATAATTATTGTACTTATCGTTTGATTAGTGGGTAGACCATTCACAGAACTCACCAAGGAATCTGCGCCTATATGGGGCTAGTACGCTCCGTAACGCCATATAACTTTGGGTGGATACGAGTAAAAAGCTTATGATGAGTAATATTTTACACTTAAACTTTTTTCTTCTATTTTTTACACTTAAGGTCTTTTTATTTAACATTTTACACCTTTATTTTTTTTTACTTTTAGCAATTTTCTTTTTACTTTTTTTTCTATTTTCACATTTTTTTTTAAAATGCAATTTTACACTTACATTTTTTTTTTTAATTTTTTATGTTTTCATTTTTTTTTTAAATTGTATTTTACACTTTAACTATTTCTTTTTAACTTTTTTTTTCTTTTTTAACTTTTTTTTTAAAAACTTTTTTTTTTTTTTAAATTTTTTTTTTTTTTAATTTTTTTTTCTTTTTTAATTTTTTTTTCTTTTTTAATTTTTTTTTCTTTTTAAACTTTTTTTTTCTTTTTAAACTTTTTTTTTTCTTTTTAAACTTTTTTTTTTTCTTTTTTAACTTTTTTTCTTTTTTAACTTTTTATTTCTTTTTTAACTTTTTTTTCTTTTTTAACTTTTTTTTCTTTTATTTTAATTTTTTTTTTCTTTTTTAATTTTTTTTTCTTTTTTAATTTTTTTTTCTTTTTAAACTTTTTTTTTCTTTTTAAACTTTTTTTTTTCTTTTTAAACTTTTTTTTTTCTTTTTTAACTTTTTTTCTTTTTTAACTTTTTTAACTTTTTTTTCTTTTTTAACTTTTTTTCTTTTATTTTATTTTTTTACTTTTTTCTTTTTACATGTAATTTTTATTAAACTTTTTTCTTTTTACATTTTTTTTTTAAATTGTATTTTACACTTAAATTTTTTTTTTATTATTTTTTAACTTTTTTTTTATTAAACTTTTTTTATTTTTTACATTTTTTTTTTTTTTTTACATTTTATTTTACACTTAAACTTTTTTTTCTTTTTGCATTTACTTTTTTTTTTAAAATTCGTACTTTGTATAATATTTTTGATAATTATATGACATTTTAACAAGTTTGCTTGTCCTATCACTAAAAATGGTGTAATTTGACAATATTTTGTAGCATATTCAATTAACAATTGTACTTAACTACAGGTTTTTTTTTTATATGACTTACGTTACTTTCAACTACAGTTTTTTTTTTTTTATAACCTACGTTACTTTCTTTGATAAGTATAAATTTCTTAACTTAATGTGTCACACGTAAGTCCATTATTTTAATATTTTTAATACATGTCATGATATTTTTTTTATGCATTTATAGACTATTTGATACAATTTTAAAAAGTATGTATTATTTTCTCTATTTCGCAAATATTTTAGTTAATTTGTTAAAAATTTATTATATGTATCAACATTTTAGTAGAAATATATACATTGGTTTCTCTTATACATTTATAGACACTCATTCTATACAGATTTATTGGTTACTCTTGATTCTATTTTCGATACTTTGTTAATATTTTTTATATCTATAGTAGTTTTTTCTGCTTTTGTTTGCTAATATTTTGCTATAATTATGGTACTTGTCGTTTGATTAGTGGGTAGATCATTCACAGAACTCACCACGGGCATCTGTGCCTATATGGGGCTAGTACGTTCCGTAACACCATATGGCTTTGGGTGGATACGGGTAAAAAGCTTATGATGAGTAATCTTTTACACTAAACTTTTTTTTAATATTTTTTACATTTCTTTTTATCATAAAGTTTTTTTTTTTTCCATTTTCTTTTTAAACTTTTTTTTTTTATATATATTTTTTATTTATTGTTTTTTACTTTTTTTTGATTTTTCTTTTAAAATTTTATTTTATACAAACTTTTTTTTTTATTTTTTACATTTACTGTTTTTTAACTTTTTTCTTTTTACATTATATTTTTCACTTAAACTTTTTATTTATTTTTATTTTTATATTTATTATTTTTATAATCTATTTCACACGTAAACTATTTATTTTTTATTTTTACATTTATTATTTTTTTATTTTATTTCACACTTAAACTTTTTTTTTAAATATTTTTTATATTTATTCTTTTTTTTTTTTACTTTTAACATATATTTTTTTTTTCACTTTTAGTAATTTTTTTTCTTCTTACTTAACATTTTAATTTTTATTTCACACTAAACTTTTTTTTTTTTTATTATTACATTTTAAACTTTTTCTTTTTTTTTTACATTTTGCTTTTTAAATTGTATTTTAAAATTTTTTTTTACATTTATTCTTTTTATAATTTATTTCAAACTAAAACTTTTTCATTTATTCTTGTCTAATGTACAACTACACACCCCACTTCCACCCCAATTTTATGTGTACGCCTACAAACGTCTCCCTATGGGTACTTTGTGTCGCCAATTTTATGAATACACCTCTCAAATTGTCCCCTTGTGGATACTTGATGTCGCCAAATTCTATACAATCACCCTCAACTGTACTCATATGGGAACTTGTAGCCCCTTAGTCCAATAATAATTCTAAGTATAATGTAAAATTACATTGAAGGAACACATAACTTTTATAAAAAGTTTAATTTACCGTAACCCAAGGTCCTTTCTCAAAGTATCACCTTTTATATTAATTACTTAAATTTTCACTCACGTGAACTAAAATCTGCTAAATAAATTACAATTTAAACGTATTTTATAAATACAATATTTTCATAAAACCCCAAACTGCCATTTTTTGTATACCCTTGGTACGCGTGTCAGAAGGTAAAAAGCTTTGCTAATTTACCTGGTCAACGCGGTACACCTTCCTGTACTTGATGGTTAGGTTATTTAAACCTATAGTATAATTAATCATAGTTATGTGGCGAAATTATATACTGCACAAGTTGGTCACATAAAATATATTTTTCTCTTTATACACTAAAAACCATTCTTGCAAAATTGCTTACGTATATAAAATTATCATGTGTGCAAAGCCAGTATGATGATCAGGACCACGAGAGTGAATCAAACTCCTCGCCCTAAATATAATCGGCTTCTCGGAAAGTACTATTCCTTTAAATTGGTAGGAAAATTTAGTTTACTACAATTTACAAAAATGTCATATCTATGAATATTTTTCCTTGTTTTATACTATAATTAATATTTTATTATAATAATATTTTTTTTAACTAATGTTTGCCATAAAATAAATAAACAGAATACGAAATGAATGATGAAACAATATTTATTTAAGTAGAAAATATACAAAATGCTTCTCGAGCGATTTCAATCATATTTGATACATTCACTGAATTTAAAAAATGGTATGGTTACAAAACTTTTTTTTTCTATGATTAGGTACAGGATTAAATGGAAATTGACATAATTTTTCATGGAATGCTTCCGCTACATAATAAGGTCTTAAATCCATAACAGCTGCATTAAAACTTTTCACTGCATTTTCAGCCAATAGAGTTTCATCTAGAGTATGTAGGGGATTCACCAATCCATTTCTTTCTGAAATAACATCGTGAAAAGCAGACTTTATTATATAAGTCAACGCATTTTGAACTTCATCCATTGAAGCACATTCAGGAGCATGGTAGGGAACAGACGTTTTTGGTTACCAGTACAAAAAGTTGTTTAAAGGAAGCACGACGATACTTTTCCCGCAGTGCAGAACTCATAACAGAGTCACCGATCGGAAACAGATTTCCCCATTGTTCAATGTTCACAGCTACAACCCTTGTATAGGTTCTACCGCTTCGGCACGTAATTTCACTTTTTAACTTCATACTGGAATCAAGCAGCTCAAAAAGTATTTCTTTGTTGTCATCGTCTTTAATGCTGAGTTGAGTTTCCGATAAAATGAACACAGGATCGCTTGAATGGGTTCTCAATAAAATAGTCCACAAAAGGGTTCTCTCTAAAGCACTTTGTCTTGAGAGGCTCGCATCCTAGGAGAATCGAGATCTGGGATGGCGATAACGTAACTCCATCAGTCGACGGATAGTATTTTTCTCCACATTTCTTATATCGACAGAACATATGAATCAGAACTCGTGAGTCCTGGTAGAGCAGAGGATCCTGGTAGGGTCGAGGGTCCTGGTAGAAATGCATCCTCACTGGTCCGACGTCGTTTTAAAAGAACAAGTGGTTCTGTATCTGCAGGTAGCTTGTGTGTTTTCAGGTGTCTTGTCAGGACATCGCTTCGTGAAAATACCTTAGAACACCGAGAACACGGATATTTTACACCTCCATGCTTACTCCGTTGATGTCTAATCAAATTATATCTTTGATTGAAATGCATATCACATTCCGCACACGTGAATTCCTTGTCTTGACTTAAATCCAATTGAGTTGCTGTTAAATCTCCAAAATCCATGAGCGCCATCACTTCATCATTCAACCGCAATGTCGAATTCTCGAAAACGTCTTCAATATTCATTTTAAACAAAGTTAAAGCTAAACTAGAGTAGTCGCAAGAGCAGGTTCTACTGAGAGAATGTCAGAGCTAGGCTCGGACATCCGCTTTTATACCGACGACGGAGAAGAATTAGCCCCTCTTCTGGCCTGTGATTGGCTCATCCTTAAGCAAGCATCTGATTGGTCCGTTCCCCTACATGCAGCGCCGCCTTGCGGTTACAAGCAGAACTAGTTCTGCTTGCCCCGACAGCGTGTGACGTCACTTACTGACACCTGATTGGTTGTTCATGAGGTCATCCTCACACAAGACGCTGATTGGTCCGTTCCTGTACATACACGTTGAGACACGGTGTGACATGCCCATCGGCGGCGATGAGTCATCAGCACCTGTTCCCATGCCCCCTGCGTGTGACGTCACTTACTGACACCTGATTGGTTGAGGTCATCTCCATTAGGCCACGCCCCCGCGGCTTGACAGACGAGATCCGCCCTGATTCTCACAGCACCACCAAAAATCCACAGAGCACCGCCAAAATCCACCAAAATCCACACAGCACCTCGTATTCCTCATTACTCCGCCGTACTCCGCGGCTTAGAACCGGTGTTTTTACACTACTCAGGTCAACAGTATGTTAAAATACATTACGCGTACTAAAACATACATTTTTAAGCAGGTAATACGTCCAAATTTGATACGCAATACTTAGTTATACGAAATGATGAAAAACAAATTTTAACCTACAATAAATGCTTTTCATTTCTTACAACTTTGCATAAACCAGATCCTTAATACACTGCCTTTATTTCGTTGATTATCTGTCGCATATGGATCGTTGAGACCAACAAGCTTAAACATATGAACTAAGATGTTGCCATACTTTAATTTGATACACGATGTATTATACCAATCTATATAAGTAAAGTAGAGTGCCCGTTGGTTTGTTTTTTATACAAATCTACAGTTTTATTCCGAGCTGGATGAAATTAGGCACACTTGACGTTCGAAACAAAAGGAAGGTCACTGTTTACATGAGATTTAAAAAAAAAATCCCCTCCATCCCCCATTTCCCAACCCTTAAAGCAGAAATGACTTCTTACTAAAACCGGCAGATGCACCAAGGTGAAGAAATCGACCAACACTCTGCGTATTTCAGAGCTAGTATCAACATAAATTATTTATGACTTTCATAATATGGAATTTGAAGTATTGATAGCATTATACCAAATAAATCGTATCGATTCCTTCTGGGTTGAGGATATCTACTATGTATTACTATTTTTTTTATTTTCTCCAACTTTTCAGAAACTTTCTCACACAAAAATATTAGTAATTAATATTTTAACAAAAAAGTTAAAATTAGTACTACCAAATAGAAATTAAAATTCTAAACATATTCTGCATATAAAAATGTATGAGCTACTAATACAGTAAACTCTCGATAACTCGAACTTCGATAACTCGAATTTTTCGATATCTCGAAAAAAATCGATTTCCCTGCACCTTCATTACTTATTTAATGTAATTTTATCTCTTTAATTCGAAGTTTTTCGTCGTTATTTTCGATAACTCGAAGTTTCCTCACAACTCAAAATTTTGAAGAACCTTTAGCATATATGCAATTGCCACGTTCTTCTTTATCGGTTCTCTTACTTATTGTGCGTTATTGAAAGGGTATACTTACAATGGATTCCTACCTGTTCCTACCTTTTGTTTGAATGTCGCCAGACTGGATTCCCCGAGCTGTATCCCCTCCTCTTTAACGCAGAGTCAGTCCAACAAGGAAGATTAATGTTTTATCGTCCATCAAGCCAGCTGGCGCTTTCGGTAAAGTGACAGTCACTTTCTTAGAACATTACCGACTGTCCAGAAAGCAACTCACTTAAAATATGAAGACGACACGCGAGCCCTTCTCATTTTTGTTTAGGCTTTCGTGTGGTGTTGATTTGTCGCTGCGAATAATAGCGACAAAACGATAATGCAATGCAATCGCTATAGCAGCATTTGATGAGAGATCGCTCTCAGAAGAAGAATGCATACCTCCTCCAAAGATAACTTTGTAAGAGGCTCTATCTTTCATAAAAACTATGCGTGCATTCATTGAATCGAGGCCGGAAATGAAAACAGAGACATTTCAAGCAATCGTGCATTTGGAAAATATAATGATTTCGAAAAAAATAGAAATACTCAACAAACTATTTTGGGTAGATATGTTAAATAAAGTCGTGTAAGTATAGTAGTATTTATTTTTACCAAAACATCTTTTTTATGGGATTTTCGATAACTCGAATTTTCGATATCTCGAATTTTTATACACTTCCCTTCGAGTTCGAGATAACGAGAGTTGTCTGTATTACCATGTTATTAAGAACGCATGAGTCAAGATTTTAGATATAATGTATTGTATCATGGGGAAAATCTGTTCTTGTAAAAATTGATTGTTGTAGTTATTAATGTTAAAACATCGCAAAATAAGGAATCAAAAAATCCATTTTTGATGCGATTGATACACGTTTTCTATTATCAAGTCATAACTTTCAGTATAATGAATTAATATAAAAATCAAAAGTATTGGGACGTACTGAAAATTAGAAATACAACAACTTTTATAAATATAAAGTTAACCTTATATTGTTTTTAAACCGCCATTCTATGATATCATTAGGAGAAAATATTTTAGGATGATTCGTTTATTCGGATCTCTGGTTTGTGGATAACAGTTACATAGGTGTCATATTTCTCAATACAATTCCTCATACTAAATATATTTATGAAGCTTATGCCTAGGCTAAACACGTACGGACGCAGTTGGTCAACATCGAAACTCGCATATCTCTGAGTGAAATATGAGAACTACACGTGCAGTTATGATTGGTAAAGGTGAAACATATGTAAACCGTTTCTTACACGCCCAAGTTCAGAAGATGAGAGTAACAGGTTTCACTTGCAGAGAGCAATGAAAAAAGAATATTTCAAGCAACTTTTGATTTCGTTTTGGAATCAAGCGGAAAAGATATAAACGCAACGAGAAATGTGAGCGTCCGAAAGTTTTTCTGCGTCAATAAATTTGGTCAAATATTTCTTATGATGTGACGGCTTAAAATTGATTTCGAACATCTGCGAATTGATATGAATGCTTATTTTCCTATTTAGGAGTGGGATATTTCAATGGTCATTAAAACGTTTCTCAATTTACCAATGCTTTTGCAAACCGTGAAAAGGTTAAAGGTCTGCTCAATAACATACTGTGTCTGATAGGTATACTTTATAGGATTTTTTACTAGACCGCTGGTGGCATTATATTATTTTTGCAATGCTTACTTCCATAAAGTGAAAGAAGACGAAATATTTATAAACGCACGAGAGTCTGTTTCTCTGTACATTTTAAACATCAAATAATTTAAATGTCGATAGAAAGATTTTAATAAAAAATGTACACAGAATTAAAACGGAAATAATATAATAGAAAACAGAAATTCATTTTTATGTCATAGTAGCTTCATTTAGTTTTATGAAGGTCCCAGTGTCTTCAAATGGATTCATTACTTTTCTTTTTGTAATTTTACTTTTATAGCTTTGCATATAATTAATATTAAGTGGCTTGTTGTAAAAAAGCGGAATGATTTGAAGTTTTTGCCAATTGCTTGATTTTGTGTTAACCATAAGCTTGCTGAAATAACTATTAACTTTTTTCAACAGAAATAAAACATAATTTAATTAATTTAAACCATTTATAGTGATTAATAAATACATTAAAAAATATTTTCATAAAAATAAGTTTGTTGGTTAAATAAGAGCTCTTTTGGGAGAGAGGGTTTAGCCAAAAACAATGTGTATTCACCATTAAAATTACATATTACGTTTCAAACTAATCTCTAAATTTAATATTACAAAAAAAAACTTATCATATTTGTGTCGAAAAATAGTTAATAGTTGTTTCAGCTATCTTGAAGTTAACATACAATCACGCAAAGGGCAACAACTTCAAATCATCACAAAAATGAATTATCGCATTTTGATTTATCTTACTAGTAGCAGCAGAGAGCTCCGTGTAAAGCATGCAAGAATGACTTTTTGAGCACGATTTATCGATACGGCACGATCCATTGATCGGTTCACAACTGACTTGAACGAAAGTTCACGACATGGTTAAGCCTTATCACGACGTAATATTAATAAAGAAAAAGCTCATTAAAATTGTAGCACTTTGAAAAGGATTCTTTTCGTTGACAATATGCGTTTTGTTACGGCCATTTCTATTTTGCTTCAACAGTTTCTTTTGTGTTAAGGGTTCTTTTAAATACCATAAGTTTCTGTGGTGGTTAATGTCAGTAAAGAAAAAGTTCGCTTCTCATTCAAGTAGTTCTCAACTTCACCTTCACCTTATGTACCTATCTCAAAGTACCCAGTTAAAGATAAAGTGAAACATTTCTAAAAATGAGCATTTTTTTTGTCTGAAAAGTTAAGAAATGGAAAAATTTGTTCAAAAAATTACTGTACTTTTATATAAAGTTTTTGTTTGAAAATCCAAGAAAAGCGCTGTTTTTCTTAAAGAACCAATTTTAAATTTCAAAGATCAGATCGAAACAAATATACTCTAAGTAAACAGTGAGCGCCCACTGTCCAAATCTCAATTAAATAAAAGTTTCAAAATATTCGCTCATAAAACAATTTAAATAAAACAAATGATTCAAATTTTATACATTCGACTCATTCACGTAGTTAGAAAAAAGTAAAGGATGAAGTACGTATCTATTTTTTGTTTCATTGTGAAGTTGTCTTGCTATGTGTTAATGTTAGTTCGTTAATCACTATCATTTGTCAATTGTAGCTGATAGTTAGCTTAAAGATCAGCTTAAAAATAGGATACTTTTCTTTATTCTTATCGTATCTTCCCATGGGATGCAATAACGAAATGACTTCAAGCTAGCCTTTGGCTGCAGTAGAGCTGTGGACAAAAGCTAGTAATTAATCAAACGGGTATCGCATGGCTTGCGACTTGTAAGGTTTTTTTTAAAGCATGGGTGAATAATTTGCAGAATCACCTTCCCTACACATTGAAGTAAATTAAATTTCTATGAAAATTCTCCAAGCATGATAAAGTCTTGACTAAACAAAAATACAAGCATTCAATATATGTGAAACATTCAATAATTCTAAGTAGTAAATTTCTCAGGAAAACAATTCGGTGGGATTTGATTAATTAATCTAGTATATTGAAAATCACTCTCTAGAAAGGCCGTAGAAATGTGCCCTTTACTGTTGCCCTCATTAATCTTTTGACTCGCCTGTACATACGCACATTTGGGATTTTTTTTTATTAACATACTCCGTCTACTACCCAGAAAAAAGTGAGCATTAAACCTAAATAAGAGTTGAGGAAAAGATGCAGGAAAACCAGTTTTTTTAACGATATATTAAATTAAAGGCTTTTATATATTAATATCTTTCATAAAACCTGTAAAAAAAAACTTTAAAAACTTGCAAAAAAAGCTAATACTCGTCAAGGCTTGCTGCCTAATGTGGCTTCATCTTTCGGCTAGGAGTGGGATCTAAAACTTTTTTAAGAATAAATGTTTATTCATAAATGTTACTTCAAAGAAACCAAGAATAGAATGAGCGCATATGTAATAGAAAAACAGTTTTATTATCCGATTTATAAAATAAAATTTAACGTATGACTGCTCATTTTTATTTTACATGTCTTGTAATAAGTAATATTATTTTTTGCAATAAGTTGAATTAGATATCATTCGAAAGCTTAGATTCCAATCGATATTGTGGTGCTTAATCATATAAAGAAATGTATCTATCTTATTTATTTATTGCGAGTGAGAACTTTTTTGCCTCCGCCAACGCCAAGTTTTCGATTTTTCAACTTTAACGTGAAATAATTTCTAACACAAAGTAATCCATTGAAACAAAAATATCCTCATCGTATTCCCCAAATATTTCTTAATAAACTTAATAAATTTCATATGTTGCTTTTTGAGAGACTAATCAAAATAAGGAAAAGGAAAAACGGTTGGGTTTTGTCGACAACGGCAGTAGTTTTTAATTACAATCGAGAGAAAAATAATTTGAATATTAAAACGAAAAGCTTAAAAAATACCTTTTACTTCTTAATATTAATATTGTGTAATAAGACTACACCATTTTTATAGGAAAAAGTGTCATACTTTAATAAAAACTAATAAACTTCGATGTGCAGTTTCAATAATAATTGTATTTTCTCTCAAATAATTGACCCATTACAAAACATTAGTTAATCAAATGTAAGACAATAAGAAGTGACAGCCATGAATTTATAGCATAGGTCTATCTTCATTTTTTACATTAGTAAAATTATATAAACGCACCTGTACCCAAAGCAACAGGTGTTTCATTCCTAAAATATCCCCAACCCTTTATTATATTGTATAATGTTAAATACAACTTCTCTGTTCAAAACCATCATAGCCTTTTATATAACGTTCTTCGGTTAAAAAAATCTACACAATAGATTTGAATTAATTCAGAAGAAAGCAATGATACAGATAAAAAGCTCTAATTGTCGTTCACCACCTGGCGAGAAAGAATTTCAGGTAAGAAACAAAAAGCTCCCTTTGATTATTAAAAATATCAATCTTCATAACCGAAATAGCGTCGCTCAAAATGCAAAAAGAAATATGTCTGAAAGCTACATTATTCAGAAGAGATCAAAAAGAGTAATTTTTTTATTCATTTTTTTTTTGTTCGAAATCATCGTTTTGTGTTTTTGAAATTATCTAGGTACAAAGAGCGAGAGGTGGGGGGGGGGGGGGGGGGGGTAGTAAATGCGTTCGTGTTTGCGTGTTTTTTTCCCCCACACAAGGTTGTTCGAAAGGAGGCCGTGACGAACGAAATTCAGAAGGATTTTGAAGAAATTCAATAAAAGAAGGGAAAACGGAGGTTTTTGAAAACTTATTAACTAAACAAAGTAGAATATTTTCTTCTTGTACTGGGTTGTTTGGTCTCGTGTTAATGGGGAACCGTTGAAGCACAAGCATTAAAACAAATTAATGGCCTCTTCGAAATTCGAACTATCGACCCATTGTTACGAATTCCCACTAGCTACCAACTATGCTACAAAAGAACGTTTGAGTTAGATCGCGGAAATATTTTTTTTAAATGATCATGCAATATTTTTTAAAAAGTTAAAAATTAAATAGGATTTTACAAATCCGAGCCTTATCTTGAAGATAAATAGAACTTATGTATAAATTTTCAGCTTTTCTAGGCAGAGGAAGTAAGTGTTTTGTGATCCATAAACAGACACTTTCTTTTAGTATTGTTACAGATATGTTAATATATCTACACTACACATGCGTATGAGACGCACTTCCCTATGCAAGTCTGGGAGCACAAAAATTATTTTAATGGTTAATCCACAATAATATTTTCACCCAAAAATATATCAAGTCAAAGTATTACAAGTTTAAGCATTTACATCAATAGACGCGTTAAGCATTGTTCTCAATAATGATTTCATGCTTTAGATAAATATACATATTCCATCCCAAAACCTGGAAATTGGCACCGAAGCAATAGGAATTGAATCAGATTTTAGTTATAATTAAAAGGAAAAGTTACCATTTTCATATACTAACATAAAAAATTGACTCACTTATTAAACAAATGGTTCATTTATTAGTTTTTTTTTAATTTGTTATAATTTCTCGGATTTCAATAGAACTTTTCTAGGAAAGGTGGTCTTAACCCACCACAGTCTCATTTTTTAGCATTCTGTGATCATCAAAGCCGCTTTCGTCCATTTTGACAATCATTTCGCTATTGAATCCCTTCATTTTTGACAAAACAAGAATCGTCCCATTTTTAACGAAAGGAAGTTACTCCGATTTCTTTTCGGTGGCATCAGCTCATTCGATTCTAATTTAATTTTGGTTCTGAACTTTCGAACTAAAAGGGGGTCATAAGCCACAACCCACCAAGTAATGCGGACACAATCATTTCAGAAGTTGCGACTGATCTTTAAACTCCAAGCAGGAATTATTTATTTAGCAACCAATTTAAAGTGAATTAAACAAAAGACTCATTCATTAATTTGATTTGTTGTTGTTGAACATTTTCGTCACCATTACCTAGATTTCAGCGGAACTTTTCAAAGATTTTCCAAACAGAAAGGGTCATAAACCGCCACCCACTACGGACCCATTTCGGAGATGTTGACTGATCTCTAAACTCCAATCTACACGCACATTAATGAACTTAGCGGCAACTTTGAAGAATAGATTTTTTGTAATCTCATTATTATTTTTCTTAGTGAGGGAAAGAAGAGGGATTTCGTAGAATTTTTGAGCGATTGGAACGAGATCGGGGTTCTGTGAAAAAGAAATAATGCTTAGGCATTGCTTTTGCAGTGTGGTACAATTTGGTATGGAGAATGTATTTACCATTAATCTCTAGCAAATCGTTCTTCTAAGAAGTCATTTTGACTCGTACCCATTAATCAGGCAGTCTTAGAAGAGTTAATTGACTTGAGGTGCCTAGACAAATGTCTCCTGTGAAATGAAGTGGAGAGTTTGCCTTTTTCAAAGAAAGCCCTCTGGCTCACAATTAACTATTACTTCCATTAACATCACGCTCAATTTTGTTTCATTTATAGAGTATTCAACAGTTATTGTAATCTTCGGCAATGATATGAAATTTTAATTATACTGGGTGTCCCCTTCATATTCTATAAGGTGGATATGTTAACAATGTCACGGAAATTGCAAAAACGCGTGATATAAGTAAGAAATGTAAATATTCAACTTACTAAAAATGAAGAAATTAAAATTTTTATACGATCTTTTCAACCAAAAAGTTCAGCCAGTAAATTTTCCATACTTCAAATCACGATATTTAAAAATAATTCAATATTAACTGGTTAATGCTGATGGAAAACCTGGGCCGTATAAGGAATTATAAACGTAGGAATTCCTTAAATCAAATTTTATAAAAATAAAAGTTAAGTCCCTGTTTATCAATTATTTGACTCATAGGAAGAAGTAACACAAAAAAAGCACACTTAAAATCTATTATGAAATTTGTTCAAATTAGAATTAATGCAATATTTCAAATTGTCGTAATTGCCGAATTTTTCTAATTGAACTATTACTAGGTAGAAAAACTACATATTATATATTTTGTAATTGATAAAATTGCTTAAATTATTTTGTTCTAATTTTTATTTCTTTCCGTTATATAGTTTTTCTGCTTAAGATATATAGCACGCAAGATATATGTTGTAACCAAGTGTCTCTTTAAAACTCCCCATTATTCAAAGTAAATAATGACGATTTAAAATACATTATAGTTTGGGACTGATAAATAACGTTTTCCAATCTTATGCCATAGGTACAGGGTTCGAATTCTCGAATGGTAATGTTTGTGTTTGACAAGTTTTATTACATATAAGACGTTTATTGAGCATATAATAAAACGATAATTTAGGAGTATTCAAAACGTTTATGACGTATTTAGAGAGAAGAATTGTATGGCTGGATAAACTGAGGATTCCAAGACGGGAAATTCCGGGAAAGACGACCCCCGGAGGGTTAAACAAAACATTTCACAATTTGATACATCCCTGCCTTATCATTCATTAACAGTTTATTCGTGTAAGTACTTTAAAAAAAATTCATTGTTGTCTTATCTTCCTTACTTTGAACACGCTTTTTAATTTATATTATCTCTCCCACTTCTGAAGAAATAAAAGCCCTCTCTCAGTACACATTTTTTCTTGCAAATCAAAGAATGTGTATTGCATTTGAATCCCATCAAATCTTTATCCTTTTTATTTATTTGACAGACGCACAAAAATACAGATGTCAGCCGTTACGAAACGATGCGGATTTTCTTGTAACCAATTGTCCCTCACGATTCTATTTCTTTCCAGATGTTCTGAAGCAACGAGAGCATAGCAAGGTGCCTTTCTGTGCGACGGTGGTAAGAAATTCGAGTAGTCTTCACTTAACACAGCAATAAATGTCACTGATCAGGTTAAGTCTGCTATTCTCTACTTTCGCTTATCTAAAAGCCGTCATTGCCACTTTTTCCTTACTAGTTGATTTGTCAGTTATGGCAGTTCATTACATGAGCAAGGATGGCCAAAACACGAAAAGCCGCGGTAATAAAAATTAAATGAACGGGGTTTTAACGAATAGGCGACACTTTTATGAGGTCTCCAATTTGCTGAAAGCAGTCAAGCAACTTAAACTCGAGTTTCGTTTGATATTTTCTGCATTCTTACTGATTGTCAAATATGAAATGTCCTACCATCGGATATGTGATATCTAATAAATTAAGTAGCGCCTATATTCTAAGCAAAGTTTACGACTGCCTAGTTACTCTAAAAATTGACTATTGCTCGATTTGGATCACAAATTTAGGTTAACAGTCTAAAAGGAAAGCCACATTTATTTATTTAAGAAACATTTCAATTTATTCCATATATTTTTAATTGATGTTTATTAATATTGTTAACTCTCTACATATTGCTAGATTCCATTATATATCCGTAACATTCCACTTAATCTGTAAGCGTTACTTGTTGTTTTAAAGTTTAAAGCCATTTAATTTTAGAATGAATTTATATTAGTGAATTTTTTATAAATTCGTAAAAAGTCATTACAAATAAAGAGCATTTCAATCTTTTGATCATATTGCAAGTTCAAAATGAAGTAGTAATAATCGCTGGAAATGTCTTTCTAATGCCTAGCTCACCTAATGGCTAGCTGACGTTGGGTTTGCGTTTAAACCAACTCTTATGAAATTTAAAAATATATAACACATTTTCAGATTTCCGTAACCAATAATATTGAGGGTTTTTTTTCATTTTAATAAAAAAAAATTCAATTTACGACTGCTCATTTTAAATTTACGTCTACCCAATTAGGCCACGACTGCTCGCGGCCTAATTGGGTAACCTTGAAACTAAGTTAGACTAAACATTTTGCTATCTGTCAGCGTTTTTCTACTCTATTACAAAAAATTAATAACATGTCGCTTAATTTTCACTCAAAGTACTGCCGTAGAATTAATTGTTTCGTTGGTGATATACAAGGTTTAGCGCTTTGTTTCTTCCGGAAATATGTAAACAGCAAAAATGCTCCTAAAGAGAGAGAGATATGTAAGAAATCAGAAAAGCCTTTCTTTTTAGAAGCTTGGGGCTGAGATGCGAATTTATGAATATTTATGCTTTAGCCATGTCAGTTTGTGCATGCATTAATAATGTTACATGTTTTCAAAACTTTTATGTAAAGTTGAAATTTTAGATTGAACAATAACGTAGTTCAGAATGATTTCTTGTATATGTACAGTCGAGGGAAAAAACACCCCTTAATTTTCGGCCACTGTTTATTGTAGGGCTCATTTGTAGGGAATAAAGTCTACTACATATTGATATACAAAGAAAATGCATAGAGGACTATTTTCACGTTAAAATTTCCGTACCAACTTTAATATTTCCAATAAAAACACTCAATATTTAGAATCTACTACAAAATTTATCGTTGGATATCAATTTGCAAGTCATTTGATCAAGTAGTTTTTTCATTATGAGTATCGAAAGTTTAGAACTCATAATGTTAAATGAATATTTTAAACTTTTAATCATATCCCCCGAAATAACAATTTTATTAAGCTAATATTTTTGTCTGTTACTTCTAAACGACCCAAACAAAATACACTTACTTTCATTACTTTTATAAATATTTAAAAAAAATATTTAAATTAGGATATTAATATTCAAAAATATTATGAATAGCAACCATTCTATATTTTGATAGAAATTGGTTCAGAAAAACGTTTTACATGTATATGGAAAATTTCGTGGTTTCTCCCTCGTATTTTTTTTTGCTATATTGACATTTCCATCAACTTGATCATGTTAGAGGCTATACGAACATTTCAAATCGACAGTTCTTAAAAAAAAAAATCTTCGACAATTTTGGTGTTCAGCAGCGCTGTGAAATCATTGATATAAAATGTTTAATTCTTATCAATATTTCGTGTGATTAAAAACTTGTAGATGTCTATAGGCAAATTATGTAAACTCGAAAACAATGCCTAATAATAATAATGAATGAAAAGAAAGACAAAGTTTCTTTGTGTGATGCCAAAAAGCATTTCTATAAAAAAAAAGTGTACTCAGTCTTCTAAAAGCTTCTCCACGCGCACCGACACGACAGCCTAACCGACACGACAGCCTAACCGACACGACAGCCTAACCGACACGACAGCCTAACTGTACCGTTGCCAGACCCATCCTACATCCAACTTTCTTTCGTATTCACATCATTTAAACTCTTTTCTTTCCACATCTTTCATCTGTAATTATCACTGCACGTAGAACTACACCTACTTTCTGATGTTTAGGTATATGTGGAGCCATTATGAAAGTTACCAAGCACTTCTTTTACATTGGTAGGAAAGGTGTCGGTGCGTGTGTAGGGGCCTTAATTTAGACTTGACAGTAGAACCATTTACTATAGTGTAGCGTGTATTAATCCCACCAGCTATAAATTCAGTTATCAATAATAATGAAATAAAGTGTATGTTTGTGGATCACAAAACACTTACTTCCACTGTGTATAAAAGGTTGAAAATTTATATATATAAGCACCATTCATCATAAAGATATGCACCTACAGCTCGTCTTTGTAAAGTTCCGCTCTATTTTTTTTAAATGATTTTAACAATTTTAGAAATATTGCATAGAAACATCTTAAAAAATATATATCGAAGACCCATATCGTTCCTTTGCTGATTAGATGATAGCGCACTGTTCTTTGGAACGATAGGTTGCGGGTTCGAGTCTCGACTGGGGCAGTTAAATATTTTTATGTATAAGCTTTAGCGGGTTCCCCGGCAACGCGGGGCCAAATAACTAGTTTTAATTATTTTTCTGATATTCCCAAAAAAGTTTAAGCATTTAAAGTTAATTTATTATACTTTTTTTTTTGTAACAAATTAACTTAAAAATTATTGTTTGATAGTCTATATATAATAACTGGAGATTTAAATTTGTGCCACAAAACAATAATAATAAATAACTATAAAATATAAAAATCAAGGATAATTGAGTAGACCAGAAGAAAAACATATATCAAATTTTTACTAATTTTAGAAAATTACGAAAAAAACATCAGACGATGTAACATAAGTCCGACCGCGATACGAAGAACCTCGGCTGCTGCCAAAAATTTCTACCAGCGTCCTTTATTTCGTAGTCCGAACATTACTTTGTTCAATATGGAGGTTGCCCCTCAAATGCGAGCGATACATATCATTTAATATATCTGCGTATAACTGTAGGAAATTAACGAAAATTTAAATCTAGATTATTTTGAGGGTGAAAAAAATTCTGCTGGCTATTGAAATTTTTAAAGTTGGAACGTATTTTAATATGAATACAGCGTCCCATGCAAATGTTTTGCATATCATTGTGTAGAATACTTTATTCCCTACAAAACGGTGGCCAAAACACAAGAGCTGGTTCGTTTTTCCCCCGACTGTACCTCAGAGCCAGGCGGGCCTAAGCCACACTTGGGAAACTTTACAGTAGAGGGGCAAACTGACAAAACAAAAGCATTGGACTTGGGCTTTTATAGCTGTTACTAAAGGCTTAAAAATAATTTGTGAGTGAATTTTGATGGTAAGGTTCGATAGGAAACGAACTTTTCAGACATAATCTAAAGTAAAACAAAAATCGCAAATTCGGACTTAGGCCCGCCTGGCCCTGAGGTACAGATATGATACACTTATTTTATTTTTTAAGTGACGTCGAGCTTTAAAAACAATTAATACCAATAAAAATATTAGTTTAACATAATTTAATCAAAAATAGTCGGGTTTAACTGTTTTAACAGTATTCTCTTGAATTTAAATTGATGGGGAAAATATAAATTTTGTCAACTGTTCCCCATTTCTAAAAAGTATAAATGCCATTTTTTTATTTTACATGCCTATAAGATCTCGTGTCTAGTTTTTCAAATAATTTATTTTAAATTAATAAAAACTAATATTGTGTCCCACCAATAAGTTAAGAAACTTAACCAACATTTACCGAAACGTTAGAAAGACATGTTAATTGAAGTTTTATAAACATGTTGATGAATGAAAATCGGTTCAAATGGTGAAATGTGAGCTAGTAAAAAATGCAGTAAAATAAAAAATATATATATTGTCATGGAAATACTTTGAAGTGGTGAAAAATGACCTGCCCTATATATTTTTTTAAATCGAAAATAATTTTGTTGGCTGCTTTGAAAGAAAAAGAAAAGGCAGCCGCGTACTTCTAAAAAAATATACGATCCATTGTTTCACTAATATTCCAGAATAAAGGATGAAAGAGTACACTAAATTGCACGCCTTAAACTCAGTTGGGGAGATAAGAACTCATTTGAAGCAACCTTTCACCTGCACCCACATTGTTTCATTTTTGAGACTTCTCTCACCCGACCAAATTCACATCACTGTTCAGAACTCAGATTTTCATTATTAATTATTATAAATAGAAGATAGATTTAATTAGGATCCTTACAAAAAACACGGAAAGATTCTGTTGCATTAGAAAAACTATAGAGAGGCCTTTAGTGAAGTGGAAAGAGCCAAAGTAAAGGTTTAATTTGGCTCACCGGCCTTTCCAATAAGTAATAAACCGTATTGCAAGCTACAATAGGTACGCAAATCATATTAGAATTCGAAATCGCAACCTTTCACTTATAAATACAGAGTACTACTATCTAAAAAGCAAACGGAGAATAATTTAAAATGCATTTTTTTTTATCAATTCCTATATAAAATGTTTTATAACATATTTTACGTAAAGTATTTTTAAAATTACCAATGAATAGGAAAAAATATAACAAAACTAATAACACGTTTTTTCATTACATATAATGTGTAAAAATATTTACTTTTCGATGTAAAAAGATTAGTGAATCATAAAATATAATTAGGAAAATGCATACAAAATACCTTAGTTTTCTTTATGTTTCCTAAGTTATTTAAACATTGTTTTTAAAGTAATTAAAAGTTAAAATTATTTACAAAAGTAATGAAAATTAAATAAAAAAGAAAATATAATTTTAAATAATTTTTTTTTATATATAAGTAAACTAACTGTGAAATTTCACCAGGTGATGAAGAAAAGTGCCATTAAAAAGATATTGGTTTAAGTAGTGTTGAATTTATGCAGATCTACGTAATTGAAAATATAAAAATTGGCGATTAAGTACCACACTATTTTTGTCTTTGGGCGTTAATAATATAAAGAAAAGTAGCATTAAATATTAGTTTACATATTAAAAATAGAAAATACATAAAAAAGAAAAAAATTATTATTAATATTAAAAATAGATAATAAAAATAGAAATTATTATTAATATTAAAAATAGATAATAAAAATAGAAATTATTATTAATATTAAAAATAGATAATAAAAATAGAAATTATTATTAATATTAAAAATAGATAATAAAAATAGAAATTATTATTAATAGTAAAAAGATAAAGAGATAATTCCTTTATTACTATCTTTAATTATTTGTGGGACAATTCGATTGATATCTGACCAATCATTACAAAAATATTGATTTCCCATTTTTTTTCAAAAATCATATGTCGCGAAAAACTACATACCAGAAAAAATATTAATTTAAATTAAGACAAATAAATATCTTTCTGAAAGAGTAAATGAATAATTACCTTTTGCAATGAGACATCCTTTCTCATGGGCCGTTTTCGTAATGAATCCGAGTCCAAATGAGTGAAGCCGGCGAGCGGTGAAGGTGGCTTGTGTGTTGGAAAGAAATGTCAAATGCCAGCCCAAGCGGTGCTTGACGTGAAAGAGGGGAAACAACACCAAATTGTCGCCACCAA
Source organism: Troglohyphantes excavatus (assembly GCA_963932185.1). Classification (NCBI taxonomy): domain Eukaryota; kingdom Metazoa; phylum Arthropoda; class Arachnida; order Araneae; family Linyphiidae; genus Troglohyphantes; species Troglohyphantes excavatus. The sequence continues at coordinate 14,554,027 of OZ010672.1, forward strand.
ATCCTACTTTGCCTACGAAACTCTAGTCTGCAGGGATTCTGTTTCCATAACCTGAAATTGTTTTCCGACCCGCTTTCTGAACCTTCAACAGTGACGCACACTTCTAATAGCTATTACATATTACTCGGAATAAGATATTCTTTTTTATATTCTTTTCGTACACTCTATCTTTTTCTCCCAGTTTTGATTACACTTATAATGAATTTTAGATCATTATTTGTTTCGATGTTTCGTGTTTAAATTGCCCCACATTCAAAACACATGGGAACCTTTTTAATTGTGTTTGCGTGCTTTTTATTATCTAATAATAATACATCACATAATGATGAAGGTTTTGTTCTCTTCTGGCGGAAATGACCACAAAACTTGAAACCCGATTTTGATGGTTTCAACAATGACGCATTGTTGATAGCTAATTTTCAATCATTATTAAAAAAAAACATCCACTTATTTTTAATGAATTTCAATTATTTATATTTTCATTTTAGTGGCATTTTAATTATTATTTCATAGATAAATTTCAACACAATATAATACTTAGCTACCAGATTTTGAATTCCCAAACTCTTATCAATACAATTTATATATGTATTGATAATATTTTCACTTGATTATAGTGGATTTCATATACAACTAGTTGGGAGGCCCTGCTTGCTTGTGTATGCATATAGATTTCCTTCTATATGTGTTGAAATAAGAATTTTATGTCTGACCACTATACCTCTTCTTTGAAAAATCGGGTTTCATAGTACGTATATTTAATCGCGTCCAATAGAAACTAAAAAAAAAAATTATGGCATATAAAGACAAACGATCATTGTATGCCCATTTTTGTAAACTTTCGGAAAACGCGAAAAGAAGATTGTTGTAGTGGAGCCTTTTTCGCATTTGGGTCGAACTTGAAACCTGCACCAAAAAATTCTTATTTGGAAGGGGCATCCAATGTTTGTACAGAAGAAAAGAGCCGCCTTTACATTGATACTAATATCTGGCTTGGGCCAAAAAATGAACATGCACTGATTATGCTTTTAGCCATCAGTATGGAGTATAAATTTGAAACTTTTTGTATTTTATCACATCGGTTTTACTCAAAAACTGAAAATGTCTAACCTTTATTGAATGAGACTTCCCTGTGTAAATAAAATATCCTATGTATTTTTAAATTTGATCTGCTCTATTGAACAAACAAAAAGATGCACTGTGAAAGAGGTTCGAGTTCCGTCAGTTTACGTTTGAAGTTTGGAAACAGATATTTTATTTTTCAACTTGAAACTTGCGGAAAATTATACGTATTGAAAAATCAACTATATACTGGGAATTTCTAGTCAGATGGGAAAGTAGACTGGCTTTTATATTGCGAGCAATTTTCCGTTTCTTTACGAAATCATTTTATAACAACATGGAACGTTTCATTTTAATATATAAAAAAACTAAGCTGAATAAATGTGATCCCTTTTCACAAAAATTAAGTTTAAAGTGAGCACCTCAATGTGACTAGATTTTTGTGAAAATAAAGTTAACAAGTCCTGCATTATTTAAGTATCAAACCGCAATGTGAGTAACCTTTAACTTATTCAAATGCTAGAAAGTGAATGAGCGGGCTATGAATGCGACTGCACCTACAATGATTCATTACTCAGTCAATTCGAAAGGAAACAAAGACCCGAAAAAAATGGTTAGTGAGCGTTTCAAGGGCGTCCTAACAAATCAATTGGTCAAAAATAGTGCATTACATAAATATAAAGAGAAAAAAATCTTTTTTAAATTTGGAAACAAATAATTAACTTGAATTGATATGGGAAATTTTTAAATATTGATTCACTGTAATCAATAAAAAATATCATTTGAAAATGTATTTATTATAAATGAATGCATTTTATAATGTAATATTTATAATGTAAGATAAGTAATAATAAATAGATAAAGTATACGGATATCCTTGATAGTACATTGAGCTCCAAAATGATACCTATTTTTTTAAGTCAAATATTGGAAAATATACATTTACTAGATGAGGTGACTGGTGTTACGCAGAAAGTTGGCCGATTTCTTCACCGTGGCGCCATCAGGCGGTTTTAGTAAGAAGTCATTTCTGCTTAAAGGGTGGGAATGGGGTGGTTTTTCGAATTACACCTTCCTCTTGTTTTGGAGGTCCAAGTGTGCAACATTTCATCAAGCTCGGAATAAAACTGTACATTTGTATAAAAAACAAACCCACAGACACTCTTCTTTAGATATATTGTATTCAAATTTTGAAAAAGCAGTAGGCCGATCGTAGAAATCATTATCACACACAATAAATATATTAGAGAAATTGATTTTTTTCCTTGACTGTTTTGCATCAAATTGAATCCGGTTCTCCAATGATGGCCCCATACATTTCCTTCGACAATTTAGTTTAACTTTAAATACTTATGGAAGTACTAAAGACAGTCAGATACACCTTTCACTGAAAATCCTCATCATACGAGTTCGGCATCCATCAGTAATCAATCAAAGCATCTGTCACTGTGCGACACCAACGACCAACGGTCAAGGCTGTGATTTCAAGACCGAAGATCCTCAAATTTCTCGGTATTGTACTTAATAAAATCACAAAAATACCTAATGAAAGTATAATTCTTTGAGGTACCATTTAAAGTTATCTCTCAAAAATTAATATTTAAAAAAATTATCATAAAAATTATACTAGAAAAATTAATTATGCTCCCGAGCAATAAAAGAAAATATAATTTCAAAAATTGTTTGAACGGTGAAAAGAACTGTACAAACAGACAGAATCAGACAGGTAGGAAGACAAATCAACATCGAAAATGAGGTATTCTAGTGAAAATCCTAGCAAATATCCGATATTAAAAACAGAAACCATTAAAAATGTGGCATGTTTCAAACATTGAGAGCAAAAATGTGAAAAGAAAATCTGATCTAAAAAGATCTCGCTTTGTTTCAATAGTATAATAATAAGCAAATTAAAAGAGCAGAGCATTGAACTCCATTCTTTCAGATATTCCCTAAATCCCCAAACCCTCACCAGATTCCCGTTCCTCTGCTCCCCCTCACTATGAGATCGCATTCAGAATCCGGTCCTCACAAAAGATATGACTCCATATGCAAACACCACTGATACAAACTGGAATATGGTACTTCTAAGTCCTACTCAGTGGACGACCCACTGAAATTCTGGAGTAGGCAGAATCTTTTGCTATGATCGAAAGGATTTGGGTAAAGTGAAGGAACTCCCATGCAACTTTCACAAGAAGAAGAGGCCGAAGTAACAAAAGAGCATTTCACGCAATTTCCGAATACATTCACAGAACATTAGTTAGTGGATAAACAAAAAATGATAGTTTGTGCATAGATGAATTTTTGCAATAACTAATGATATGCCAAGTAACTAAACAACAAGTGGATATTCTCTAAGAAAAATAATTGCTGATTGGTACTTGAATACGACATACGGGGAAGCACTCATCAAATTCGTCAAGTAATAATTTATGAAGATCTTAATTCCTGAAAGTAAAGAATAAATCACACTAGAAAGATTAGTGTAAAAGAAATAATATTAAATATCTAGATTATTTTAGTACTTTTATATGGATCATTAATTGATTACTTATTAAAATTAAATTATTTATAATTGATTACTTATTAAAATTAAATTATTTATAATTGATTACTTATTAAATTTTACTTATTAAAATGAAATGATTTATAATTGATTACTTATTAAATTTTACTTAATAAAATTAAATTATTTATAATTGATCACTTATTAAATTGTACTTATTAAAATTAAATGATTTTTAGTTCATTACTTATTAAATTTTAATTATTAAAATTAAATGATTTATAATTGATTGCTTATTAAATTTTACTTATTAAAAATAAATTATTTATAATTGATTACTTAATAAAATATACAAGAATAGTTATTATCTAAAACTAAAGTAATTGAAGAGTTGAAGTTAAGATATATACATTATCCCCCCAAAAATTAGGTAGATCCCATCTATCAAGACGGTTGTGGAGTTTAAGGCGTGTAGCGTCAAACTAAAGTAAATATTCGCTTTTGGGATTCCTGAAAAACTGCTTCACGCTTTCTACGTTGTTGTCGTGTCTCGTTGCTCGAACAACGTTTGTGAGGGCCAAACAAGCGTCAAATAGATGCAACCGTATCAATGCTGTTTCCTGGCTCATGTTTCCGTTACGTTTATTCGCCCCACATGTACCCCTTCTCTGGAATCGATTTTAAAGAATAATGAAATAAACGATTAGAATAGATTTCGATGGCTAAAAGCACAATCATTGTAAACTTTCGGAAAAAATAAGATTTCTAATTTGGACCTTTTTTGAACTTGGGCCGAACTTTGAACCTGCACCATAAAATTTCTATTTGGAAGGGACGTCCAATGTTTGTGCAGGAAGAAAAGGCTAAACTCCACTTTGACATTGATACCAATATCTCACTTGGACCAAAAAATGGACGGACATACAATGATTGTGCTTTCAGCCATCGATATACAGCACATTGCAACATGCTATTTATCAGAATTGCGTCAAAAAATAGTGTAAGAAATAGATATTTCTTTTGTTATGAACTATGATTCATGTATTTGGATCTTTAACACTATACTTGATTTCAGTTGTATAAAGCCTAATATCCGATCTTAATACACTTTTACAGAACAGTCTATCTAAAGAGGGTATTTCAAAATAGGAAATTTTTCTGTGAACAAAAACTACAAAGAATCGCTACCAATGAATACATATGGATTACATTAATTTGAATATATCGAATTTGCCCAAATAAATTAAACTATTGTAATTACCTCGTATTAATTATTATACATAGCCCAAGGGTAGATTTTAATGGGTGTTTGCATATAAATTTATTCTCAAAATCTTTTTTTTTAATTGGGCTCTGATTTTGTGTAATTAACTGACTTAATTACCTGTGTTACAAGTGAAATTATTCAGATAAAAATATTCAAGTCTAATGAGCAAGATATTTAATTGTAATCATTAATATAATCACAATGCAGAGTTCTTTGTATAATTTGTTTAATTATAATATATTGTGGTCTAATGTTTAAGATTAACCAATACGTTTTCGTCTAAAATCCAAGAATAGCTGCTCACACTTTTTGTCCTAAAAATTTATTTTAAATTGTTTTAAAATTATTGTAAAATTATTTTTAAACACATATTTTTTTTATAAAGATTTGGGAAATGAATTACATGTAACTAAATATTAAACACAATTTCAACATAGCTAAAGTTTGTATAATACATAATTCAATACATGGAACTGTAATAAGCAAACTTGTGCAAGCAACTTAAAAATTTAATATTAAGTATAGTTCTACAATTTTCCATACCAGTTCATTAATGTATAATAATAAAATGTCTAGATATATTGTCAACACTAATTGACAATGTAAAATATTTGAAGACAATTTTGGGGTTTTCAGAATAGATTTTCAAGTATAAAATTAATAACCCATTCATATATAAAGTTGTGGTTTATGTACATACTTTGGTGCAGTGAAAGCAAATGACAACTATAACTGTGCATTAGTGGGTTAAAATTGAGAATTTTTTAAATGTATTTATAAGAATCCACAGATGATGAAAGGGAAGTTACACTCTTTCCCCAATATCACCTATGCACTAATGGGTTAAAAAATGGAGATATTTTTGACAATTATTAAAAACAATGCAAGATACAAATGATGCTATGGACGTTATACCATTTCCGCTCTCTCTCCACCTATGCGGTAATGGGTTGAAAATGAAAAGGTTTTTGACATTTCTTTCCAAGAGTATGAGAAGCCTGCCTTGTGTATGGGAAGTAAGGCACCTCTTGTTGTAAATAAACATCTCCGAGCCCATTTGACCTCTGTTGGACTGACTCTCGGAGCGCAGTGAACCTGCACGCATTGCAACTTCGTTCCACGGTTAAGGAGGAGATTTCCGATGAGGCTCTCTAGATAGAGCCCTAATAACAAGCATCAAATCGCCTCGTGCAATAACAGGGCAGATAACCGAGCTCGGTGCTCTGCATCCTTGACATAACGTTGATTCCTGCAACACGGAGTCGTGTTTACCTGTTTATTACACTAGTTATTCGGATTAGAAGCGGTCTTAAAGAGGTATTAGAAAAGGGGGTGTTTGGCTTGTGTTCCCCCGTTTCTTTATGCTGTGTTTACAAGTAGAATTAAGACTGATGCACAAAAACTCACGCAGCTATTTCAGTCATGTCTTCTTGGCATATATAATGAAACGCTGGAGCTATACAGGTTGATTACAAATTGTTGGGCGATGGGCAGCGTTTTGTTTGGCTGTCGAACGACACTACTACACATACATTCTTGTTGTTATACTTTTAACTACTTTGTTTGTAGCCACTAAAGCTAAGCGACTTGTCTATAATACTAAATGGAAGAGTCTATATCTGTATCGCAAAACATCTAATTCTTCTGCATATAAAAGGCTGAAAATTTAGATATAAGTACTATTCATCCTTAATTGTATCTGAGGCTCGGATTGGTTAATTCCATTTAGGTTTTTTTAATGATTTTAACCATTATATATATATATATATATATATATATATATATATATATATATATATATATATATATATATATATATATATATATATATATATATATATATATATATATATATATATATATATATATATATATATATATATTCCCTACTGGTTTTAAATTTAATAGTTCTAATGTGACATAAAATGACTTCAGAAGTACATAAATGAATTCAAATTCATTCACTTAATGTGGGAGGCCGATCGGAAAATTTCGCCTATTGCCGCAGAAATCTTATATCCGGCGCTGGCTAACATTCCCTATGAAATACGGAATTGTTAATTTAGAAAGTCATTAGTCAAACAAAGAGGACCACCAGAGAATTACAAGGTGGTCATTTGTCCTGTTGTGAAGACGTGAATGACGAATGCCGGCCTATCTACCCCAAACCTTGATGGCTATCGTTACTGTGTAGGAGGGGGGGAAGGTACTTATATAAGGACATTGCGATTGTTACAGAGTAGTGAGAGATCACTGCATAATATTTACTTACATGCCTCCCATATGTACATAGGAGGAAAAATGAAGTGGATTGGTCAGGGGTCGAGGGGGGGGGGGGCGTCACAGGCCCCTCACAGGATTCTTCAATGCCAATACAGCTTAAATGCAACACACAAGCAATGACCATAGCCCAGCAATTTGTGACCAATCTGTATGAATTGCAAAATTGAATTGAGTATTACAATTTAAATGCAAAAGAAAATAAATTTTAGTAAATTGGCTTTTTAATCCAAGAGCATAATTATGGATAATAGTGTTCGCCTACTACTGAACGCTGCAATTAATTTAATTTAATTAATTTAAAACGATTTGTGAATACCCCGTAATTCAATATTACACCTCATAAAAGTGAACTTAACTAGGAAACATTCAATTTTATGCCCCGAGAAAGTCAATTTTAAAAATAAGCTTCAGACTCCTTTGACTATTACAAATGGCCATATATCGTTTAATTAGGCGATTGTGACAGGTTATGACGATGCCACATTTTGAAATAAGAATGAAATTGACTGTTGTGACTATGTTGTGATACCCTAATGACGAATTCACACAAACACTTGTGTGATTTGGCGCTTTATGTCGTTTTAAATATAATATGAATAAGAATAAATATCGACTTTCTTTTTTTATCTCGCTGAATTAGTACTCTGATAATTTGCGGTGACATTAAACTTTTGTCATATTTTTACTACAGTAGTTTTAAACATAGGGTTATGTTTTATTCGTGCTTTTTTACAGAATATTGGTCTTAGTATTTGTGTATAAAAGCTTATAGTAAATTTACACATGCACAAATATATTCAAAGTGTTCTATAGAGGAGATCGCGCATCTTCTTCGGGCAACCTAATAGGCAATAAACGTAAAATTCTAACATTCTCAAAATTGATTGGGTTGGATATAATTTAGTGACAGATTTGTTTATACGACCCTCCCCAAAAATACAATTTACTAATTTTCCTTACTTCCAAACATGATAATTTTTTTTAAAATGTCATTTGTAATATTCTAATTTTTTGTATTTGATTTTGTATCCTTCGTACCCAGACCGGCACCAATTTTGTACAACTCTCGAGGGGAACGAACTCAATTCTTCGCCCATGAGCATACGGTGCCAGCCAAAACTAACACTAAAATCTTACACAGCCGTTTCATCCAACATTCTAGTGCAGGTCACATTTAAGCCATGCAGTGGCGATGGACATTTTATAAATTTTAACATAAATAACATATCATTTAAATATTCAACTAAGATATTTTAACATAAAAAAGCCCTCGCTACTCTAGCAGTAGCACATGAAGATATAAAGGTCAATTAAGCACATACATAATATTTTATCAATATAACTTTAATTGTGTCAACACATATGCTGATGAATAATGCCAACTTTGATAATTTATCACTTATATTTAAAACTCTAAACTATAATTCATTTTCGTCTTTGCATTTGGTTTTGAGGTTTTTTAGCCGACGGACATTTACAAACGCCAATTTTTTCATTGTTTACAAATATAATTGTATGTAGAAGTTTTATTAGACAGTAGTGGTGTTTAAACCTAAATAACTCGACACTATTGTAGGCACATATAAATTCCGTGGCATCGCATTTCCCATGCAGTTATGCCCTTCACCCACGCCATCTGGATTCCGCTGACCTTTAGAGTGGGCAGCGCCTATTATTTGCTGAATCTGAAGTTTTGTCAGCTCTTTCCTAAAACCATTCTTCTCGCAATGCTGTGAAGTTGAAACACTGGCTTGATGAAGTTGAGATTCCGAAACAGTGTCTTGATGGGGGGGGGTCCTTTCCTTCCTTCTTCAAGATTGTTTCTGATAGGGTGGACGTCCATTTCTTACTTATTTGCTTTTTATTTCGAAATGTACTTGGGGCGAGTCGAAATATTTCCACTTTCTATTTCTGAGGGTTTATAGTAATCTTGAAAAAAGTTACGTGTCATTCGAGATGTAGTTGTCAGTTGCACTGTTTCTTTCCGAGTAAGATTTAAATCTTTACCTAAAATCTGGTTTGAAGTAATATCCTTTTGAATTTGTAACCTTGATCAAAATGTATTCAATTATTTAAGATTACCTCTAAGACTGTTAAAATCCCATTCAAATCTGTTCAAGGGTTATTGTTTAATTAAGGAACAGAAAGACAAGCAGGAGAGTCGACAGATTTTTATTTAGTATTGGCTCTATTCCTAAAATCTTATTTATAATATAAATATTGAAGAAAATTCGGAGTAACAGACATATTTTTTTTTGTTTTACTAAACCTAAAGGGAAGAGTCCGAGTTTACTATCTCTATTCAATGAAAAGTGAAATGTAATATTTAAGTTTATATGTGGGTTTTAGTTTATAACGTTTTTTTACACTGTAAAAGAATTTACAAAAACAAACCCACTTTTTAAATGTTTTTCTAAACATATGATATATATGCAATGGAACAAGTGTTTTTTTACCTATTTTTCGTGAATTCATATTTGATAGCTTAACATTTTTCGCTTCTTATGCTGCAAGAGAATTTCCAATTAAATCTTTACAAACAGAACAATTTATATTTATGATGATTCGCAAAATAATGTTATGGTTGTTGAGATTTACTATTCAAAAAACCTCCTACTATCACTCACATTTTGAAATATATATATTAACGGAAGAATTAAAACGATAATTTTCTTCGCTGAAGCGATATCGAAGTTCCGATCTACTCTAATACAAGCGAATGAATTGGAAATCCTTCTTCCGATGTCAGCAGCTTTTTCAAATGATGCAAAGCAGCACACTCGCTTCCAAGACTTGCTCTGGTTCATCGCATTCATACGATAATAACTATAAGTTACCGAATAAGGCTTCATCTTAATTACAAGTTTGTACAGAAGAGGGGGTCGAAGGTTAAACAACGTTTGGAAAGGCATTCTTTTCCGTTCTGACCTCCCAAGTGTCCAGGATGGCTTTTGCACATTCTCCTTTGCAAACGAAGGAATGTACATACTCAGATTCTATTAGAGATGTTCAGAGGGGAATTTCATTCCTTATGTGTAAGCATTTTGTCATCAAGATGGCTGAATGCGTGTCCACATTTTAGTTTGCAAGAAAATACTGCATGGAATTTTAGTGTTTTGTCAGAATGTGGGGAAATTGTTGAATTGATAGGTTAAAATTTCGTTTTCACAAAACCAAAATTTTTTGCACTTGCATATTTAGTAGATGTAAATTATGTTTATACATAATAGTTTATTTCAGGCATTTTGATTTTTTTTTTGGCAGTGATAGGCTAATAAAAAAACAATATTTCAAAAACACGATACGTGCAAATCGTGCGATAAATAGTCAGTACGTCCATAATAATAGACCAAAATTTAATACAAATCCTTGTGAAGTTTTAATTAATTCATAAAAATACCATTTTTTCAAATCTAGAATAAAAACATTAAAAACAATTTTTTTTTTCCAACGTAATACATGTATTGAGAGAAGTAAATAAAGTTGTTGCAAATGCAAAAAAGACCAAAGTCATAAAAAATTTAAATCTCAATCAAGAGTGCATGAAATTTATCTACCGAACCATTGTCCCTTAAATAAATAATGTAAATCAATATTATTCTGCAGTTAATTCACATTAGTTAATTTTGTCATTAAATATAATCAATACATTAAGTTATATTTTCAAGAAGAATTAGCTTTATAGCATTGTTAAAAAAACAGTTAAAACCTTTACAGGCCGGGTGGCCAATATTTCGGCCAGAATCCTATGTTAAAATCAAACACCCGTCTTCTAGTAAAAAAAACTTTACCATAAAAATATACTTCCATCAAATGATCGTTTACATTTTATTTAATTAAATAAAATCAATATAATATTAAATACCTCAATGCATCTTAGTTCCCGCAAAATATTATTAAAGAAAAATATTCATTATAACAAAATGAAATAAATTATTGCGTTGTAAAAAAGATAAGCATTGAATACCATAAGCATTGAATACACTTAAACCAAATCACTGGCGAAATGAACCAAAATGACGAATATCAGCTTTGATAGGCTATTTTGAATTAAGCGCTTCGCTGATTGGTTGGATATCAGAAATAATTGCTCGGAGGTATTACAATTCATTTTCTCTCTGTGGTAGTGTCAAGGATTTCGAGAGGAGAAACGCCTCCAAGTCAGTCTCGGATCAGGCTCCCTTGATGCAACAGATTTCTTGTTCCTCTCCTCCCTCTTTTCCAAGCGCACTTTCTCGTTGCAGAGAGAGTTGCAAAAGTGCACTGAACTCCAAAAAAGAGATAAAAGGGGCGATTTTCAATGAGCGCTTACAACAAACCGCAATTATTTATCAATTTATGACACTTACTCTCCCCTCCGCCAGAGAGCTAGGTGAGACAGAACTACCCAGTAATCGACGCTCAATGTCTAGGAAGTGTCATCATTTCCACTTTCTGACAAGGAAGGTTGTTTCTGGAAGTCGGAAAACTACTCTTCGCTAGAAACTGGACGTTGACAGGTAGAGTTATACCCAATTGGGACCGAAGAGCACTTGTAAAAAAAGAAAGATTTTCGGATTGGGAAAAATGGGCGAATAGTAATTAATTTTAGAAAATAATTGAAAAATAGGAATGTTCGCAATTAAGTTCATTGAATGCTGAGAAAAGAAATGCTCTAACATTAAACGTAACTCTAATTGCCTTTGTACTTGTTTTCAACAAATCTATCCACGCAAATACACTATGTTCAGAAATATCCCTAAAGGTGTCCAACAGGAAATATTGCAGAAACGCTTAACCCTCTAGTGCAGTGTTTCTTAGCCTGTGGTTCATGGACCCCTTGGGGGTCCATGGGTCATATTTTGGGGGTCCGCCGACTGATCCTAATTTTTAAAATGTTTGCATCAATATTTAGCCAGCAGTGGTAACCCGGACCTACTTCATCCTTAGCGCGCTCTGTATGGCAACCCTGTTTCTTTTTCCGCTCCTCCGGAGAAGAGAATTTGAGGCGCTTTTTCGCGCATGCTCATTTATTTCTCTTTTGTTTTAGCCTTTTCATTGGTCGATAATTTGTTTGAGTTTGAAATAGCGGTATAATTTTAAACTTGATTCATGATTTTATTTCCGTTGGATCTGCCCTGGAGATAAGACGTACATTTATTTTTGTCTTTCATTTGTTTGTGAGTAGCATATTTTTTTGGTGTTTTCTTAGCTTATATTATTGCTAAATGCTTGATTTCACTATGGAATTAGCTCTTGCTGAAGTTTTGAATGCGAAAAATAAATATTCAGTTGGCTATTTTAGTGTTTTACCAGTCATGGGTAAGAAAGCGTTGTTAGAATAATGTATGAAAGAGGGAATGATTTCATCGATGTATAAATGTCCAAAATGTGGATCACAAATGAGTTTGAAGCCGAGACATAAGGGTATATCCTCCATCGATACAAGATTCCTTGCCGCTTTTGCAAGTGTTTTTTTGTGTCTTAATGTTTGTTCTTAATGTTTCATTTGATTATTTGAAATAAAACTATTACTATTACTATTGAAATAAAAATATTAAAATAATTAAATAATGAAACAGAATATATTTTGTAATAAATGATGTTTAAGCAATTTTTTTTTCACAGAGGGGTCCGTGACATATTTAAAATTTTTAAAGTGGTCCATTGTGCCAAAAAGGTTAATAAACACTGCTCTAGTGCATAGTGTAGCATATATGCTACACAACTTTAAAATGACCCCTAGTTGCATCTATTGAGTTTTATGTTAACTATTCTAGTACTGTCACGTAGGGAACCATGTGCCTAGTTCTTATAACCGCCGCTAGGTCCCGTGTCTTTCTAAAATGATTGTGATAAAGGCAATCAGTTGCTTCGAGGTCTGTTATTCTAAAACTGGCTCTTGAAGGTAAAGCTTTCAAAGATTGTTTTATTAATTATAAGTATTATCTGGCTCTACAAAAAATCCTAGCTAATACCAGAGGTATATAGATTGTATTTAACTATATTTTAATACATTTTGAATTATTATTTTTTTTAGTATTTTACACATGAATTTGCATATACGCAACACAACGATTTTAATTAATTATTTAATTAAATAGGCACTTAGGATTTTTTTGTATATTTTTGCAGCGGTCCATGGGCAAAAAGAAAACGATAAAAAATTTATTTCATTAAAAAAGAAAAAATCATGCACTAGAGGGTTAAAAAGTAAATAAAAGTAACAATATACACTTTATAAAAAAAATATTGTCTGCATTAGTTTATTTCAAAATAACCATTAGTTTATTTAAAAACATCCAATAAATTACTACAAATTAACATACCTAATTATAATAATATATAAGGATATTTTTCAAAGTTTTTAAAAATATCGACATTTATTCTTTATATGAAGAAAACATGTTAACGCGTTTAACTGACTTGTCAGTTAAATGTGTTCGCCTGTATCATCCAAGAGTTATTAAGTTTTCTAAATAAACGATCATCAATAAGCGACAATTTGACGCAGGCATACATAACAAATAAACTATACAAATATAAATAAAACATTCCAGTTGAAAAGTGAATATATAATATTTTTTTTCAATTGACGATATGTAGGAAGAAATAGATTTTTTTAAAAAGATATTTCAAAAAGTCCTCGTCATCTGTTTATGATTCAAATATACGAGTTCTTTGGTGTTTCCTTCGGGATAAATCTCGAATCCCAATAGCAAATTATCTAGTGCAGAGTAAAATAAATCAAGTTTCTTATACTTTAGACAATACTTTTTTTTCCAACCCAAAAGCAAACGTTTAACGACATTAATACACATAAGGAATTTCAGTATGTTTCAATTTATTTTCTCGGTTAAATTTATAACGCCTGCGCACAAGTAGTATACATTTTTTTAATAAAACTATAAAAAATAATAGGTTAATTTACAACTGTTTAATTATTGAGATCCTCTAGTAAATATGTTTTCTTTGTAAACACATCGTACGAGTACGAAAGCTAAAAAAAATTCTAATTCTGTTTATGCAATGTGCTTGAGTATTAAATGTCGTGAAAGACAAATGGGATGTTTCAATTAGTGCCTAGACATTAAATGTCAGACATTTCACTTGAGACAAAGCTGTTTAAAATGATTTAACATTTCAAGCTATCATATATTTGTGGTTTGGAACGAGAAGGATGAATGTTGATTGAATTGATAATAGACATTGTCCCTTCATGTTCCAAGTCACAGATATATAATGCGAGTTCTAATATCCCCGCCCCATCCTTATCGGTTAAAGTGAATAGTTCAAATGAATTAAAGATGATTTCGTAGCCCAAACTGATAATTATTATTATTATTTTAAATTCTGCGAAATCTAAACTGAAAAAAAATTGTATTTAAAGAATTTATGGCATTGAATCACCTTTATAGAAAACGTCCATTTAAAAAAAAATACCGAAAACCGAAGAATTTGGTACGGCCGATGTCTTACTGAAAAATAAACAAATATTTCTGAGAACTCTGAAATTTTACTCGCAATGAGCCATGACGGGTTAAAAACAATCTATTCATTCATTCTCAAAGCCACGCAGCGTTACGATAACGGTATGCATGTCTATTTTTGCATGTCCTTCTTTAACGCTTCTCACGAAAATCCCAATTTTTTTTATAGCACTCTAATTACAACCTGCATCGGATGTTGCTTTCGCGTTCCTTCCTTTCCACCAAGTTCTGCACTGCTGAACCCCTCCCTGCTGCAATTTATAGAAATCGGAATTTCACCAACTTCAAATTTGAAAAAGATCTCGTGTGAATTCGCACCGATGTTCTCTCGGCCAGAGAGGTGGAATGTGACTCGCAACACTTGGATAGTCCCGCACCAAACAACAAGAAAGTGAAAACGGAATCTCCGCAGAAGGGAAAGGGATTCAAAAAACGAATGTTCACACTTGCGTACACATGCGGTATTGTTTGTTCAGATCGGAATCAAGGGAGCCGACGGAATTTCGAGCAAAAAATAGATTCTGAGAAATGAAAGAGGAAGGACACGGGAGGGATATCTTAGAAAGAATTCCTCAAAAGTTGCCCTTTGAAGACAAATGGATTACAGTGGGTGGTCGAAATCAACCAATTCCAGTGGCGGCCCGTGATCAAAAATGTGAGTGCAGCCGAAATCATGTGAATCCCCTCTCCCCCCCCCTTATTTTCCACAACCATACATGAACGGAAATTATTTATTATTTACTACTCAAATCAAAGTTTCCTTCACTTTTTACGAAATGATAACATGCGAAAAAAATAGAAAACACTTACTTATTTTTTTAAAAATTAAAGCATTCCTTCTTTCTTTTAAACATGCGAATCGTTCAATTTTAATATTAAGTAAATTTATCACGAAAACTATTTCCGTTTGGAAAGATTCTCGGTTCTCCCACCCATCCCCGCGATTCACGTACGAGCCAATCAGTTTATCGAATACCAAATGCTGCCCAAATCAGAAAATTCATTTTGGGTTGTAACTCGAGACACATGCAGTGCATTAGCAGGGGGGAAATCTCCATACTACGTAGAGGTTGCAACCGATTTCGAACTTCGCTTTTTGGCTGAAGTTTTGATTGAATGGAGTTTTCCCCCCTCCTGAATTGTGCATTACGACAACAGGCTTGCTATTTATCGGAGATTTTGTTTACTCACCGTAGAAATTTCATTTTCAAATCTAATCTTCATTTAAGAAAATTAGTAAAATATCTGATTTTAGTTTTAAAATGCACTAATAAATTTAGGTGCAGTCCGACTGTACTTGCTGTAGTCCACGAGCCGCCACTGTCCAATTCTAGAGGACTTCCAGAAGTGGGTTGATATTTTGGCCGCCTAGCAGCTCCCAGATCTTTCCGCCCCTGGACACCCCTCACACCCATTGTTCAGCCAAGGTTCTGTCATTTAATGCGAACGGAGGAAAAAACTTCATTTCCGAAATCCGTCCGCAAGTTTCAGCTCAGAATTCTCACCGGACATTCATCTGATGAGTAGAATACGCCGGGATACGCGTTTCTTAATTTTGATTTCTCTTATTTGTTTGGTCGCATATTTTGAAAATAGGTTGGTGGCCACACAGATGTGATGGTATGGCCCGTAAGGTATAATTTAGCATCAAATATTTCGGTTCCATTATACTTCAACGGTACAAAGGAAGCTAATTTGGGCATTTCTATCACTTTGATCTACGCGACCTGGGAACCGGATACATTGAAAGATATTTTTAAAACCAACAACACGTAGTAAAAGAACCACTTAAAACGTTGCCTTTGTTTATTTTTGGCTGAAATGAAGTTGATTTGGATCAACGAAATTAATTTGAAATAATTTCGAAAAACTGAATTTCATATGACTTTTTAAGGAAGTATACCTTTCATTTCTCATTAAAGCATTATACAAAGAAAACTAAATCCTGGTTTTTTTTTACTCTGAGTAACGGAGCACCAAAGGAGACAAATAATAGAAATGTGGGTAATTGCTCCTTGAGAAGATCATAAATAGCACATTTCTAAAACATTCCTTATTCTCATTTAATTGCTTCTCATATTAGCGAATCTCGCGTATTGGTTCTCATCTTCTAATATTTAAAAGTGTCATTGATATATGTTTAACGCCAATTACTAAATTTAGAAAATATATAAAAGTAAAAAAAATATGCAAGCTGATTAAAATAGTTTTCGAAATTACCTTAATTTGGCATAACCTGGCGTACGTCAACTTCTGTTAGAAGAGCATCAAAGTGTTGGTTGATTCTTAAAGATAAAGATTTATTAATTATTATAATAAAGTCAGACAAAATTCCATTATTGGGAAAACTCTGCATTTGTAAATTGGTAACGACCAAAAGGACAGTGCATGATAACATTAAAATCTCCATACTTGGGGTAGACTAATAATGGACTTCAGTTTACTCAATGGAAAGGTCGACACCGAGCAGACAAACACAGGCTACGCCTCTTTTTCCCTTGGAGTTTATTAATAGAGATTATTTATGAACGTTGCACGTTCGTCCTTAAGTATTCTGTAAAACAATGAATGGCAAAAACAATGAATAGCGAAACCTAAAAGAAATTACAGGCAATCTTGCTTTTGGTACATAATTTCGTCTCGAATCGTAAATAAAACCAATGTTTAAATTAACATTCTGTCTAGAGTTATTATTCTGTTAAATTAATATTCTACTCAGAGCGTAAACAGCTACAGAAAAAGTGAACCCTTTAATCTAAGCCAGCCTTTTAATCTTTTATTTTTTTTAAATCAAAACCAACAATCTCCCTATTATCAGTTTCAAAATAAAAAATATATATTATTTGCATTCCGTGCCAAGCTAAAACGGGCGATAAAAAGCAAATATGACACACTACTCACTTGTTCAATGGTGAAGTCCAACAAGATGACTTGGCATATGACAAAACTCTAAAACTCTTCGTTTTGCTTGGCTCGTTCTTCTTCTTAATCCCTCCTCCCTTCCCCAAACGCTTAGCCGCAACTGGCATGATACCCTTCGGAATATCTCTTAGCTCACATAGACCAAATAACTCATGTAATATCCTTTCAATGAATAGCATTGCACAAGCTCAACTTTGAGGTCTTATGGATATTTTAAAATTAAATTTGAATTCTTACTTGTTCATGTACAATAAACTTGCTACACATGAGTTGTTAATAAATATCCTGTTGCTTCATAATTCGATAGCTAGAGAAATTGGAATGGCCACTATCCCAAATTGCGTTCGAAGATTCAAACCTTAATGCAAGAATAAATTTTCATTTTCTTTACGAAGAAATGCCAACTCAAGCTTTCTATTTCCATTCTTGACGGGAATGAAGTGTCAAATTGGATTTTCCTGTTTGTTCTATTCGTTAAACCGCTTGAAAAACGCTATTTCAAGAATAACTAACCGTCTCGCGATAGGCATCGGAGATGCGGTAAAGATAAAAGGGGTTGTTGCGATTGTAAGAGAACAAATTTGAAACAATGGGTGGATTTGAGAAGTTTGGAAATATAATCTGTATAAATCCGTTTGGGTTTTAGAGGAAATTCTCGGAATTTGGATTTTAGCTGCTAAAAGAGAATTCAGCGTTTGCAACTAAACTATTTAGTTGCATGCAATTGAAAAATTCAAATTATATCCGCTCACTCAGCAATTATCGGACATGCAACTATTGGACAAAATATCCTTTCGCTCGATACCGAGCTAACGATTTTAGCAAATAATTGACAATTTTACGATTTTGTACGGATTGTGATAATACGAGTGGGCGATTTTTCATCTTTACATTGGCGATTTCGACATCTGAAACGTGGCAGCCTTGTGTCGAATGCAAATAAAATAATCGCCGGGTAGTTACTGAGTGATTTTTTAGTCACTCAGTTGAGAGAGGGAGAGAGAGAGATTATCGCCGAGTGATAGTTGCAGTGCATAGCTCGTGCGCGGTTAGTCTTAAAAATATGACCGATCTCTAAAATTGAAAAAATATTAGGTCGTTATTTTAAATGTGAATATATTATTGATTAAAATTATTTTAAATTTTGACTAGTCAAATTTAATGCAAGCGTTTTCGCTTTGACTTTTTTTGAAAAATAAGCGGGTTAGGTTTGATTAAATATACGTCGCACTAGAGCTGCACAGTGGGCTATTGAAAAATAAGCGGGATCGATCTTTTTTTTTACATCCACAAATTACATCCATATCAATAGTCACTGTATATTTTTACCATAATATACAGTGACTATTGATATTCAATTTTTTTTTAAATTAATAATTTTCCTGCACAATTTTGCACAACATAAAAACTCAGTATTACAGTTATTATTTAACTTCAGAATGGTCAAAAATGTATAGAAATGAAAACGAATATGCAAAGAGCAATATATAAAATTTTCTTTAAATTGTGTAATATAAAAAAAAATATTCAACTGCCTAGACTTAAAACTAAACAAATACGTGATACAATTCATAAAGTTATATTTTACGTTATCCAAATAGTATACAAACTAAACTATAGCTATTTTCTTAGAAATTAAGCAAGCACTTTTTAGGCAATTTGGTTTGGTTAATAAACGTCGCAGTAGAGCTGCACAGTGCGCTATTAGCGACGGTCCGGGGCCTTCCCGGGTCTTTCCTTCGAAAGACCCGGGAACGATGCCTCGTATTTTTAAACCATGGTCAGATGACGAGGACAACACCTGAGCTGGCACCCAGCACAACCTCAATAGGCGTCAGGACATTGGACCCCGATCAGATTTATTGTGCACCAGTCACACGCCAGCATAGTTTGTGAGATGTTCTGGACGACTTTCTAGTATTTTTGTAGCGGAGCTGGCAACCGTGCGATCGCAAGATCACTACTTTTTTACTTTTCTTTGTTTAGTCAACGCACGGGCTCGAACTATCAATCCTTTGATTACTAGCTGAACCCCTTTATCCACTGGGTAACTGAAGGCCCAGGCAATTTGGCAACCTATGCCATACAGAAGGTCGTTAGCACTTTACTGTGAGTGTGGGTAAAATTAACTACTTGAATGGTAACTTTACTCTACTTGTTGTAAAAAACTTCACATTTGAAAAAAGGCGGAACATTCTGTAATAGAAATCAAAAATATTTTTTTCCTATAAGGATTTGCAATACTGCTGTCCAACGGTATGTCTATTGCCCCTCGCTTTCTGTTAGGGAAAGTGACAGCTAAAAGCGTTGTTGTGTAGATATAACACATGTTTTCTTACAATGGAAAAAGTTGTATAGTTTACATTAACCACGTATATACCCTGAAAAAGGGAAGTGCACAGTTGTGTTATGTAACTATCAGTTTGAAAGTTTACTAATAGACTTTCTGATCTTTGCTTTTAATTCAGGTTACAAATCTAAAATGATTTTTTTGTAGTGAAATTGATTTTTTGGATAGCAAAAATGAAACATACATTTTGAATGGTGCTTCATAAGAATCATCACAAATGGTTTTATGTTGCTCACCAATGTTGCTCACCAACCTCATTTCAGTCCTACATTCGGGGTTACTTTACTCCACCTGTTAAAGTGAAGTAAACCTTATCAAAGTAACCAATGGCGGTCGTTAAAGGTGGCGAGCGTGAGCAAGTGCCATTCTACTTTTTGAAAATTGAAACTAATTTTCATAGAAATTATTAAGAATTTGGACCCCCTCACTCTTGACAAAAAATCCCCGCCACTGAAGTAAACCTTTGTAGAAATGTTTTTATGTTTTTCTAATTCACTAGTAAAAAAAATTAAGTTACCTGCCTTTATAAGATAGCCACTGAGTTGGGCCATGTTTTGCAGTAAGTGAAGAATTTGCATTAAAATGGGGCTTTTTATAAAATATAGTTTGAGTTTTCTATTAATTTATATCTCATGTATTTTTATTTACCCCTCTGACGTATACGAGCAAAATTGTATGATCAAATCAATCCAAATTCGCCACTTGTTATGAAAAAAAGGGAACTTTAGGAATCATTTAAAGTTTTTTTGGTTTCTAAAATGATTTTTTTGTAGTGAAATTGATTTTTTGGATAGCAAAAATGAAACATACATTTTGAATGGTGCTTCATAAGAATCATCACAAATGGTTTTATTTACACCAACCTAACTTTAGCATTGGAAAAAGTAAATTTCTGACATTGAAGTAAAATGTCCTACCCCCGTTCTAACTTCACTTCACAGATAATAATAATAATAGTAGTAAACAAGTATAAATTCAAAATTGATGGATTATCAGAACCTTCAGTTATCACAGAATATATTGATGTTCGGAACATAATTTTAGCTTCACTACATGGTACTCAAACACTTTACTAAAGTTGGGAAATACAAAAAAAAAAATGGAGTAAAGTAACCCTTATCTACAGTAGCGCACTTCGTAAATTTTCGTTTTTTCACTGTTAATTTCTATGCAATATACATTTGCCTCTACGTTAGTTTCTAAAACTGCGTTATCATAATCTTTCAAGACAAAGGGCTTGCTTGTTATATCACTAAAATGGTGGAATTTGGCAATATTTTGTAGTAGACTCCGTTCACTTACGTTTTTATAAAAAAAATGCACTCATGTTTATATCTTTGATACAGCATCCATTTATTAACTTAACTTGTCACAACTCCATCCATTTTTGTAATATTTTTTATACACGTCATGATATTTTTCTATCTTATGACCCTCTGTATATAAATCTATCTTATGACCCTTTGTATTGTAAAATACAATTATTACTTTTCTGTAAATACGGCGCTCTACTTAATTTTTTATATATAATTTGCCCATTGCGCACGATTTCTCTAAACTTAGCTGGGGGGGGGGGGGGGGGGGGGTTGCAAACTATCGAATATTCTGATAGTAATGGTTTATTTCATTCAAAGTTAAATTTTTTTTAATACATTCTAATCTATCATTTGTGAAGACATATTGAAGACTTTTATTGACATTGAACTTGAATTGAAAGTAACGGCGGGAGTAACTGCAGTAAGGTAAAGTAACACACATACATACAATAATGTAATAAAACTCACATATGTGAATGTGTGGAAAATATATTTCTAATCCATATATCAATTTGAAATGGCTGTTTTTTTTTAATTAATGCAATTGAGGAAAAATTTATGTTTCTAAATTAGTAATTTTTACGTCGATATATCGATAATACAGAATTCACTTCAAAGGATTGAGGAAATCGTTTCTCAGTATGAAAAGTTTTTGTAATTTATCGTAAGTTTAGAAAAATAGACAAGAGACGTTTTGAAAATATTGTCGTTTTATAATACTAAATAGTAGAATAATAATAAATACTAAAATTCAATTCAATTATCTCACTTAAAATAGGTAGCGCCATCTAGTTCGTAAAGTTGAAACTAAATGTGTTGAACGATTGGACTACCAATAGCAGTGCCATCTTGAGTATGAACTTCTAGCTAACTAATAACTATTTACTTTATATTTTTAAATCTTTTTTTTTTAAAAAAAACGCTTTTTATTTTATGTGGTGAAATCAAGGCCGAATATAGCAGTCACCGTCACGGAGTCCTATATAAATCCAGAAAGGAGTTTGTTTTTAATTTAATAAGTAGCCACAGTTTAATAAATAGTCAAGCTCGATTCGGAAAATTATTCGAATTTATCAAACTATATGCAAACAAGTTCTCGATTAGTTCTCCTTAAATGCTGCAAAATCACACCTTACAGAAGAAACAATTATTTTAATCCAAAATTTATATTATAATGAAATTAATAAATATAATAAAATATATATTATAATTATTACCAACGCATTCAGAAATGTTCTAGCTGCAAACGCACTCTCTTCCTATTGCCTTTAGATCCAGTGTTGGTGGTCGGTGACCTAGTTTTATTTTCAAAATAAAAGAATTACCATTCTAAGGGTTATTAAACAAAATTTACAAGAATTCGCCCTTTTTCTTTTAGTAAACAACACTTTCGTTACTTTATGTTACAATAGGGTAATATAAAATAAAATGATTTTTTTTTTAATTTTTCTATGTGACTTTTTTTTTTAAAGGACTGGCAACAGGTTATGATGATTATGGCTGACGATTAGTTAACATCTAATGCGCATACATCCAAGTTTAGTTAGTGTGTCCTTGGAAGTTGCATTATCTTTATTTTTAATATTAAACAACTGGCATTCTGAGTGTTATTAAACCACATATTTTTTAATTTTAGCAGAATTACTACTTTTTACTTTTGGTAAAGAATATGGTTCGGAATATGGAAAACATTAAACACAATGAACCGATCTGTTATTTATTTGCCGTCATCTACGGTTTGGTTTTGGTTAATTAACGTCACAATAAAGCTGTTTTTTGGGCTATTGGCGATGGTTCGGGGCCTATCTCGAAGGAAAGACCCAGGAACGATGCATCGTATTTTTGAACACTGGTCAGATGACGAAAACAACACCTGACCTGGCAGCCAACGCAACCTCAATAGGCGTCAGGATATTGAACCCCGATCAGATTTATCGTGCACCAGGTTAGTATACACGCCAGTATAATTTGTTGGATATATTTAGACGACTTCCTAGTATATAGTAGCGAAGCTGGCAACCCTCCGATCACAAGATCACTGCATTTTTACTTTTCTTTGTCAAGTCTATCAGTCGGGCTCGAACTCGTAATCCTCTGATTACTAGCTGAACGCCTTTATCTGCTGAACCACCTGCCACCTATGGAGATTCTAAGATAGAAAAGCCGTTTCTGTCAGATTTGTTTAACACAGTAATTGAAGTTTGGTGCTGCCATCTATGAATTGGCTATTGAAACAACTTTGGGTTTAACTTTATACCTGAAAATACTCAATGTATAGAGCTTATAATTATTATTATTTTAAAAATATTTTTCCTATTAAATTTCAAAATGGGTTCACAATGTGTATGGATACTTCATTATTTTATTACTTCTCTATTTACTGTCGGCTTCGGAATTCTTAGTTCAAATTTATGCCATAAATAGTATTGTACAATTTGAAAGAGAGGAGTAAGAAAAGAGATGTTCGGGAAGAGGACAAGATACGAAACAGGAACTTTTGAAGAGGGTTTCCAAACACGATAATTTATACTACTGTTCTAACTTTTCCAATTATTATTTTTGAAGGTTTCAATTCAGTGTTTAGAAGTTGAAAGACTGGGTACAGGCTCGATAACCTAATAATGACACTTCTATACAAAATTCCGTCAATTTTGGAAAGATTAATGTTCTTTTAGAATATTTAATATATTTGCCTCTAAATAACCCGCAAAAACTATAAATCCCTTCATTGTATCGTCCATACCCTTTTAGCCTCTGTTAAAATAAATAATTGAAATTAGCATTGCAATATTATATTAACTATTGTAAATAGCATTTTTTTTTATATTGTCAACTAAATCCATCATTAGTCTTTATTTGAGCAAAGTGCTCACGCATCGTTAAAAAATGCATCTAAATTAAATAGTACTTTTTGTTCCAAATGTTTCTGGTCTAGAATATTTTAGGATCAGATCAGCTGTTTAAGTATCGATGTCTCTTATTTTTTTTCAATTCTAACATCTTATGTAAATATGCTTGAGTGAATTATTAGTTCGCTCTAATACTCTAATATAAGGTTTACCAAGGTGACAGGCCTTTTCATCGCATGCATGCCAAAGGCACCGAACATAAATTACATTTGACTGCTCGCATCCGACCAACTATGGGATGGCAGTTTTTACCCAGCAACATTATGTCTGGTCAACAAATGTCTGGTTAAAACAAATAGATAAATGTTTTGGATTGTCTTAAATACAAAAGTAGTATTATTTTATATAAAAAAAATTGTTGTCCACTGACAGTCCAAGCGCCTAATTTCGGATTTTTTTTGTTCGTTTTTAAATATTTTATTTTCAACTGATTTTCTGATATATTACATAACGGAGAGTTCTTTTATTAAGTCATGGTCCGCCTTTTGTACTTCCCCTCCACGTCATGCACTGTCGCCTTAGCCTTATAAAGGTTTGTTTTGTTATTTAATGTCGCACTAGAGCACAGCTGCACAGTGGGCTATTGGCGGCATTTCGGAGCCTATCTCGAAGAAAAGATCAGAGAACAATGCCTCGTACTTTTGGGCTGCCTAGTGGATAAAGGCGTTCGGCTAGTAATCAGAGAATTGCAAGTTCGAGCCCGAATGTTGGACTTCACAAAGAAAAGTAAAAAATTTAGTGATCGTGCGATCGGAGGGTTGCCAGCTTCGCTACTAAAATACTAGGAAATAAACTAAAAATATCCAATAAATTATACTATCGGGACTCGAACCCGCGATCTATCACTCCAAAGGCCAGTGCGCTATCATCTAAGCTGCAAAGGAACGATATGGGTCTTCGATATATTTTTAAGATGATTCTAACATGATCAATTTGATGAAAATTTCAATATATAAAAAAAATTACAAAGAAGAAAATCACGAAATTTTCCATATACATGTAAATTTTTTTTTAATGAATTTCTATTAAAATATAGCATGGTCGCTTTTTATATATTTTTTTAATATTAATATCCTGATTTAAATAAAATTAAAAATATACATCTAAGTAATGAAAGTTAGTGTATTTTATTTGGGTCGTTTAGAAGTAACAGAGATAAAAATATCAGCTAATGAAACTGTTATTTCGAGAGATATGATTAAAAGTTTCAGAAATTCATTTAACATTACGAGTTCTAAACTTTCGATACTCAGAATTAAAAAACTACTTGATCAAATGACTTGCAAATTGGATTTTAATATGAAGATAGTACGTAATCTATGATACAAGATGTATCATAGATCAAAAGTAAGTAATAAACAATTCTTCTTCTGATAGGTTATATTTCAAGTTTATAGAATTCAAAAAAATAAAATAAAGAGTATTTGACTCACCAAAGAGTATCAAAACAAGGAAATACTTCAGTTTTTTGTTAGTAAGTTTGAAATAAGAAATAATAGTTTGCACACAACACAAAACGTATTTGGATGGTTGTTTGAATTAAAATCACATTATACAGTTACACAAAGGGGCTATTGGTAACGGTTTGGGTTATTGGAATTACAGTTGCACTATAGCTACACAATGAGCAATTGAAAATGGTTTGAGATCTATTCCGAAAGAAAGACCCGGGAACACTACATTGTAATTTTGAACCATGATCAGGTGACAAGGACAACACCTAAGCTGGCACCCCACGCATCTGAGTTTGGACCACGACAGATTTAAAGTCCCCAAGTCTTTTCTACACGGCGGGTGTTTTTTAGCAGGCGACAAGGAACGACAGTGGCAACCTTAGATAACGAGTTCGCTGCATTTTCAAGTCGATTTTCATGCAGTTGTCCAGTGGTAAAGGGTTCGGATCATAATCGGTGGGTTACGAGTTCGATCATGATCTTGGACAGTGTAGTGAGCACGTGATCGGACGATTGCCAGTTTCGTTCCTTAGCACCCGTAAAAATATCCGACGTGTATAGAGGGGACTGATGCACGTTAATCCATCATGGTCCATTATCCTCACGCATATTCAGGCTGTGGTAATTTTGAACCATTATCAGATGACGAGGACAATACCTGATATGACACCCCACGCAACATGAATAAGCTTGAGAGAATTGAACCGCGACGAATTTAACGTGCACCAGTGCTATCTGCACGGCGGATTATTTTTGGTGGGCGAAAGGAACGAATCTGACAACACTCCGATTACCAGATCGCTTCACACATGCCGGGAATCGAACTCGCTCCATTCGATGCTTAGTCCGACGTGTTACCAGTTCAGGTGTTTCCTCGTCATCTGACCATGGTTCTAAAATAACGAGATGCATGTATGAATGTGTGTGTGAATGTGTAAGTGTTCCCGGGTCTTTCCTTCGAGATTGACCGAGCCGCAGTTGCTCAGTTGGGAAGGCGTTCAGCTACTAATCAGAGGATTGGTGGTTCGAATCCGTGCAATGGACTTGACATAGAAAAGTAAAAAAGTAGTGATCTTGCGATCAGAGGGTTGCTTCGCTACAAAAATACTAGAAAGTCGTTCAGAATATCCAACAAATTATACTGGCGTGTATACGGGACTGGTGCACGATAAATCTGATCGGGGTCCAAAGTCCCGACGTCTATTGAAGGCGTTGGGTGCCAGTTCAGGTGTTTCCTCGTCATCTGACCATGGTTCTAAAGTAACGAGGTGCATGTATGAATGTGTGTGTGAATGTGTATGTGTTCCCGGGTCTTTCCTTCGAGATAGACCCCGAACCGTCGCCAATAGCCCACTATGCAGCTCTAGTGCGACGTTAATTAACAAACCAACCAACCAACCTTTATACACACCAGTTGAAATTGTGGATATTTTTAGACGACATTTATAGTAATGAATCTGGCTGCCCTCCAATCACGAGATCAGTGCAACTTGTGAAGTACACGTGGGTATTCGTACTCGCAATCCTCCGATTACTAGCCAAATATTTTACCTGTAGACAACCGGGGCCCCAAAATTATTTTTGCATTGTTGTAGATGAATGTTGTCGGAACTGTAATTAATTAAGAAATAAACAATTTGAGAGAAAAGAAACTAAAGTACAACTTTAATAGCTAAAATATACAACTTAAATGCCTAAACAAAGTAATTAAATTTCACAGAAAATTAAGAAGAAAATAAAAACGCACGGTACTTTATTCACAAAACAGAATGAATAACTGCATGTAGTTCTCAATCCAACTCATTACGGTTTTAAGTTATATAGCAAAAAACAATGTAGTAAAAGCTCCATTATCCGGCCTTCAATGAAGTGAAACGCCAAATGAAGTTAAGATTTGGTTTACTTTGAGCAACGAATAACAGAAGAGAAGAAAAACAAAACTGGAGTGAAATTCTACGCTGAAAAATTGAACCAATCAATTATGTCCTACTTTGTGTACCACTCTATTTCCCCCTATTTTGTCCGATGTGCGTATCAGTTGGGAATAATCATTTGACTTTGGCCGATTAACGTACAAGTGCGGTAACTTGAGCAGGAAGGGACTTCAACAGAAGGACCATTTAGATTTAGGGGAGACCCGTTGCTATCAAATCGATTCCCGCACTTTCAAATTCATTCTAAATATCATATTTTTGTTACAACCACTGTATTTTTAAAAAAAGTTATTCAAAATCTTTAAAACGTATTGAATATTCCTAATTTTCTTTAACTATTGTATTATTCAGTTTCTCTTTTTCTAACGTTCAAATAATAGACAAAGAAATAAATGATTACAATGGTACAATGGTAGTAGAAAAAAATGTGTTTTAACAAAACTGTTTCCGATAACTGTGTTTTTAACAAGCAAAGTGTGTTGAATATTTTAAATGCTTGTGGGGGACCCTTACAATTTAAACATGACTCAACAGGATAATTTGGCCAAATGTATAATTAAAAGTGACACGGTTCTTAAAATAAACAAATTTATTCCCTTTGAGAATAAATAAGCCTTGTATGTATTGAAATGTTCAGTAGCATCCTTTGTGGAGAGTGATCATATCCTTTAAAAAAATAAGTTATCTTTTTAAGAGTGATTAGAATATACATGGAAATTTTAATTTGTCTTAGTCTTACAGAACTAAATGGTAATCTTTCCCCTTTTCAAAAAAGTCAAGCGAATTTTTACTTGTAAGCAAGTTAGGACATACGCAAGTAGGACAACCATTCGATTAACCGTAAGGACAAATTATTCCAAAAGTCTGATAATAGAGCTATTACTACACCCATTTTCACTATTATTTAGTGCAACTCTCCGACAAAAAATTTCAAATGAGAATAACTTAAAATGCGTTCAAGATGGGAACGCTCAAAATTTATGTACATGTCCATTGTCCATACACACTGAAAAGCAAAAAGAAAATCACTTCTCTGTACAAATTCAACTTCTAATGAAATTATTTGACAAATATGGTTAATAACGCCTGAACTGGTAAGGTCGGTCTAAAGTGAATGGATTTTGTATATACTTCTAGTGTACATTTTAAAACTAGAATAATATTTTTGTTGTTAAAAAGGCTATTAACCTTTCAATCACATTTCTAAAGTCATTCGATATTCAACACAATTAAACAAAATATTACGGTTTGAAAAGCATTATATTCAATATTACTTTTTGCCCGATATTGCTGAATTAGACTTGAGCTAGTATTATTTCTAATTTTAATGATATATACAACTCATTGACTGGTATATGCAAGTCATTGATTTGATTATATTTCTTTACCATAAAAAATAACTGTTAGAAATTTCAAGAGTTTTTTTAAAAAATAAACTATTCAATATCTAAGAGATAGACTTCATAAGCTATTACTAACATAGGTATGTTTTGTGTTTGGACACGAACTTCATTAAAATGTGACAAAATTATCAATATGCTTATTTGGAAAAATAACACATTTACGGAATTCGTAATGTTCACCTCACCAGTTACGGGTTAAAAATAATAAGCAACTCTAAAAATGCCTTCAACCCTTGGAGACTGTAGATCACTGGACACATCGAGGAATCGCCCCAATCCACGACCCCTTTTTGCAATGCAGAGTATGTTCATGGCTGGCAAATGAATAGCCATTGAAGCATCTGTATTTCACTAACATATAGCTGTTGAAAGGATACAACTGATTTTTCTTCGTTTCATAGCGATACACGAACCCATGAGGAATCTGCGGCGCTATCATGGGGACTTCTCTACGAAACATGGGCTCCACGCAACTCGTATCATAGTTGGAAAGTGACAACATGGTACTGTTCCTGATTATCTGTGCTGGCTCTACAGGCGCCCTGCGATTCAACAGAGGCGTACCGATCTCGGTAGGTTGTATCTGCTCTACAGGCTTTCGTCGAAACTCGGCAATGTCGTTGCTGAAGGGAGAGTTCAGTTGGTGGATGGGGCGATATTGCGAAACTCCTCCAGTGTTGACTCTGGATTTCCTGGAGTAGACAATGTTGTTGAAGTAGCCAGCGGGATCGTAGCTGTTGAAGCTGTGCTTCTTCTTCTTGTTCATACGGTGGTGGCGGTGTTTGTGCTGAGGTTTTGTGGTGGTTTTGTTGAGGGACTTGGTGTGGGCTACAGACAATGCCTGGCCGTCTTCCGTGGCTCCCAAAGATAAAATGGTTTGTCTCGGTATGGATTCATCGACGAAGATTGAATTCTTTCTCTTATTTTTATTCTTCTTACGTCCCTGCCTACGCCTTCCTATATAATACAAAATAAGTTTATATTTAATGATATTATTTATAATATATGTTTATAAATTGTTGCAATGCTTACATTTTAATAATTATTAGATAAATGAATGGTATTAAATATTGCAAGATATTCTCTCATAAATTATTAAGTAACTAATTGGCATATATTTACAGAATATTGCTTAAATAAAAATTCTTATATTAAAATTTTTATGTACAAAAAATTCCTAAAGTTGAATATATTTGTACTCTTTCAAACAATATCGTTGCATAAAGCTATCAGAAGTTATGTAGAACAACACGTCTCATCCCACTTTTCACACAAATTCCTTTAACTAACATACTAATTTTCCATTCTACATTTTAAGTTAAAAGTCCAAGTCTTTATCAAAGTTTGAATAGAGTTGAAGAATATACGATATTTTGATAAATAAACTACCCAACAGGTAAGTGCTTCATTGAAAATTCCAAATGTTTCAAATTAAAGAAAAATTTTAATCATCAAAAAATATTTTCCTCCCCTTGACTCTACATTTTCAAAGTTGTCGACCTTTTCATTGGTAACCCAAGTGATTACATGCCTTAGAGGTGAGTAATTGGCAAAGCAGAGTTAACTTGTTATACTAAAATGTTAGTGATGAATTTCTCTTTCTAGTCTAAAGTAAATTATTATAATGCATCATAGCATTAGGTGAATGTGATACTATAAGTTTCAAAGAGGAGATATGTTCATGTTCACGGAGCATGATTTACTGATTTTATTTTGAGACCTAACTAGAAAAATTCTCCAAAAAGTTTAGTTTTAAGATTTGTGGTATGTCACAAAAATCATGTAGATGGGCCTGTTTCTGAAATAAAACTTTATATATATATATATATATATATATATATATATATATATATATATATATATATATATATATATATATATATATATATATATATATATATATATATATATATATATATATATATATATATATATATATATATATATATATATATATATATATATATATATATATATATATAAAGAAAAGCAAAAAAGAACTGCAATTTGCCCAATTTTTTTTTTAAATGAACATGGTGTTTAATCAGAGTATTAGTTCTATTTTAAATTAAAAATGAATGTAAGCTGCGGTAATAACAGTGCTCATTTTTTAACGATGACTTACCTGTAATTTGATCAGTATTATACCGCTGTATTTTCAATTCCTCCAGCTGCTTATTCCTCAATTCTGCTATATCAATCTCTTCCTTGACCAGTGCACGAGGTCCTGGTGTGCTTTGAGGGCCGAGTGCCAACACCTGATCCGCATGGTCTTGATGAGGCCAGATGCCATTGATGAGAGGCAATCTCTTCGGACCGTCCCCATATACATTCTGCTTAGAACCATCTCGATCACCCCAGTTGAACAGCTGGCGTTGCTTCTCGGCTGACTTCCACTTATGATCTGAATGTCGGTTGTGGTAATTGACAGTTCCTTCGGATAAAATTTGGTTCGAAGGATGGGGCCCTAGCAAAATAAAAGTTATACCTGGTAATATATCTACTCTTAAAAAATCCAAAACAACTAGTAATACTAAAATTGCTTATTTTTTACGCATCACTCTACGAGTCATAACCTGTACAGACCCTACAACAAATACTTACATTTTCTAATCGGAATACATTCGGGAGCAGGATGGGTCCATTTATTGTTTACGCAATGTGCTACTGACTTCCCAATCATTTGATAACCAGGGTGACACCGAAAGTGGACTAGTTCACCATTTCGGAAAATAAAACTGAGACCGTTGTCCGGTGCTCTTGGGGCAGGACAGTTTAAATTGTTCCAGGAAGATGCAATTGAAGAACCTAAAAAAGAATCATTGTTACGTGTGTGTAATTATTGAGCTTCAATATTTTTTTTTAATATTTAAGTTTTAATCAACAAGTATGTAATTTAAAAAACTAGTCAAATTCAAAAGCAACGACATGGTACTAATCTCTTTGCTACAAAATAATTATCCTATCTTAACACTGTAACTGTAATGTTATTTCAATGCAAGTACTCGTTTTTGGGATGGATGTTACTACTGCAGTGTTAATACCTAAACTGCTATTCAAAACTTAAAGAGGAGATTGCTTTTTGAAATTATAATCACAAAATTATTTATTTTACTTTTTTTCTACAGCACCAAGTATTAGAGTTTCAAGTACCAGATATTTGGAGTAAAAATATTTTCAATACTGTACTGTTCTCAATACGGTATTGCTCTCACAAATGTGACTTTCTGTGATGACTTCATAATATATCTTTATTTTGTAAATAATGTATCTTTATCTCCGTCATGCCAGGTTAGAATTTCGTTTGAAAATATACTCAGCTTGAATTATCAAGTCACAGGCTCCCACCCTATACAAAGTGGGATAAGGAATGCTATACTATTAATGGAAAAACGTTTGTTATTTTTAAAAATACAATGTAATATACACCTACTTGCGTATCTGTACCTTTTTGTTCTAAGCTAACCTTTTATTTGTTTTGAAACCGCTGCAGTAGATCGGCAGGGCCGAATCACGAGTCAAAAAGCAAAGCAATTAATGTAACTGTTTGAAATTTGTAAGCGATTCGCGTTCTGAGTCACGTCAAAGCTTGATGGATTATGTCATACACAAGATATTAACTTACTCTTACAAATAAAAAA
The DNA here is from genome assembly GCA_963932185.1 of Troglohyphantes excavatus. Classification (NCBI taxonomy): domain Eukaryota; kingdom Metazoa; phylum Arthropoda; class Arachnida; order Araneae; family Linyphiidae; genus Troglohyphantes; species Troglohyphantes excavatus. The sequence goes on from OZ010672.1 coordinate 14,586,543, forward strand.
CAACCCAGCCACAAATGAGTATTAAATTGCCACAATGATTGCCGTGACGCTTATTTCAATGAAACGGCTACTAGTAAACGACATGTTTGCTGACAAGAGAAAAAGAAGAGCGGTTTCTTCCCTGTTAGAAACTGATGGAACAAAAGGTTCACGGGACATCAGTCTACATCTGGAATCTCATGTGGCTGCCCGTAAGCAAATAAGACGACAGCTCGGGCTTTACGTTAAGTATTCGACTTGGAACTGGTGAAAGAGCGAATCCTAAGGCGCCAACTAGTTGGACGTCTTCTGTGCACGTCACTCGATGGCTGACTGGAGACAGTGGGAAGCTTGGTGCGCTTTTATTAGTTGACACGCTGACTTACATTCCATTAAACGCATTAAAGGAGAAAAAATAGCATTCGAATCCGTCTGTTTACATTATATGAGTTTTTTTTTTATTAGAAGTTGCGAAGCTCGGCTTTTCCTAATATTTTATTCACTCCAGCTATTGGGATGTGGGCAGAATCATAATTCAAAAACGGTTTGAGTATATCTTCGCTTTTAAGATTCAATTCCATTTTGACATTCAAGCTAGTGACTGCAGCTTTTATTTTATTCTTGTGAAAGCAAGATTCAATTTTGTTTTCGTGGCCGAGAATACTTTCTGCAAAAAAAAAAAAATGGAAAAAAATATCCGTGTTTACCCAGCAAAAAATTAAGCATGAAAACTTTACAAAATTGAGAAATTGAAGAGTTTTTTTATGCAGGTTTTATAAAGAATATTAAAACAAAAAACTCCATTTTTTTTAAAGTTTTTAATTTTTCTGCATAAAACATTTAAAAAAAATCTGCATTTTGCTTTCAGTATTGTATTTGCAAGTTTTAAAAAATGATTTAAATAAAAAAAACTTAATTGACTGCAATTTTTTTTAAAGTTTTCATATCACTTCTTTTTCATAAAATTATAAACATGTTTCCATTTGTACTCTAAAAATATCACCGTCTTACTGACAAAATTCCTGAAATGGCTAGAAGCAATTATTGAAAATCAATTTTTATTATTAAAAACTTTTTCATCTAAAAGTAAAAATCAAAATACTACGATTTCAATTTCAACAAGTGAATGCAATACGAATACGATCGGACATGGGGTTTTCCGAAAACAAAGAGAACAACGGCAGTTTCAAGATTCGCCAATTACATAAAGATATTGAGGGAAATACGGAAGTGGAAATTGAAATGAAGGAATAGTCCGGAGAAAAGAGAGAAACTACACTGTTAAAAATTTGGTTCGGCCTTACACCAAAATTTGGTACCCATTTAGCTGCCAATAATATTTGGTGCTTAGTTTAACCATTTTATGGTGCTACCATGGATACCATTTAGTGGTGAAACGTTGCACCAAAATTTGTGTTTTCGCTATCCCATTTTATGATGAAACGTTGCACCAAAATTCAAATTTACTCTATCGCGTTTTATGGTGAAACGTTGCAGCAAAATTTGCGTTTTTGCTATCCCCATTAAAATTATTATTAGATCAAATATTCTCATATTTTAGAACTATACTTATAACCCTGTATATCTGAACAATTTCACAGAATAATTTAAAATTACTGTGCGATTATTTAAATAGTGTATTCAAAGCAATTCTTTAGATTATTAATGAAAACATTATTTACTTATATTGATCAAAGATTTCTTAAATTTAATCAGTCACATAAACCTCAAAATAATTTCCTAAATAAATTGTGCTAATTTAATTTGTATCTATACTCAAAATTAAATAAAAGCTTCACATTATAAATAAAAACAATAGCAAATAATTTTTATTTACTGCCAATTACAAAAAAGCAAATACATGCACAATTCATAATATATATCATTATCTTCTGTTAAAATAAAAAAAAGCTACATTATTAACTTAAATTACAAAATTTTTAGTGTGAGAATAGCATTTGACTTTGTTTTTACCTGTAGAAGGTAGATGTTTGGTTTTAACATGGGATTATGGTTGAATATCAACCACCCATCCTGTAAAGCAGTGGTTCTAAACCTTTTTAAGCCGCGACCCAAATTTGAGAAATATGTTCATGTCGCGACCCAAAAAAAAGTCAAAATTTTTTCATTGCTTTATTTTAGATCGTATTTTTAAAAAATCTTCAATCCTACGATGATGATTTTTTTTAACTTACAAATTTTTTATTTATTTTTTTAATAATAAAGATAAACAAAAGTACTTTTCGATCCAAGGAAAATTTAATTAATAATCAAGTGTTTTTAATAATTTTTATTGACCAAATTAAAATATATTTATAACTTTTTGAAAATAATTGACATTTTAACTTATTCCTAAAAAAAAAATATATATCTTTACTTACATCTGTCGTTTCATCCAGTTGAATACTAAATAAACCAGCAATTTTTATAGCAGAAATAAGTTGATTTTTAATATCAAATGACATATCATTAATTCGTAAACGAATTGTATCATTTGATAATGGTATCTTTTGTAATTTCTTTGAACTTTCATCTCCGCACATGATACGTGCCATGTCAATGGCAGCAGGTTTTATAAGTTTTTCAGCAATATTATGGGGTTTCTTTTGTCTTGCAATATGCCAAGCCACATAAAAATAAGCAAGTGTATCTTATTTGGCAGAATTTATAAAACCATTACTACTTGGTGCATCCAAACGCTGTCTTTTTAAATGGGCTTCTTTTCTTTCGAAAAAAGTACGATCTTTTCCCTCAAAGGAAAAATTTTTATGTTTTGCATCAAAATGTCTTTTAAGTTTGTTCGGTTTCATCGATTCATTACTTAATATTTCACTGCACAACACGCATTGCGGCTTGTTCACTCCTTGATCATAAATGCAAGTAAAACCTAATTCTAAAAATGCTTCCTTGTATTCACGTTTTGCCATTATTAGGGTGATTACAATTTTACAATACGCACTGCAGCTTGATCACTCCACTATTAATAATAAGACAAAATTTGTTTCTAAAATACTTGTATTCACGTTTCACTGTTATTACACGTTTCACTGTTATTCACAACACAATGCGCAGAAACGAGTTTTTGACAGAGAGCTTACTGAGTCTGCGCGCACGCAAAGCAATGGCGTGCGTATTACCAACACCTCCTAGAAGAGAAAGCCTCAGGACAGGAATTGGACGTCACTTCCGGAAGGCCATTCGCGAAGAGCGGTAAAACCGAAACATTGTATTAGAGAATAACTTGTATTAGGGAATAACTCTTCTAGGAGGTGTTGGTATTACTTATTATTTGGTGTATTACTAAAATTTTTGATTTTAATTTTAAAATTTTAAAATTTTAAAATTTACTTTAACTTTTTTGGTTCGACTCAGCGCGACCCAAGAAATATGCTTCGCGACCCAATTTTGGGTCGCGACCCATAGGTTAAGAACCGCTGCTGTAAAGGTTAAAATACAACTTTTTGGCTAACGTTTGATCACGCTTTACGGCTACTCTTGTTTGTAAACAAAACACAATTAAATATTTTTCCGTGATTAATTAATTTATGAAATAGCCAATTCTTTTATCTGATTCGGTATCATTAATAATAGTATAAAATGTCTTCAAAATAAATATTTAAAAATAAAGTTGTGTAAAGTAGCAAACTATTTGGGTAGCCATAGAATAGATTGATTGTGCAAAAGCATGGTTTTGGTTTGGTTAATAAACGTCGCACTGGAGCTGCACTGTGGGCTTTTGGCGACGGTTCGGGGTCTATCTCGAAGGAATAGGCAGTGACACTGCCTCGTAATTTTGAACCACGGTCAGATGACAAAGACAACTCCTGAGCTGGCATCCCACTCTCCAAGTTTCCATACCATAGCTAAGATGAAGGCACTTGGACCATGATATATTAAACGTGCAACAGTCCCACAGGATGTTTAGCAAACGACAAAAAATAAACTTGCAACCCTTTTGATTATGGGCTCGGTAGTCATTTGATCAGACTACTGAATGTCCATATGCTTTCTGTAATGGATATTTTAAAAAACAATTATTTCACAAACTGAAAATTAGTATTGTCAAATACATCTTACTTCCTTATCTCAGAAAGTGCTTGTAAAAATCATTCGTCAACAGGGTTTCATGGTTCCTTCAAAAGGAAGAATTTCTCAATGAAAAACAGTATGGTTTTATTTCACAAAAAAGTATGGAAGATGCACTTACGCACGTAATAGAATTTATTGCTAAGGGAAAAAAGAAAAACTTGCATATCATCTTGGTTTTTCTCAATATCAATGGTGCTTTTGACAATACCTGTTGGTCCAGTATTCTTAATCTTTTGAGGTACATAGTCTCCCAAAAAACATTTTTTTTCTTGTCTTCTATTTCCTAAAAGAACGAACAGCCAGGTTCACTTTATGTTCATAATCTGCAAAGCGTCAACTTAAAAAAAGAAAATCCTCAAGAATCGGTCTCTGGCCCAATTCTCTGGAATATCATCATCAATGACCTCATCACAAAACTTGAAAAATTTTCCTGACACGAAACAATTGCATTTGCAGGTGATCTTCTACTCTGCTTTCAAGGCAAGAAACTAGAGGACACCTTTCTTCAAGCTCAAGATGTTCTAAAGTTTGCCTTTGATTAGTCGACAAATTTTAAGTAAGAGTTCAATCCAATAAAGTCGAAAGTCATGATTGTTGAAAGGAGAAACACCTCGTATGGAAATCGTCAACTACACCTTGGTGGAAAGCTTTTAGCAGTATTGACTGAAGAAAAGTAACATGGCATCATGGTTGACAATAAATTTAATTGGAAGACACACATTTCCTATATTTCACAGAAATGCGGCAAATTACAACTAGGGCTAAATCGAATTGCACGGCAACTCATTCGAAATAAAATTCAATGTTAATTCCCTTATATATAAACAAGCTATATTACCTTTCATTGCTTATGGCTTCAGAGTATAGGGAAATTCTCTCAAAAAATAGATTAATTCCAAACTTCTCCGAAGAGTTCAAAGGCGCATTTTGTTGTGTATTCTTTGTGGATATATATATATATATATATATATATATATATATATATATATATATATATATATATATATATATATATATATATATATATATATATATATATATATATATATATATATATATATATATATATATATATATATATATATATATATTACCCACCCATTGATCTTATTTATTATACAAAACAACTTGTATAAACAAAATATTAAAAGCAGTGCTTTTTCCGATCAAGGTTTTTTGGTTCAACCTAGATTGCACAGTAATATGGTGTAAGTTACTGCAGACCTCTGTTTTGAGATATGGTACAACGATGAACTAAAATTTTTAACAGTGTAGCAATCCAGAATTCCACAGCTCGCGCTAGTGGCCCCGTCTATCGGTGTGTGACGATTGTTCGAAGCTCGAAAAAGAAAAACGGAGAAAAAGCAAATTTCTCAGAATTAACCTGTAGCTCTAGCATGTTACGCCATTATTTTATGCAAACTGGTTGTTAAGCACATAAAGCAAATTTAGTTTTTTTTTTAAATAAAGGCAGTCACTAGTTATTGCATTCAATGACCATCTTGTGCACAGTGATTACTAAACAGACCGAGATGTACAGTCGGGAGAAAAAACGAACTACCCCTTATTTTTCTACCACTATTTATTCTAGGGCTAAATTTAATATACCATTGTGTAGTGAATAAAGTCTACTACACATTGATATACAAAAAAAGTTGCATAAAATCCGAACCAACTTTAAAATTTCCAATAGCACACCTTTTCAAAAGAAAACGCCGAAAATGTTCTTTACCCTCAAAATAATCTAGATTTAAATTGTCGTTAATTGCCTACAGTTATATGCGGAGATATTAAATAATATGTATCGCTTGCATTTGAGGAACTAACTCTATATTGAAAGAAGTAATTTTCGGATTACGAAATGAAGGACGTTGGTATAAAGTTTTGGCAGCAGCCGAGGTTCTTCGTTTCGTAGTCAGACTTGGTTTCGCTTCGGACTTGTATTCGCGCCTGATTATTTTTTGGTAATTTTCTAAAATTAGTTAAAATTTGATATATCCAGTTATATAGAAAATCAAATAATAATTTTTAAGTTAATTTTTTACCAAAAACAGTTTAACAAATTAACTTAAAATTGTATTACACATAAAAACATTGTATCACACTTATACATAAAAATATTGAATTGCGCCTGTCGGGACTCGAACAAGCGAACTTTCGTTTCAAAGGCCAGTGCGCTTTCATCTAAGCTGCAAAGGAACGATTTGGGTCTTCGATATATTTTTAAGATGTTTCTAACATGATCAAATTGATGAAAATTTCAATATAGCAAAAAGTTACAAGGAAGAAAATCACAAATTTTTCAATATATATATATATATATTTTGTAATGAATTTCTATCAAAATATAGCATAGTCGGTATTTATATATATTTTTAATATTAATATCTTAATTAAAATAAAATTAAAAAATATAAAAGTAATGAAAGTTGGTGTATTTTGTTTGGGTCGTTTAGAAGTAACTCAGATAAAAATATCAGCTTAATAAAATTGTTATTTCAGGAGATATTAAAAGTTTAAAATATTTATTTAACATTACGAGTTCTAAACTTTCGATACTTACCAAGTGACTTGCAAATTGATATTCAACAATAAATTTTGTCGTAGATTCTAAATATTGTGTCAAAATTGGGTGTTGCTATTGGAAATTTAAAGTTGGTGCGGATTTTAATAGGAAGATGCAAATATTTTGTATATCAATGTGTAGGTAGACTTTATTTCCTACAAAATAGTATATTAACTTTAACACTACGGCAAATAGTAGCCGAAAAATAAGAGATGGTTCGTTTTTCCCCCTGACTTTATAATCGAAACATGTATTCGGAAAGAAAAATCCCCGTTTGAACAAAAAACTCACCCGTTTTGATACAAGAACGATCTAAATTAATTCTAACTAAAATATCATGGTCCGATATTTATTGTTAGATTCTGTATGAAGTCGAGCTACGTTATACAAAAATATAATTTTAATAAGAATCATCACGGTCAGGGGCGACTTATATACGGCCTAAGTGACACAAGCAGCCGATTAGGGCGCCGAACTAAGAAGAGTGCAAAATTTTAAAGAAAAAATGGAAAATATAAATTATTTCTGTCGGAAATTTTTTGTCTAGTTTATAATTTTAATTAAATAACTAACGTTACAATTAAATTACTTAATTATTTTTAGCTTAAGTTCATAATATATATATATATATATATATATATATATATATATATATATATATATATATATATATATATATATATATATATATATATATAGGGGGGGTGCACGGGCCGATGTGACCTCCCCTCCCTGGATCCGCCAATGAATTTGACCATGAGCATGAATTCAATTATCTGTAATCCAGTTAATCTGTAACTGTATTTGTGTAACTGCATATATTAAACAGTTTTCGAACCGTATTTCAATCACATAAAAAAGTGGACTTTTTAACAAAAATAGCGATAATTCAAGTGTGATGTGGAGGCAGAAGATATAATACGATCGAAAAAATATTTTACATCGTATTTATTGATCATAGTAAACACCAATTACGTGCTATTTTTTCACTTATTATAGTAAAAAGAATATTTTCCGAAATAGTTATTAGGATAACTATTTTGGAAAATATTCGTTTACTATAATAAGTGAAAAAAGACAAATTTTACCCAAATTTCGAAATATCAAGTGCGATGAAGAGGCAGAAGATATTATCCGATCAAAAAAATATTTTACAGCAAGTTTATTGTTCAGACTTTTCACCTTTTCCGCACTATTAGAATAAGGATATCGAAAAAAAAGTTTTTTCGACCCACCCTATTATATAACAATATAAGAAAACCAAAGAAAACGAGCTATACTTCTATTCTTAACATACTCACACTGTATTTAGATATGCTAGTAAAATACAAATGAAGTAATTGAATATGAAGTTGACAGTGTTCCTATGTCCTGATCTAGGTTAAGGGGCGAAAGTTGATTTGTTGACGACATCCCTAGCAAGAGCAAGTGATCGAAACTCACATATCGCTCCGAGCAGGAAACACAAATCGTATTTATATCCCGAGATTGCCCTTAATTGAATCCTAAGGATCGCCCACGCTTTTCGTTTGTCCGGAACAAATGCGGCGGCACTATTTGTGGGCATTATGGGGTTAAGGGGCAAAGTAGTAGCTCTCAGTAGCCAAAGGGCTGTCGGAAGGAATTGTCCGATTTTCACATTTGCCTCCTCTTCTACCTTAGAGCATGGATTAGAAACACTAGGGCGGATATAGAATGTTTCCAATAGAGGGCGAAAAAGAGACATATGCATTTTGCATACCTTGTTCTTTGTTTGAATCTTTTCAACTTTATATATTCCCACGATGATGAGAGGCTCAGGCGTTCAGCTACTAATCAGAGGATTGGTGGTTCGAATCCGGGAAATGGACTTGACATAGAAAAGTAGTGATCTTGCGATCGGAGGGTTGCCAGCTTCATTACAAAATTACTAGAAAGTCGTCCAGAATATCCAACAAATTATACTGGCGTGTATACGGGACTGGTGCACGATAAATCTGATCAGGGTCCAAAGTCCCGACGTCTATTGAAGGCGTTGGGTGCCAGTTCAGGTGTTTCCTCGTCATCTGACCATGGTTCTAAAATAACGAGGTGCATGTATGAATGTGTGTATGAATGTGTGTGTGTTCCCGAGTCTTTCTTTCGAGATAGGACCCGAACTGTCGCCAATAGCCCACTGTGCAGCTCTAGTGCGACGTTAATTAACAAACCAACCAACCCACGATGATGAGAAAAGTTCATTTAAGATCGGGAAAATATATGTCATTGTATATGAATAAACATCAAAGACAATTTTCAGTGTATTTCAGTGCTCCAGTTTATGTGTATTCTTAAGAACTCCAATTTTTTATTTGTAAAAAATATCAACTAATAAAAAGGAAAATCGTCCCGTAACATTGCGAACGTCGGGTGCCAGCTCAGGTGCTGTCCTCGTCATCTGACCATGGTTCAAAATCACGAGGCATCGTTCCCGGGTTTTTCTTTCGAGATAGGCCCCGAACTGTCGCCAATAGCCTACTGTGCAGCTCTAGTGCGACGTTAATTTATTAAACCAAACTTAAAGTATTTATATTTCAGAACACACAAGAGATGGGTTGGTATGACGAGGAAAGTAGTAAGAGATACTTGACAAACAAAAATTTAATGTAGCGACCTTACGATCGGAGGGTTGACAGATTAGCTACGAAATAACAAAAAGTTGTCTGAACTATCCTAATTTTCGTCGGCGTGTATACGGGACTGGTGCACGTTAAATTTAATCGGAGTCTAACGTTCTGACACATATTGAGGTTGCGTTGGGTACCAAATCAGGTATTACTTCGTCATCTGACTTTGGTTCTAAATTAACGTGGTGTTATGCGTGTGTGTTGTTCCTTAAGTGTGAGTGTTGTCTGTCTATCCTGGAAATGAAAATAAATAAATCAGGCGAGCAATGATCTCTTAATCAACAATAAATAAAAAGACGAGAATAAAACGCGGGTTGTTTCAAAGTTCTAAAACTGACTCATCTTAACCAAATTGAATAGAAATAAAGTAGGTGAAGTTATCGCAAAGTAACTATAAATGCCAAAAACCATTTGACTCATGGCTTATAAATAAACAATTAAAGTTTAAGAAATGTAATAGCTGACCCCTCCAAAGTATTTATTTTGAATGTCACTCCTACTCCCCTGGCCAAAAGTTTTCTCGACTTGAATTTGACAGATGACATTCATCAAATGAAAAGTAAATACCACCTAAAGTTCATTTTTTTTTTTGCGGCATTACGTGTTCCATTTTTTGTTTTCCCTACTTCTCCCCAAGAAACGTCTTCAAGATTTCGCGATGAGTTGGCGAGTTTCGAGGTGGGAGTCGCCAAGAAAGCCGATCTTCTGACAGCAGGGCAATGACGAAAAAGGAGTCGCCCGGCTTCGGAAACGACCCTCGTAAATCTTTTCTGAAGACGCAGAGTGTGACTTCAGCGATCACCCTTTTCCGAATGCCAAACACTTTTTGCATGAGCCACTTTTTTCTCTTTGGAATGGGTAACTTTTCGAGTGAACAACCTCCGACATTTGAGGAGAAGAGCACCGAATATACTAGGCCCACACTCGTCATAAAATAGGAATTCTTGCCCCGCCTGTAGCTCAAGTTCAAAGTGGATTAACATTTTTATCAGTCAGCTTCGACATAAATATAAACGTAGGGATTGTATGTGTATAGCTTACATAATACGATGCACACGAGCTCATTTTTTTGAGGTCTTAGTTTGAGCTAATGAAAGAGATGGAAGTGGTCGCAAAGAAAATTGATCAAATAATCAATGAATGAGAAGAAATCATGTCCACATTTCCAAACTGAAAGTTAAGAAGAAAATTACTTGTTATCATATTGCTAATGATACCATATGTTATCTTTAAGAGGCTAAAAATCAGGGTCGCCCTTAGCAGTCGCGGAGCAGAGTGCCAACCTAATAGCGGGACCTCTTTAGTCAGGAATATTTAGCAAGGTTCTATATTGCGCTAACCTAAACACTTGCAAGCTTCCGAATAGCAACTTCATAAAAAAGCATATAAACTTTTGAAAAAGAAATTAAAATTTATATTTTGATAGATTTATACTTTTGAGGCACCAGATAACTTATGATCGGTGAGTGAATATATTGTAGCAAAAAATTATAAAATTGAAACATTACAAAAATTAATTTCCCTACGAAATAGTTCATTTTATTAATATTTTTGCCCGGCCATGGGACCCATTTTTTAAAAGCGCAAGCCCCTTTGTGGGACACGCCCTAAGGTTGACCCTTCTAAAAACTATTCAATTATAAGTATGCAAACGTATATAAAATATTCATATTCTAGCTGTTTGGCCCCGAGTCGCTGGGGAACACGTGAAGGCATACACATTTAAAAAGAGTTGCCCCCGCCGTCGGGACTCGAAACCGTGACCTCTTGTTCCGAAGTCCGGCGTGGAACCGGCTCAGCCCACATCCGACTAACGACATAACCCTTTACCTAGTGGCCAAAGGTGGTTTCAGAAGGGAAAAAGTATTTTCCCTCACCTACCGGACTAAGGCAATGTCACCAGATCAGGTTCACATAAATATTTGTAATAGTAAGTTGGCGAGTACTTTTTGTGTTCGACTAACGATTAATGATTGAATAAACGAAAATATGATATTTAAAAGGCGGAAATAAAATCCTAATATATCGGGTGTGGGGATCGTTAATGTCCTTGACGAGATCCCTGTCCTCCAGACACTGTTCGTCGCTGGAGGGTTAACGCTTAACAGAAAGAGACAAAACACGACCGCTAATAGCAGTTAATTTATACGAATGGATTTAACCCTTGTTCATTAGTGATAGTGATATGACTTTAGTGCTAGAATCTGTTAATGAGTCTATGAGATGTGCTTAAAATTCATTATAAGAGCGTGCCATTTGTCTTAGCAATTCGAGGATGCGAATGATTTCTTCATTTGTGGGACTCGAGTGTCTTCGAAACAAGAGATGGGTTCATTAGTTTGCATCTACAAGCGATCTTCAATCGATATGCTTATTTCGATTAAAGTGCACATTCAATGGATAAACCAAGACTGATAAAAATAAAGCACGGAAACGTAATTTATTCTTCATCAAGTTAGTTTATAGTTAAGTCTAAGAATTTTCCTAATAGAAATTGCATTTGGTAAGCATATTTTGCATTATGAAATAAGTTTGCACAAATGAAGATGTTGCTTAGATATTTTTTTCTACTGAGTACTAAATTATAGTGTAAGTTTGTAGGTACGAAATTAATGAATTTCAGTATTTTTTATTTTGAAAATATACTTTGTATTGATAAATAAATTTTACCTAAATTTATATGAAATGAAATAGCAAGTTCAATCTGAAAAAGTATTGATTAGCAAAAAAGTCAGCATAAAAATTTCATCAAAATTATGAATTTGAAGGTTTTTAAGTGCATAGTGTTTTTTCTAGTGCATAGTGTAGCATATATGCTACACAACTTTAAAATGACTGCTAGTTGCATCTATTGAGTTTTATGTTAACTATTATAGTTTTGTCACGTAGGGAACCATGTACCTGGTTCTTATAAAAGCCGCTAGGTCCCTTATCTTTATAAAAATTATTGTGATAAAGGCAATCGGTTGCTTCGAGTTCTGTTGTTCTTAAACTGGCTCGTGAAGGTGAAGTTTTCGAAGATTGTTTTATTAATTATAAGTATAATCTGGCTCTACAAAAAATCTTAGCTAATACCAGAGGTATATAGATTGCATTTATCTATATTTTCATACTTTTTGAAAATTATTTTAGTAATTACACATGACGATGCATATACGCTACACAAATGTTTTAATTAATTATTTACTTAAATAGGCACTTAAGAGTTTTTGTATATTTTTTCAGCGGTCCAGGAGCAAAATGAAAACGAAAAAAAATATTTATTAAAAAAGAAAAAGTCATGCATTAGAGGCTTTAAAGAATTTAGAACAAAAAATAACGATTTTTTTTATATAAGTTTTTAATTTTTCAGCATAAAACCTTAACAAAATTGCCCTTTTCCTTCAATAATTTCAATGCTTTAAGATTGAAGGTTTTTTTTGTAGGTTTTATAAAGCAATTCGAAACAAAGTCCTTCATTCACTGCATTTTTAAAGTTTTAATAGAACTTTTTTTTTTTTAATGTAGTTTTTCTGAATAAAATCTTCAATTACACAACTTTGATAAAATTGTTATGCTGACTTTTTTTTCTGGGAATAAACCCATTTAATGTTTAATACACGGTATGAAAGAGTTCCATTAAAGTAATGGGAAATACATTGTTGAATCTCCGAAGAAGGGAGATCGTGTGAGTCGAAAATCACTTCCCTCTCTGTTGCCATAGCATAAGGCTGTTTGAAGGGATGCGTACCATGGGGTTACATCCCTGCTAGAAGAGGGACGAAAAAAGGTTCTCAAAAACTGTAAATAGAATCAGTATCATCCATCATCGCCCAATGTTCTCCAAACGAGACACAAGTACTTTGTACGTACAAATTGCTGGGACAATCTACAGCGCTGCAACTCTACATGATCTGACAAGGACATGCAGATCCAAAGAAAGACAGAGAGAAAGGTTTTAGTCGAAAAAATCATTAAATATTACATAAACCATTAAAAATGATTTCACTTCAGATAAATTTTTTAAATTTTTTTTTAAGGAACAAGTGTGCCTAAAAGAAGCTTAACAATTAATGGAATTATGCTGGCAAATTTTGTACATAAAAAATATGGCAAAAATGCATGCAAAAAAAATTATAACTTTAGAAACTAATAAACAAACAGAAAGTTCAAATGATTGGTAATTCTTAAGCAAGGTTATTGAAATGTTTTTTAATTTTTATCTTAGTGTGGTTTACTTTAGTTACGATATTTAAATTAAATTCGAATTCTTCTCATGGGAAATGGGTTAACCAGTTTAGTTTGCATATATTTTCCAGTATATAATAGGGAATTTAGAGTAGAGTCTCCCACAGTTAAATATTCAATGAAAGGAAAGAGTATTTCTTGTTGTTTTAGTTAACTTTCGAAAGTTAACTTCTTATTTACTGTAAATTATATATTCAAAGATGTGATGAGACTATTCATTAAAAAGTCATTTACAATCGGAGTGTGAGAATGAGAGCATTTTGTTTTCCTACTAGTAACTATATTTTCTGCTCTCTCAAGCAATCAGTTAAAAAGCAATCAAATAAAAGAATAAATAATTTAAAGTCATTTCGATTGAGCACAGTATTCGAAATGAAATCAATGTTATCCGTTATAAATTATTTTTTAAGATTATTTATAGATTCATTCGATGTAAGAAATAGAAGACTTACATTTAACTTAAGGAAAATATTCTGAAAATGTCGAAATTATTTTTGTCAGGAATTATTATTCGTCAAAGAATATAAAAGAAATATTAGGAAAATTAACAAAAGAAATAACGTCAGTTTGACGAAAGTCATATTTAAGGAAAATTTCCCACACACTTGAATAACCATTTTAAGTTTCTATAATCCATAATACAAATTTATTATTTTAATTATGATGTTCAGTTAAACAAAAATACTTTTATGGGCTTCTGTGTTGTCGATTTTAAGCGTTGACAATCTTAAATTACCTATTTAATCATATTTCATTTGATATCGTATAAAATACATTTTTCTTTTAAAAATCAAAGTATTTGTTCATTTATATCTATTTTAAAAATACGTCTTTAAATAACTAATAACACGTTTTTAGTATTGCAAGTTGTATACCATACCGTTGCAATCATTATTCTAATTCTAATAACTAATCCCATGAAAATATGAAATAATAATAATTTCATAGTTTTTATGAATCGTGAATAAAACCTAAATAAACTCTTCCATTGACATTCTTCTCTTCCGAAACTGTTGAGCTCATTCGAATGCGGGCGGCTCTTCCAGATAAGAAATATGTGTGGAGCTTGACTATTTTGACAAGCAAGGCTGTGCCAGCTGTATTATTTTTCTTCTCATCAATTAACAAACGGCAGTTTCAGATGGAACGGACAAACAATCACCATAAAGAAAAACTTTAGAAGATGACTGACTGTATTCAACGTTTTAAAATTAGGGTCATTTGTACTATGAATTCCGAAGTATTTCTTTGCATTTTTGAAAGTCAATTTATAAAGGAAAAGTTTTCTTATCCCGGATCTTGCTTATTGTCCACATAAAACAACCATTTTTCCAAAACAAAGCGTGGTAGAAGTCTTTAAAATCATTAATTTTCAGAAAAAGTACTATACTAAATTAAAGTTGGTTTTTAAATAATGTACTTTTTAAATAGACACTGCTTATATAAATATTTCAATACATTAACGCTACCGTTCAATTTTTTATAACGTTTCATTTTAACATTTGATGTTTTTATAGATTTGGTATATACTTACTATCTATCAACTAACGAGTAAAACTCGCACTTTATTGTTTTTTTACTGATATTTTGTTTATTTACGTATGCTTCCTTTAATCAATATAGTTTTTAATAATACATAATAAGAAAATACTACCATTTACGTAAAAAACATATCTAAACTTAAATGGTACATAATAAAATTTCTATATTAAAAAAAATATCCGAAATTTCTAAAAATATTTATCCCTTGTGATTATTTCTTTATGTTATAGTTGAAGTATTTCAGTACATTTATATAAAACCTATTGAAAATTCCTAATATGCTCTTTATTTTAATGTACACACTTTTAATGAAACTCTAGTAAAATATTTAAATAAATTAAGGATATTTCATGCATTTGTGTTGACTTTTTTGCGTTTTTAATGATAAATAGATCAATATATTTCGATATAATAATACGAAGTGACAAGCTTCAAATACACCTTCGTGAATACTTCGTTATAATTTACGCTCCACCTAAAATCCATATTGATATTTGACAGCAACAAAACAGTGACACAGACTTACAACCAATCGGTTTTGTGTCAGAACACGGCAGTCATATTTACATTAAGAATCCATTCCTTCACTGGATCTGATTTCAAAATAAATTTATATTTGGGTAGAATTTTTTCTTCTACTTAATATATCCCTATTTAGTATATCCCCCTAACCATTCATTAAGATGTAAGTTTTAGGAAAGCAGGCTAATACAATTCTTATTGAGAAAACACATTGTCTTGTAGATAGCTAGGGGCCATTTTATTTTAATTTGTTTTATGCATATGAAAAATAACATAATATGAAACCTAAGAGGGATAACTATTTTTGAAAATGGGGATGACATAACTCCAATTTGAATTGGTGTGACCCAACTCCTCATATCTTCACCAAAAGAGTCAATGTCTTATTCGACTTTTTCTTTTAAAAAAAAGCCTTATAATGTGAAAAAAGACTAAAATTAAAAAACTTTTTTAGTTTACTTTAAAATACTTTGAGAATTTAAGAGACTTTCTGAGCTTATTACTTTTTAATATTAAAAAAATTGTGAGCGAAATTCCAACTTACCAACTTAGGCAGTGGTCCTTATTTTACGAAGGCAGATATCTGTTATATTTATGTTATAGGTACTAAAATGGAAAGTATAAAACACATTTCTCTGTAAGTCAAGCGACCCGGTCGAGTTCGCAACGCTAAGCCAAAAAAGAAGAAATAACTTCATCTCGCCGAAGAAGCCAACAAGAAATGAACAACAGACGGGACTAGAGCTTATATAATCTGATCAACTCCACATGTTAAGCCGCGTCCGTAAAACATATTCCAGAACCCGAACTACATTTCGTAAAAAAATAAAAACCAGTATTCGTAAAACCGTATCACTGCAATCTTTAATTTTATGTTGATTATTTTTTTTTTAATTAAAAATCAATGGAGATAGGGAGTTTTTAATTTGCGTAAAGTTAGTCGGTTTGTCACGTTTGCAAAATATGAAGCCCACATTTTTCACTTTTCACATAAGCTAGACACTACAATATTTAACCGATTATTTTTATTAATAGCTTATCTGATACCTTATGGCACTACTTAGGGCCCTTTGTTACTTTTGATTTAAAGTATAATTCATTTATTTTTAATTAGCTAATACAATAATTAGATCATAAAAAAATATATTGCCAAAACATAAATTGCCAAAATATATTGACAGGAAGCTAATTATGGCTAGCTAATTTTTGTTTATTTTATATGACCTATTTATATGGCAGATCTTTCCAAACCAAACCAAACCAAACCAAAACCAAACCATTTTGAAATTCATGCACGTTTAGTTTATTTTTTCAGTACAAGTCAATTAATTCAGTGTAAGTAATATATTTTATATTGCATTATGCGTATATGTGATTAGCTGGTTAATTATCCCGAGTATTTAAATATAGAGTATTGATGTCTATTTAAAATCGAACACCCGCCTTCTAAAGGTTAAAAAAACATTGATAATTGTTCATAACACGTTGACTGCCAAATCTCGTAGATGGCATCGAACTTTTTAATTTAAACCAAATTTTTAATACAACGCGTGTGATTATTTCTGGAACTTTCATTGATTGCAAAATTGATGGCATCCAGTACACGGAATTCGAGACCTAACGGGCTTGGAAATGCCAGCGAAAAAAACAGAAGATCGTCTGAACTCTCACGCCCTGCCGTTTTCTCTCGCGTCCGGCCATTTCCTGGAACAGGGGTCGCTGTCTAGCTTCTCCTGCACTCTCAAGTACCCGGTCCTCTTCCTAAACCCGGACTCAGTCCTAGTTTCTTTAGTACACCTGGCCTCTACGACAAACTGTCTAGAAGCTCCCCGGTGCATTCTCAAGTATCCGACACTCTTCCTAAATCCGAACTCTCTTTCTAGTTTCTCTAGTACAACCAGCCACGACGGCAGCCTGTCTAGATGATCACCGGTGCATTTCCAAGTATCCGGCCCTCTTCCTAAATCCGGACTCTCTTCCAAGTTACTCCAGTATAACGGGCCACCATGACAAACTGTTCCCACTCTTCCCGGAGTTTTCTCCCGTATCAAGACATTCCTTAAAAGTCCCGGACTCTCCTTCAAGTGTTCCAAGTCCCTAGCATCATCGGTTGTCCTTTAATCGCGAACCCCTCATCAACAGTCTTCCCTGATCTTACCTAATGCTTCCGACTATTAACCGACACAACGAATCGAACTCATACATCGAACAGAACTGGTAGCTCTTACCCCTTGGTCCTATCCCGCGTTGAATTCATCCAAATCCGACAGAAGTAGCAAAACCATATTTTCTTTTCCTCATTTAATTCGCGTTATCATAAATACCTTTTTAAATCAAAATATTAATTTCTTAATATTGTGGGCTCATATTATGATATTGGGAAATAACTAGCTGAGCCCCTTTTTTTTTTAACTGAGCAATTTAAAAATTTCGTTTATTTTTGTTCCCTTCAGACATTTAATTATTTATTGCTTTAACTATTTAGTACTAATTTAAATAAATATGTCATTTCTTTAATCCCATCAATTCACTATTTTGATCACTGTTATATGGCCCTTTTTTTTATTACGTTCCTGGTATCTACCACAACATTTGGTAGTAGTTACTGTTTTGTAGATTTTAATGGTGACGAATTCCAAAATCCAAAACAAGCGGTACAAAACCGCATTTTATCTAATCTCTTTTAAAACTGAAAATGAGATATATGAAATTTATATACATTTCAAATATAAATTTAAACTTAAAAGGAAAATTGACCATTTTAATTGGCTTTCGTATGCAACCACATATCAATTCGTGTACACTCTCGAAAAAACCTCTATTTTTGGCACATATTGCGCAAACCACTGCATTTTCATTTTTAACAACAGCAACAAGACTGTGAAAATTATTATACTTTTGGGATGTAATTAATTTTTTTTTTAAAAATCCTATAAATTCAAAGTAGAAGCCATAGATATGAAAAAAAATGGCAAAACGTGCAATCTAAAAGTATTTCTTAGTAGCAAAAAACGCTATTCGAGCAAGAAAGTTGGTAGAAAAACATAAACCTCTAGATTTTTTTCTCTCTCAGCACAGTTTTGTTTTAACTCTGAGATCTTCTATATTTTGACAGCCAAAGATGAAGTTCCAGAACGCATGTGGAAGTCTATTATAATGCTCAAGTTATTTTTACAAACTTGTCAAGTTTGCCGTTTTGACATTATTGTTGCAGGAGGTAACATAACTTCAATATTTTCTAGAAATCATAAATTTTGTGCATTTTTAATACAAAATTCTCAGATTATAGATATTTGAAAATCAATATAATTTGTGGCAAAATATTTTCATGAAGTACGCTATGAGTGCAACATTTTGCGTTATAAGCCTTTTTCAGTTCGTTTGAGAGTTGTAGAATTTTACATCAAATACTCGAGATTAATTTTTCTCTCAAATTATTAAGAGCTCATGTTCAAATGTATGTACTTTTTAACAGAAGCTTGTCTTTTGTAAACTAGAATAAATATTTTGTTTAGAAATAGCAATGGAAATTTGAAAAACTTTTTCCACACATTAAAAATTTAAAATAATCAAAATTTCAATTAGAGTTTGTTTCAAATTGTATATTTTTGTTAGTGATTTACCTGAAATATTCATATATAGTAGATTAATGAATATTTAAAAAAAAATAACCACATATAGACAGAAAAATCACAATACCGCAAAAAAAAAATGCAAAAAAGATCTTATGACGACGTTAATAATATAGTTGCACCATACACGGGATGTAAATAGGAAATTTACAGCTTAACATTTTTGATCAATTAGTTTAATGTTTAGATTAAAATATGAATTGGGAAATTAAGGTTAAGGAATACATATAAGGAGTGTTTAATGTAACTTTCGTTTTAAAATTTCCGACTATTTTAATTAAAAAATATATAAATGGACACTGAAATCGAACTCATCGCCGTCAAGAGTGTCTCGAAAACCTGATCACTTTACTTTCCATAACGAAGCATCCATTAAAGTAAGTTGTTTAAGTTCCAGCCCAATATAAAAATTCATATATTAGTGAAGGTAAATAAACGAATAGAAATTTTTACAATCATACGCCCCATTGATCGTATATCTAAAACAAGAAATTTCTTCTTTTTAGCACAATATACAATTTAAAAACGGGTATGTGTCAAATGTGAATCAAATTCTTTTTCAAGTTGTGAAAGTAAGTTAAGAAGACCTTACTCTTTAAGAATATTTCTGATATCTTACAAATACAACCATAAACACGAGTTTTTTCAAAATTTCCATATAATTAAATAAATATTTATTACATTGATTTGTATAAAACTTCCATTAAGATTACCAAACTTACGTAAACAGGTTCTCTTAGCCGCGTATTTTTGCATGCGAAATCGCCGTCAAGAAGTCAGTCAAGTAAATGTAAATTTCCTTTCTTATTGTCTGTATTGCTAATTGATATAATGGATGCAGGGTCAGATAAGAACTCTTCCTTATTAAATTACTTACCTTTTTCATTTGCGCCCAATTCAAATATCATGTAAATATTAAAATATTGAATTAAATACTTTTAAAATATTGTCAAGTAATTAAGGTTACGAAAAAACTGCTGAACGGATTTCGGCGAGTAATGATTTGTATGAAAGATTTTTGTCTACGATTCATGGGAAAAATAAAATTATTCCGCATTATACAAAACTAGCGTTTTTTTGTTTTTTTAGAAAAAATATTCGAAACTAGTTTGTTGTTATACTATAACTAGTTTTATAATGGGATATTAATACTATATCGGGGATGGTAATTACTAAAGTTATTAGTTATTTTGAATATTTATAGTAATTATCAATATGTATTGCAATTATAAATAGTTTATTTTCTATTACTGTGTTAAGTTTCATCACAAAGAGAAAATATGCTATACATAATATTAAAAGATATCCCGAAATTATTTAAGATTACTGCTATACAAATAATAATTATGGATGGTCAACAAAAAGTTTTGAGTTTAAATGTATTTAAAAACTGTAACCTTTTATGAAAATCGTGAAAAAATATACATGTACACAAATATTCCTAAAAATCACGATTATCTTATAAACTCGCGTTTAAATTTTTTAGTTTCCATCATCGTTGTCAATGTTCTTGTTATTTTCAGTTTGAGAAATATTCCAATCAAATTGCTTAACATGGAACGAAAAAATAATCGTCTAAAATTTAATAAGAGTATTTTTTTACCTATATTTAAAAAAATATTCGACTTCAACTTTTTACATTTGTTAAATTGTTTCAATAATATTAAAAAAATCTAATTAAAATAGTTTATAGTCTAAAAAATTTTTGAACTTATTTTAAACCGAAAGTATACATAAAAAATGTTGTACTAAAAATTAAAAAACAATCTCTAAAATTAAGTAACAGTTATTGATAAATAATTAAACAAATTACACAAGCCACTCTATTGAATGTAACAATATCCCTACCAACTCTATAAGAATTTGGACATACATATATACTCTACATGCATCGAAGTACAATGACTGATATATTTCAATACAAACTACTATCATAAGCATCATCCACTGAACTCTAACTGTAACTGCTGGAAGGGTCAAACCTTGTTTCCTCTATGGGCGCGTTGAAGCCAATTGAAAGCAGCCATGCTGTGTCCCAACTTTTTTTTAAAGTGATTTAGTGGTGTTTTTTATTACTATAGTATTGTATAAATATTAAATGTATATAAATATTATATTTTCTTCTTATAAAATTAATTTTTATATTGCCAAAAAAATAGTTTTTGCTCTTGCTTTTTATCTATTTCGACTTTGACTTGTAAATGACTTTCTATTTTAATAGCAGATTGCGTTTAAAATGGGTTTAAAAAGAAAATAGAAAAAAACTCAGCCAAAAGCAGTACACGTCGGCTTATTTGAACATGAAAAATATACAAAATATTTCGGTAGTAAAGAAAGTGAGGCACATCATGGCTGCCTCCACATCGGCTTCAAGTTAACAAAATGTCTTACTCAATCCAGAAGTTACAGTTAGAGATCAGTGGCATCATCACAAATGTCATAAAACTCAAATGATAAATAGCATATACATTTGAGTTTTATTTTTTTATGGCAACAAAATAATTTTATAATATATATATATATAATAATTATAATATATATATACCAGCCGGAAGTCGAACCCGAGACCCCTTGTTTAGCGTATAAGTGCCCTACCACTGAGCTATCCGAACGACACCAACCTTCAGAAACATTTTCACTCAGATCAGAAGAGTAGACACAAAAATACACACTAGATAAAACGAACTCCTGTGAAGCGCTTTAAGCTGCATTAACACAAGGAACCGTGAACATATTTAATAACATCAACCATGAAACAAACACACAGAATAAATCATACATTCATAGTGTTATGTAGTGTGTATGTATGTGTCTACTCTTCCGATCTGTGTTCTGAGTGAAAAAGTTCCTGAAGGTTGGTGTCGTCCGGATAGCTCAGTGGTAGAGAGCTTGTGCGCTAGACAAAGGGTTCCGGGTTCGACTCCCGGCTGGATGAACTTTTCACTCTTATTGATTTAAATAAATATTGCAGTTCCTTGTGTTAATGCAGCTTTTAAGCGCTTCATATGAATAAGTAGGATTTATTCTGTGTGTTTGTTTTATAGTTGATGTTATTATATAGATACCCTTACGATTATTAAATATACAATACATTGAAGTATGCCATTAATAGTTATTGTATATTAAAAATACATAGAGCTAAAATTACGATTTACAGGTATATTATAAACTTTAATTGTCACAGAAATTTGATTATGTTAAAGCAAACATAACGCTGTTTTTAGTGATTTCATAACTTAATCTTATAAACTTTCTTTCTCACATGTTGAATGTAAAAAATATTTTGCTTATAGATTAAAATAGTTATTTTAGAGTTATTTTTATGTTTACACACTTTAGTAACAAATATTCTACAACTATAGTTTCTTTAATTATGAAATGAAATTTAGAAACTAAATCACGAACTTAAAAAAAAAAACTATAGTATTCTGATAAAAGTTATAAAATGCAAGTTTAAAATTATTTATTAACTTCGTTTATTAAAATATCTAAAAATCCTTAAAACTATTTTAAATTGGAATAATAATAAAAAAAAGCACTTACCTGAAAGTGCACATAGTATAAAAAGTATACACTTCTTCATTTTGTATGAACTATTCATAAGCAAATTAGAGTCAAATTCTCTTTCACATATGTTTTAAATAGTGATCAACTCAATACTTTTTTGAAGAATTACAATTTCTACTTTTTAAAATTTATAACATCACAAATTCTCAGATTAAATAACCAATAGGGACTAAAAAGCGATATTCAGTTCGAATGCTAACTCAAAAGATACGATCTCCCATCCGCATCGTTCGACTCAAGTTCAAGATGTGTTCTTTGAAGTGTTGCCTCTTTTCATTTTTATCCCGGCACGAGTTTTCTGGATCTGCCACTAGATGGAGTTTGGCGTCTTCGTAACCATGACAAAGGGGGCCTGATTTATTTGTTAT
The DNA here is from genome assembly GCA_963932185.1 of Troglohyphantes excavatus. NCBI lineage: Eukaryota > Metazoa > Arthropoda > Arachnida > Araneae > Linyphiidae > Troglohyphantes > Troglohyphantes excavatus. The sequence goes on from OZ010672.1 coordinate 14,609,680, forward strand.
TGCAGATTCCGAGGCAGAGAGGAAACACTTCTTAGCACTGGCATCGTATATTCTAATAAGCATTGTAGATTGAAATCTACAATCTTTAAAGATCCCCGAAAACAATTAAGAGAATTTGTAAATAAATAACAATGCACAATCCAGCATTAAATATGCTGACCTAAATAAATTCAAATGCAATATTTTTTAGTTAATGGTAATTATGTTATTTACCATATTAAATAATTATTACTTCGATGAAATATTAATTAAAGAATTCCACAAACATTTGCCAAATAAATAAAATATCTGCAAACAAAATCCTAACTTATACGCTAAGTATTAGTACCAATTCCATAAACGGATCGAATGTAAAAATGAAACGGCAGCACAAAACGCCAGTCATTTTTCAATCAAGTGTCATTTATTGTTTACATTACGTGAATATTAATTGTATTCTAGTTAGAATATAATTTATTGCGGAAAATGACGTTTAGGAGAACCGAAATACATTTGATGTACCAAATCATCTTCATCCATGATTTCTTTTCTGAATTTGTCCATCGCCTTAGTTTAGAAATTATGCTCAAAATTCAAAATTTAGTCTCTGTATTTATTACATATATGTACAACTAATCAAAATATGTTTTGTCTATTAACAATCTATTACCTACTTATGATGATAGTGACTTTAGAAATGTGTTTATAAATATGATTATTAGAATGCATTATTGCAATACATCTCTCGCAATAAAAATACTGAATTTATTTCTGGTAAAATTGACGGAAAGACATTCGTGCGAAATAAGTTGTATATTCATATAGCTTTAACAAAGTCTAAAGTCTTGAAAATATATACTCATAGCCTCTTATTTATTGTTATTTGGAGAAGCAACTGTTAGCGGGCATTAGTTTCGGTATTTATAGGGTAACTCCTCTCCTTAAACTACTTCTTTCTAAGGGTTAAAAACAGATTTGATAAAATAAATACAAATTGAAAAAATGCAGAAAATAAGCTAAGTAATCCAATAATAATATAAATAAACTAGGAGGCTCCGCCCTCTGCTCCGCTAACGCTCCGCCAACCCCCGGAGGATTGCTACGCAATCCTCATAGGTTTGCTCCGCAAACCACTTCTCGCTTCGCTCGCTAAAAGGTAGGACACAATAACAATGTGTCCTAGTAACAATACTTTTTTTAATTATATTACCTAAAATTTTAAACGTTGAAACTAAATTTAAATAATAATTCATCTTGGCATCAATACATTTTTTCGCCATGTAAATCAATATAAAATCATTTAATTTAATTTCTTTTAAACTACAAATGAAAACAATGGAACCACTGGCAAGCCATTATTTATTATTTTATTTCTACCATTATTTATTATTTTCCATGTTATTTTCACACCTTTCCTGCGTTTTAGTTTAATTTTTAACATTATTGGTAGTTTGTTTTGGCATAATTGACGTTAAGCTTACCATACTCTTGCCTACCAGAAGTGTGTACGTTACTAAGTTATTACGTCATAAAAATGAAGTTCATAGAAATCTAGTTTTCAAAATTGCCAACAGATGGCGCCACGTCAATGCTCCGCTCATGTAAAGTTTAGAAAAGCGTTTTTCAAAACTTCTATTTTTAATGTTATAGGGTTTATATTCTTCCTAATTTAAACTGACATCAACAAAATAATTATTTACTAATGAATTGAAGGGGCTAATCGTCAAAATGGCTTATATAATGGCAAAATAAAAATACGGGCACAACAGAATTTTGTAAACAAACTAACTGTTGCCACTCCGCGTACAGAAAAACAGCGTTTTTCGATCACAGCGTAAGAGAAATATATATAAAGATTATAAAATCATTTCTCACAAAATTAAAATCTTTAAATTGTTATACGCATTCTTTTGCAAAAAAAAGTTAAATTACCAAAACGCCTTAGCTTTGATAGATAATGTGAACAAAGTATACCTGTTGGAAAGAGTAAGAGTTAATGAGCAATTAAAAATAATTGGAGTACAGTGTAGCAAATATGTGGATTCAAGTTCTTAGTTATGGCCATCGTTCCCATATTTTTATATGTGCGTTTTTGAATTTATTTACCTAATACATATTTTTTAAATATTGAATTATTTTCTTTTTAAAAAAAATGAAAATGCAAGGAATCAAAGAAAAAACGCCATAAAAGTGATCGTACACCGAAATCGGCTGCATCGTTGCAATGACAACCTCTATGTAGCATGGAAGTCTTCCTCTCCATACTAATGCACTGCCTTTCTGGCGAGATTCAGCTCGAAATGAATTTTCCGATTCTGGCTGTTTTTGGGAATTCTATAAACTGATTGGCTCATGCTTGAATCGGAAACCGAGAATTTTCAAATCTCTCCAAACAAAAATAGTTTTTGTGATAAGTTTACACGTATGTTGTCTTGCTACTTAAGTTATTTTTTTTATTGAAGACATAAAAAAATCCCCGTGCACCGTCAAAGTATCACACGGGGCTTTTTTTTAAAAAATCAGTAAGTGTTTTCTATTGTTTTATCATGTTGTTATCATTTCATAAAAAAAATTAAAGGAAACTTTGATGTGAGTTTGAGTAATAAAGATTAAAGAATTTATCCGTTCATGTATGATTGCGGAAAGTTGGGGGAAGGGGGGGGGGGGGGGGGGGGGAGTCACATGTTTTCGGCTGCACTAAAAATTTCGACCACGGGCCGCCACTTTTTAAAAATGGATCGTGGCCGTAAGGAAACAAAGAATAGCATTCGAATATTAATATTTTTGTATCATAATAGTGGTAAATCAGCTAGGAGTAGCACTAAATTAATAATTTTATCCCATTCTACGCCCAATATGAGATAAAACACTTTAAAGAAGAAAATCTTATCAAAAACAAGGTAAGAAAATGTCTTCCGGCAAAGTTAAATCGACGTGATCAGAGATTTATAGTTGAAAATTTGTAAAAATTGTGCTGTAAATATACCTACAGAATTTACTGAAACATGTCCTACTTCAATTTCAATCGAAACTGTTCGACAAGTGCTCAGATCAGCTGGATTACATGGGCGTTCTGTCCGAAGAATATTTTTTGCTAGTGCGAAAATTAGAAAGCTTAGGATTTCCTACGCAAATCTTAAGAACTTAGTTGAAACAGTAAAGCATGTATTGGATGTGTCTTTGTGTGTAGGTGCACATCTGCATCAGGACTAGGTAATTTGGTATTTAATTATAGCATTATGGATCAGTATGTTTATTTAAATATGTTAACACAAAATTTAAAATTATAATCTCAAAATGTGGGTATTGGAATCGACTTTGTTTCTTATCAAGATAACGATCCTTTGCACACGTTTCTCAACATTCTCCTCTGTTGCTTCTATAATTGTCCACAAATTTTGAAGAAAAAAACCACCTCAGCCACTAATTTAAACTTAATAAAATACATTTGTAGAGAACTGGAGGTTAGAGTACGAAGACACGACATTAAAACGAAAAGCAAACTAAAAAAAGTAATGATCGAAGAATGAGGAAATTGATGCAGAAACTACAAAAAAAAAAAAACTGATGAAATCTATGCCCAAACGTTTAAAAGCTGTTGTGGTTGTTACGGGATATCCTTCTGTAACATACACAACAACTTTTAAACGTAAATATCGGAATATTTCGGAAAATTAGTACCGAGATATTGCAATATTTATTAATGTGTAGAAATTTTTTAAAGTGTATGAAGACTTTTGTGAGATAATTTTCTTGTTACTTTTCAATTATTGATTTTCCAAAAAAAAGTTTTACTATGTTTTTAAAATATTTTTGGTAGTTTTGTTAAAAACAATTTATATACCTTATTAAAACATTCCCATTCTGAAATATTAATTTTTATTAATAAATAGAGCAGTATTTCTTTGAAATTCGTAAGTGTACGAACACTTTTGGGAGCCATGTCTGAAAATTTTTGTCGTTTACATTTTTGTTCGAGATTATTTAAAATAACGTTAACGTTAAAACAATTCTAATTATAATATAAAATTCTACATTAAAAATATAAAATTCTACATTAAAAATATAAAATTCTACATTAAAAATATAAAATTCTACATTAAAAATATAAAATTAAATTTAAAAAAAATTAAATTATGTACTTTACAAAAACATTTCTGGTAGTAACCTTATTTAATCTGCGCTAAAATACGAAAACTTTAAATTTATTTTAAAAGAATTTTAGGTTAAATTATATCCATTACATCATTTAAAAAAGATTATTTTCGTTAAATACAAGAACAGAGCCAAACAATAATTAAAAATCGAAGCGTTTACTTATCGTAATAGATGCATAAATACAGTTATGTTTAAAAAATAAAAAGTTTTTTCAACAGATACGAACAAATTAACTTGCCTGTCATTCTGGCGTTAAAAAAGTCTAAAAGTGTCTTTCTGTTCAGAACACCGCGATCTTCGAAAAACAAATTCTGTAACAAACCCATTTATTTGTTCTTTGTACATAAAATATATTGTTCGATAGTTTAAAAATGTTTATTGAAATTTCAAAAACGAAAAATTAAATATAAAGCGAAACTTTTAACATAACGTAGCTAAATTAGAAAAAAATATAAACAAATGACGTTTGGCATTATATTTCCCGATGCAGTATGGGTAATCCCAAAGATATAATGTACAATTAACACATGTGTCTTGTACGAAATTTTTGCCAAAAACAGCAATCATTTTTTTCCCCAATAAATAGTAACCCTGCAAACTGGACTTTTCGACCTACGCCACTTTCTATTTAATTGCCTATTAGAGTTCAGTGGCAGTAACCGTGTATACGTTTTCTTAAGTAGGAGGTATTTCTTATACTTATCGTAATTCCTCCCTCTTCCCGAAATAGATATTTTCTCCCTGCTACTCAGTGGCGGCCCGTGGTCGAAAATGTTAGTGCAGCCGAAATCATGTGAACCCCTCCCCCCCCCCCTCCCGCCTAAAACCATACATGAACGGAACATACATTTCCAAAAACCATACATGAACGGAACATACATTTCCAAAAACCATACATGAACGGAACATACATTTCCAAAAACCATACATGAACGGAACATACATTTCCAAAAACCATACATGAACGGAAATTCTTTATTATTCACTACTCAAATCAAAGTTTCCTTTAAATTTTTACGAAATGATAACATGCGAAAAAACGGAAAACTCTTACTTATTTTTTGAAAATTAAAGCAATCCTGCTTTCTTTTAAACATGCGAATAGGTCAATTTTAATATTAACTTACATAACGAAACAACAGCAGGACCATGTCCTGAAACAACAGCACACAGTAAATGTATCACGAAAACCCTTTCCGTTTGGAGATATTCTCGTAAGTTCTCGTTTCACCAACGAGCCAATCAGCATATCGAACCTCAAGTACATCTAAAACAAGAATATTCATTTCAGCTGTACCTTCTCATAAATGCAGTGCATTAGCATGGGGGGATTTCGAATTTCGCTTTTTGGCTGCAGTTTGATTGAATGGAGTTTTTTCCCCTCATGAATTGTGCATTACGGTAACAGGCTTGCTATTAATCGATGATTTTGTTTACTACCGTAGAATTTTCATTTTCAATTACAATCTTCATTTAAGAAAATTAGTAAAATATCTTATTTTAGTTTTAAAATACACTAATGAATCTAGGTGCAACCCGGCTGTACTTGCTGTAGTGGGCGAGCCGCCACTGCTACTACTGCATACATTTCAACGATTTTAGTGTTTTGTCTTGACAATTTTTTTTTTAAATACCAGCGATCTTGTCACGAGAGTGAAAACCACTTCACTTAACCAACTAATGAGACGTCTTCTTAGGTGTTACTAAGGATTGTCTTTTAACCTGTGTTTTTTTTACCATAATAGTGTCTTCATAAAAGTGGAGTTGGCGATTAGTCGATATTCAAAATATCTTGTGTACATGTTATTGATCAGAAAGGTGAAAAATACGATTAACCCTTAACACTCGGAAGGCTTCGCTGCGAAGACATGTATTAATGCTATAGAAATCGAAAGGCTCCGCTATGGAGGCATTTATGTTATTTCTTATAGAGAGAGATAAATGAATCATTTTTATAATGTAAAATTGATGTATGTAGGTTTACGTAAGAGATAAAACGCCAAAGATTGAGGCCAAACGGCCTGCAGTGAAAAGAATCGACACAAAAAATTCTTGAGACTTAAAGAGTTAGTCGCATCCTCTCGATCTGTTGGTAATAATAAATCTCGAGCGTTAAGGGTTCGTTTCAATTTCGCCAACATTCGGACTTTCTGAAGTTAATTCTTCAATCGAATCGTCCAGAGTCTAAAAAGGTATAAAATTAGAAAAGCCAATTTCACGTGATTTATATTCTGACATGCAATAAGTTATGGTATATATCCCTAAATGTCAAAGACGGAATTCATAAGTGTTATCCACAAAATGATTCTCTGTAAGAGCCAGGCGGTTGGAATCCATTAAAAAAAATCATTTATTGTGTTTTACGGTCGCCGATATCCCGCTGAAACTTGCAGGGACCCATTGACTAAAAGTTGCCTAGAATTTGAGAAAACCATTTGCTACTGATTTATGTTTCCTGGTTTAGCATGTCAAGGAGGGAAAGCACGACAGATAATTGCGTTTATTTTTGCCTTCTGTAAATACATTTCTCTCTTTTTCTAGAACACTCAACTGGATGCAAGAGCGTTTCAAAAGTATCTTGGTGTAGGTCCCTAACTGGTGGAAAACACGGTCTAAATCATTCCCAGTTTCTGAAAGCCGCTTTCATTTAAAAACAGTATCTGCTGGGGTAACAGTATTTATTACATTAAAAATAAGGAATCGTATCTGTTATATTATTACACTAAAATACTTTTCACTTTTAATATTATGTACGTAAAAAAACAGTCTAAAATACTATTCCAGAAAGCGTAAATTATACTCCCTCATTAATACAACAAGGACACAATTTTTTTTTATTTCAAGGCTTTTAAAATTTAATGCTTATTAACCTCTCAAACTACTTTAAATTATATAGTAGTTGAGGGGTGCTTTTGCTTGCGAAGGTGTACTTACAAATTTACACGTTTTATTTTTCGTTAAATCAATTTTTTCCTGTCACAATCGTCCAAGCGCAAGAAAATCGCAGTTAAGAGAAAATGACCCATATATCTTGGGTATCTCCCAAACTACTCAAAGTAACTAAGTATCTAGATTTTGATAAAGTTTATTTTTCACAGTGTATGAAGAGCGATATTCGTTTGGCAAAGCTAACTAAAAAAGCCGCGCAACTCTTACTTCACAAATTGGCCACGAGCAACGCCGGCCATATTGCTAGTTGATTAATAAAAATGAAAGTTTGTCCGATTGTGCACTTGCTTCCACTAATCTCAAATACGACCAAACGGATCACGGTGAAATTTGGTACATGCAAAAAACTTTCCTTTGAGCAGGTTTTAGGCCGATTTTTAGAATTTTAGATGCAACAAGTTGCAAAAAAGCTGACAAAATTACTTTTTTAATGGAGTTTTTTGCGGTAAAAACGTGGAATGGCAAAGAAACATTTTAAAGAACGATGTGTTTTATACAAAAGAGCATAATTTTTAAGAAACTAAAACAAGACATTTGTAAAATAGCAATATAACTTCACTTGGAGTCAGCCTGTGGAGATAAATGGTTAGGAGATAAATGACCATCGTGTGCGGGAAAGTAGAACGTTTCGAACAGGATGATTTTTAACCATTTCCCTCCTCTGACTTTTGTACTGCGTGGAGGAGTATCACACATAACTGCAATACACGATTCAGACCTCATAACTCCACGTGCCATCAGCCTATGTGCATACTATATCACAGCTATTAACACATACCGTCGTGTAGAGGAAGGTGGAAAGCATCGACCAATTTGACCCCAAGGTTAACCCATTCCCTCCTCTAACATTTTTACCGCGTGGGAGGAATATCGCCGTCGGTATCTCAGTATACGCTTCCGCCCTCATAACTTCACGGGGAATCGACCTTTGGGGATAAATGATCTACCATCGTATAGAGGAAGATAAGCCGCACCAACTAGGTTGGCCATTTACCACTCCTTCTTCTAAAAATTTTACCGAGTGAGGCCCAAATGTTTCTATGAATAATTTCTTACAGTACAGTGGGGGCAAAACAATTAGTTTTTTTGCTCTTGAGAAGGGGGGGGGGGGGGGAAGAGAAAGTATACACGGGGGAAACGAACCAATGGGATATTTTTTAAATGCGTGCGAAACCGCGGATAACCGTTAATATTGAATATAAATGCAAAGAATAGAAAATAAAAATTGATTTGACAAATACAAATATGTTTTCAGAAAATAAAACTCATTCTTATTATTTACTTCTGAAAACAGAAGACTTAATAAGCTTTCGGAATTTAAAGAATAAAAATTATTATTATTATTTATCGTGACATATTTATGACAGCTATTAACACATGCCGCTCCTCTTAATTACCATATTCAACAGCAATTAGTAACAAATGTCAAGTTGATGTCAAAGGAATCCCAAAAAGAATTCGTTTACACAGTTCGGTTTTTAAATATTTACAAAAATCAAATGGAAGGGTGAATTTTTACTAAAAGAATATACTAAGGATCTAGTATTCGACATTCAAAGATTTGGAAGTGCCCATTAACCGATTTTTTTTAAATCACATTCTTTAATTTGGATAGATATTTTTTGTTGTACAAATTTAGGATAAAATGCAAGAAAAGTTCACTTTAAATTATTCAGGCACTTCATTAACTGCATTTGTAGTTAAAATTGCCAATTGGGATAATTCTTTGTGTTGAGAGTTCTAAAACTAAACACAGATTTTTTTTTAATTTAAAACCCACCTAAAAATATTATTAAAGTATTAATTTTTAAATCAAGTATCAATATACGAATTAAATAGCATTTGTTTTGTTTCGGGGCATATGCACATAGCCACATATTTAAATAATGAATCCCCCTGCGGGGTAATTTATAAATTTTGCCGGTAAAAGAAATTAATTTATATATATGTAGATTTATATAGTAAGTATAACGCTTAAGAAGATGAACTCTATATTGTTATATTTTTTTAAAACAACCATCCGTAATTGTAAAATAGCATGCTTAACTTTTTATTTATATTTTATTAATATTTTCAAAATAATACATACTTAGGGCCAACAATATTTATAAGAAAAAGCTTTACACTAGAGGCGCAATTTAAAAATACTCATCTTTATGTAACAGGGCATTGTTGAATGAGTCTAGTAGAGTATATCAAATCAATACCAGACCTTGAAAAGCAATTGTGCGGGGTACTAATTGACAGTTGAAGGTTTTGATGGCTTTCGGCTAATCATTATCAGATGGAATATTAAGTGCCATTGAGGAATTCAGAATGACGTAGGTCGATGCGTCATTTTTTCATTCACAACTCTAATATTCGGTTTATACATGTCAGAAATAATCGGAATTCTATTATTCTGAAATTTTACTTATTAATTCGCCATAGTGGAATACGTAACTTGAAATAAAATATGTGACCTATTTAACATTAAAAAATAGCATATGTTTTCTATATCGTGTAGTTAAACAACACTATTACAGTTTAATACATAATGACTCAGTTTAGGTTAGCGTGTATTGCCGTAGAGAAAGCACTGCTTGGTTTAGTTGGTATATATGTTACCGTTAAAGTATGAAATCCGTTATTTCATAGAATACCTAGTTATTCCATGAAATAACTGATCGTGTCCGTTAAAGTGTAAAACTCTCTTGTATTTCATGGTTTAACTAGTTATTTCATAGAATAACGATCTGCAGCCCGTTAAAGTGTAAAATAATCTATATCATATATCTTTTTATCAAGATCACATTACAAAGTTCGTGGTTTTAAGACCTCTTCAAACAAAGAGAGCAGAAGAAGTTGCAGGACAGTTGCTTGATATATTCCTGTTGTTTGGAGCCCCATGTACATTGCAGTCGGACAATGGAAAAGAATTTTGTAACAAACTTATTGATGACTTAAAAGTAACTTGGCCAGAGCTTAAGATCGTGCATGGCAAACCAAGACATAGCCAAAGCCAAGGCAGTGTTGAGAGAGCCAATCAGGACATAGAAAATATGTTGACGACTTGGATGCAAGACAACCAGTCAACTTCATGGAGTAACGGGTTAAAATTTATTCTGTTTATGAAGAACAGAGCGTTCCATTCTGGTATTAGAAGGTCCCCCTACGAGGCTATGCTTGGTTGCGCAGCTTGAGTTGGACTGTCAAAAAATGTTTTTGTTTTAGAAAAAATGTTCTTTGTAATTCCAAGTGTCATTTTAGTAATCCTTGTTGTAACAAATGATTTTATGGTACGTTTCCATAAATACCATTTATACGCTGCATAAATTAGATAAATTGCTTCTTTTTCATTTTACTTGTCTATCATTAGTTAAATTTCATTTTAGATAAATTGTTTATTTTACACTTTAACTGTCTCTCATTAGTTAATTTATAGAATACCTAGTTATTTCAAAGAATAACTAGTTAAAGTGTCAAATTAATAACATATTACACACTTTAACGGACACGATCAGTTATTTCATGGAATAACTAGGTATTCTATGAAATAACTGCATTATATACTTTAACGGTAACATATAGACAAATGAAAGGAAAATATTTGCCCGTGCAGGCCTGCCACTGAGTTGTGCCTTTGAAAATAGTATCTTTAGTATCCTCAAACATGAAAAATAGTAGCCTAAATAGTCTCTTCAAATTGAGATTATTTTTATTTTTCTCACTGTATTTAGACAATTCTAAATATGTACTTATACTCATTTTTTCCCCTCAAATATATTGCATAATATAAAATATAAAATATTATATATATATATATATATATATATATATGAAATATTAAGATTGATTTAATAAAAAGAGGGCCAAAGGTTGTATTTATATTCTTTATTAATGATCACACCAGGAGCCCGTGAAGCACACGTCCTTGCGGTTTGAGAGTCGAAGCCAGAAGAGAGCGAGATTTCCCCAAATAGGGAGAACCTCAGCTAACATAGGGAAAAGTATAATGTGTAGGGATTTGTCAAGGCGGAGCACACCATGAAGTTTTTGGAGGGGTGCCCAAAAGGGAATTAAGAGCGTGGGTGATAGGGAACTTTCTGTCGTGGGAAAGGTTGAGAATGGCACGTAGAGAATGCAGATTGTTAGAATGAAACAGCAATGTCAGCAAGAATTAAAAGGACTGTTAAAGACGGGGGCAGTATACAAATTAAATGAAGGAAGTTAAAAGGGGTGGTTTTGTAAAAGGAGGTGGAAAGTTAAAGGGGGTTGAAATTATCTTTCATCTCCCTCCCGCAAAATCATACACATCGGCCAGCGATGAGCACAAATGCGAGAAAAAGATAAAAGTAAGAGAAGAAGGTAATGTCAGCCAAATGGTTGATCAGACCATCCGAGCAACATGAAGAGCTTGTAAGTGATTGGAGAAAAGAAATATTATTGACAGAGGTACAATTAAAATTTTGAAATACTGCTGTATGTGCTCGCCTTAACACATGCTCTACAAATAGTTATGAAACTAATTAAATTACAATACCAAAATAAGTATACCAATATAAAAATCAATATTGTACATAGTGAAAATTAAACACAAAAATATGTTGTAAACAATGAAAAATAAAAGTGTTCTATTCATATAAAGACATATGACGGTCAGAAAATATATGTAACTACTACAACTCTTTAGTGCAACGCAAAAAAAAATGAAATTTTGTAAATGGGAGTCTAAAGAGACCCGAGTGAAGCAAGTCACTGGTGAAAAAAATGACTGGTTACAGCCTGACTAAGGTGGGATGGCAGGTATTGACAAACATAATCCTTGAAATGTAATTCAGCTATACTTCATGAACCTACGGTTAGTATTTCTGAAAACAAAATCTACTAATTTTAATACATTTGATATCAAAATAGCATTTTCTTAGAAGACGAAGTCAAACCTCCATGTGATTGAACCAAAAATGGTTGGAGCATGCTCGAGTGATTTGTTGACATGGGAGGATCCTCGATTTGATTGATGTAAAAATGGTCGACCATGGTGGAATGTTGCACAAAGAAAATAGTCACAAATACTAAAATTGAATTGGTGGTAGTTAAATTTTGATCAAGCTGGTTTGTTCTTTGAAAATATACAATTATACTCTTTCAACAAACAAGTAATCATGGTCAGGTTGGACAATCTGCAGATTACGATTTCTCAGAGGTCGATGGCACATGAACTCATTCATCTCAATTATACAATGTAATATCCTCTTAGTTTGATTATATTACTATGTTGACATAATTTGATTGGGTTTTAGAAAAACAAAATATTTGACTAAGGAACAGTGATGAACCAGTAAGGTTGTTTGACAAACAATATGAAATAATTAATATAAGTTATTAAATTATGAAGTATTCAAAATGCACTTTTTGATTATAAACAAGAAACAATACAATTATCAAAGTATAAAATGAAAATGTACAATTGACGTACAGGTATACTGGGGTGAATAAAAGAACAAAGTGAAGCTGTTGAAATTGAAGGAAACTATGTGATTGATTGAAATAAATTTCCTTTGATTGAAGAAAAGGTGTGTGGTTAAACATGTGTGATGTCGAATTCACCTGCAACTTGCTCATAGTAAAGTGTGTGTCCAAATAAATTTGTGGGAAACTTATCTAGAGTTTACATGTTGAAATGGGTAAGCCAGAAGAACATATAATAATAAATTGGAAAAAGTTATTAACAGACTCAGAGAGGGTTAAATGTGTTCCAAGAAATCAGTGAAAAACCTTTCGTTAAAATTTTGGCTGCAACAATGTAAAATAAAAACCTTAATGTAATATCAATATCACCATTATAATTATCTTTACCATTAAAACAATTTACTCAAATTTCATCCTTCAAAAGCAAATACACCTATATTTTCCAAAACAAACAGGGTACCCAATTCAAATGAAGATCTACAGGGTTTCACGTAATAGAGCCAATGAAGGGTTCAGAGCACTCTATCCATTCTGGTCGTATAACATGACATTTTTCAAAAAGGACGAATTCCAGTATATTATATTCTAAGTACCATTAATTTAGAAAAACTTCTCTCGAACATGAATTATAAAATTTGTACATCCTAGTTCACAAAATATCAATTTTAAGTTAACACAATTATTTACAAAGATTCCTAAAATTTAACATAGATAAATTATTATGCCAAATCAAACTATTCCATTAAAATTTAAAACAATTATCTTCTCCAAAAGATATCACTACTGATTATATTTGACAATATTAAATTTAATGACATCTCCAAACTTTATCAAAATCTGTAATAAAATTAATACTAAAATCAAAATTTATTATGCACTAAACAATAATTAATTTAATAATTATTATAATTGAAAAGTTAATCTCATTTCACTATTAATTGTGATGAAAAGCACTGTAATAGAAAACCAAACTATCTCAATAGAAAACCAAACTATCTCATAAAAAATGTAAACAAAACTAAATTTCAGAATTTTAAAATTAAAATATTATAACACTTTTCATTTATGAAAATAAAAATAATTAAATCATATTGACAATTAACAACTTTTCAAAGTAGAACTTTCTTTTTCAAAGTAGAACTATTGAGGCGACGCTGAATGCAAAATAATCATAGTTAAACGTTTCTTGAATTTTTTATTCTGATCACTTAAGATTTATATAGCTTGCAGAACTTTGCTTTCGCGAACATTGGTACTGGCGAATGTTTTGATTCGAATCGAAGCAGCATACAAATCGTAGAAATGAACACAAAACGAGAATAGAAACTAGTTTTCGTGGTGCACATTCGTTAATTCTTCGTGTTTCACTGAGATTTAGGTAACTTGTAGAACTTTGATTTCGCGATGGAGTACTCACTAGTTTCAAGGCACTTTAATTTTGAACGGAACTTTAATTTCTCAGCAAGTCGGGAGAACACAACACACAAGGAGAGTCGGCGGTGAGTGGGTGAGGGTAGGCCGGGAATCTGGCTTCGTACGTCATGGCGCCGTGTTCCGTCAGCTTTCGTTTCTGAAGGAGACGTGGTTGACGAGAGTCGCTGCCGTTGCACGTTCGGTCGTCGCATCTTCTAAAAGGTAGACGGGCTTCTGTTCTGTCGGAGCTTGAACGTATACTGGTGTTTGCGGACATCAACTTTCGGTTCGGCTGGTGGATAGTTGGCTGGCTAGGCGGATGGTTCGCTGGTTGAGCTCCCGGTGATCTCAATTAAATTTTTAACTTTAATTAATTGTTAGGGGAATTCCGACATAGGCATATCGCTGTCGACTTTTGAAATATTAAGATTGATTTAATAAAAAGAGGGCCAAAGGTTGTATTTATATTCTTTATTAGTGATCACACCAGGAGCCCGTGAAGCACACGTCCTTGCGGTTTGAGAGTCGAAGCCAGAAGAGAGCGAGATTTCCCCAAATAGGGAGAACCTCAGCTAACATAGGGAAAAGTATAATGTGTAGGGATTTGTCAAGGCGGAGCACACCATGAAGTTTTTGGAGGGGTGCCCAAAAGGGAATTAAGAGCGTGGGTGATAGGGAACTTTCTGTCGTGGGAAAGGTTGAGAATGGCACGTAGAGAATGCAGATTGTTAGAATGAAACAGCAATGTCAGCAAGAATTAAAAGGACTGTTAAAGACGGGGGCAGTATACAAATTAAATGAAGGAAGTTAAAAGGGGTGGTTTTGTAAAAGGAGGTGGAAAGTTAAAGGGGGTTGAAATTATCTTTCATATATATATATATATATATATATATATATATATATATATACAAACACAGGATGTACAAAATCTATTTTTTAACCTCACAACAATAGTACTCTTTAGTAAAAGTGTATTTGTGCACCAATATTTGCTTTTATTTTAAATTAACGCATCAAAAACATCCACCCCAAGACGAAATGCCTACTTTTAGCCAACATAATAGAATATGACTGAGGGAAATGATAGTTAAACCTGTATAATCTCCACCTTGACTCGATTGGTGGTATTGGTTAAAAAGCAAATGCACAATGTGTATCCTTTACAACATTGTATTACAAAAAGTGTACTCCTTTAAGCAAATGAACTATTAAAATAAAATTTCCAATTTACTCCTAAAATAATAATGCTCGAGGCCTCCGTGGCCGAGCGGTTAAAGGCGTCAGCTGGGAATCCGAGGGTTCCTGGTTCGGGCCTAGACGATAGACTTGACAAAGAAAAGTAAAAAAGTAGCGATCTTGTGATCGGAGGGTTGCCAGCTTCGCTACAAAATACTAGAAAAGTCGTCCAGAACATCCGCAAAAATTAACGGCGTGTGGTGCACGATAAATCTGATCGGAGTCCAAAGTCCCGACGTCTATTGAAGGCGTTGGGTGCCAGTTCAGGTGTTTCCTCGTCATCTGACCATGGTTCTAAAATAACGAGGTGCATGTATGAATGTGTGTGTGAATGTGTATGTGTTCCCGGGTCTTTCCTTCTAGATAGACCCCGAACCGTCGCCAATAGCCCACTGTGCAGCTCTAGTGCGACGTTAATTAACCAAAGCAAACCTAAAATAATACGTAAACAACTCCATACAAAGATTGAGCCCCAGTTGCTCAGTGGATAAGGCGTTCAGCTACTAATTAGAGGATTGGTGGTTCGAATCCGTGCGATGGACTTGACAAAAGAAAGTAAAAATGTAGTGATCTTGCGATCGGAGGGTTGTCAGCTTCGCTACAAAAATACTAGAAAGTCGTCCAGAACATCCAACAAATTATACTGGCGTGTATACGGGACTGGTGCACGATAAATCTGATCGGGGTCCAAAGTCCTAACGCCTATTGAGGTTGCATCGGGTGCCAGCTCAGGTGTTGTCCTCGTCATCTGACCATGGTTCAAAAATACGAGGCTTCGTTCCCGTGTCTTTCCTTCGCGATAGGCCCCGAACCGTCGCCAATAGCTCACTGTGCAGCTCTAGTGCGACATTATTTAAACAAACAAAACCAAACCAAAAGCCATACAAAGATCGTCATCTGACCATGGTTAAAAAAAACGAGGCATCGTTCCCGGGTCATTCCTTCGAGATAGGTCCCGAACCGTCGCCAATAGCCCACTGTGCATCTCTAGTGCGACGTTATTAAAAAAAAAACATACAAAGAAAAAGTCCAATGTACCTCTACAAGAAAAACCCAAAACACATTTAAAATAAAACCAAAGGGATCTCTGACGGGGGAATGACGTAGGTAAAGGTGAAATAATGTGTCCGAAACTCCCTGTATATCCCCCCCCCCCCCAAAAAAAAAAAAGTGTGAACCCATATAAAGAAAAGCCAAGTGTACCGCCAAATGAAAAGCCTAATGTATCTTTCAAATGAAATAAAACCCTAGAGAACAATTAAAAGCTTAAAGTATCCTAAAAAGAAAATCCCCAGTGGATCCCTAATATAGAAGAAAAAAAAACGTGTGTGTTTGGGTCTGCTTCGGATGCTCAAGTGTCTCGAGCATATGTAATTCTAATAGGTGCTAATTTCTCAGTTTAATTTAATTATTTTAAAAATAAATTTTGTTGTTGATTTTAATCTTGTCCGTCTCATCATAATTATCACTTCTACCGTGGAATTACGCTAGTTAAATCATTGGTGCTGAAACCCTGGAACGTAAGTGGGTAATTTCGTGTGGTAAATTTCTTGTTTTTTTAGATCCTTGAACTAAAATGACTTTTACAATTTAAATAATGGAAGTTAATATTTATTGGTAATAAGTAAATAAGTTCATTTGAATGAAAGAATACTGTGTGCGTGCGCGCGTGTGTGTGTGATAAAACCGAGCTCATATCGAGCGAGTCATAGTTACTCCCTAGTCGCGCCGTTTACCCGAGCTCAAAATCGAGCGAGTCATAGTTACTCCCTAGTCGCGCCGTTTACCCGAGCTCATATCGAGCGAGTCATAGTTACTCCCTAGTCGCGCCATTTACCCGAGCTCATATCGAGCGAGTCATAGTTACTCCCTAGTCGCGCCATTTATCCGAGCTCATATCGAGCGAGTCATAGTTACTCCCTAGTCGCGCCGTTTACCCGAGCTCATATCGAGCGAGTCATAGTTACTCCCTAGTCACGCCATTTACCCGAGCTCATATCGAGCGAGTCATAGTTACTCCCTAGTCGCGCCATTTATCCGAGCTCATATCGAGCTAGTCATAGTTACTCCCTAGTCGCGCCGTTTACCCAAGCTCATATCGAGCGAGGAGTCATAGTTACTCCCTAGTCGCGCCGTTTACCCGAGCTCATATCGAGCGAGTTATAGTTACTCCCTAGTCGCGCCGTTTACCCGAGCTCATATCGAGCGAGTCATAGTTACTCCCTAGTCGCGCCGTTTATCCGAGCTCATATCGAGCGAGTCGTAGTTATACCATCGTTTTCATGGCAACCTCAAACATAGTACGGTTACTTCTGCTCCCCCCCCCCCCTACCTATAAACTGCATTTATGACGAGCTCCAACTTTAGCTGCGCTTGGGAATTCGATAAACTGATCCGTGAATCGATTGTCTTGATGATGCGTGCGTGAACCGCGGGGATGGGTGGGAGAACCAAAAATTTCCCCAAACGAAAGTAGTTTTCGTTTTAATTTACTGTGTGCTGTTGTTGTTTAAGTTAATATTAAAATTGATCGATTCGCAAGTTAAAAGAAGGAGGATTGCTTTAATTTTCAAAAAATAAGTAAGGGTATTCTATTTTTTTCGCATGTTATCATTTCGTAAAAATTAATAAGAAACTTTGATTTGACTAATAAATATTAAAGATTTTCCGTTCATTTGTGGAAAATAGGATTGGGAGAGGCGATTCCACATGATCTCGGCTGCACTAACATTTCCGACGACGTGCCGCCACTGAATAATAAATAAACGGTAAATCGCGGAACCTCGGAAAATTTTAATCACTGAGGTTGTAGTGAGGCACAGTGAATTCTAGAAGTAACACACTGACCCTAACGGCAAATTGCTCTAAAAGGTAAAAAAAAAAAGCGATGTAATTTTGCGATGAATTATGCTTGGCGAGTATTATTTCTAACTTGTAAACACCTCCAACAGTATTTAAGGTTCTAAGGTTTGATTTTTCGTCCTGTAGAATCGCTAAATAGCAGGACATTGGCGCCGTGTGCGGTAAAGATTACGCTTCAAAACTGTGCGCGTAAAACGGTGCGTGAGTCTGGGAAATATTATTTGAAAAACTGTTATTAAAAAAAGATCTGTCAAAAAAAGTCAGCAAAAGCTTTAAAAAGTAGAGAGTTTTGAGTATAATAGTCGCTTTTGGCTCCATTTTAATGAAAATAGTCATCATAGTCGCCAAATCTTAAAAATAGTCGCTTTTGACGCCTATTTAGTCGCCTTTGGCAGCCCTGCCCGTGCGCGTTGGCAAAGCTTTCAAAATGCGATGTTTCACGGCCAAGAGCTTAGACACGTTTGTCAAAAACAGTTGGGAAATGTTTTATAGGGGAGGTAGCAGTGACAAACATCAGTTCTAGTTCAAGGTTATGTCGCATTTGGGAGAAGAAATACTATTCAAAAATCTTATGATGCGCAACAATTTTGGAATAGTAGACACACGATTTTACAAGAACTAAATAAAAAATATGAGTGGATTGTTTTGTATGGTTGGTTGCTTGAAAAAATGTCGCACGAGAGCTGCACAATGGCTATTGTAGACTGTTGTTTTGTATGCTTTTTAAGCATTTCATTAAAAAAATATTTATTTTCAGAAATCTCATATTAGCTTAAAAGACAACTAGACGTTTATTTTATTATGTAATTAAAAAACTATTTTAAAAATAATTAACTTCTTATTAAAAAAACCGCTTAACTTAAAAACAAGTAACTTAAAATGCATAAGATCCAAAATATACGCAGTTTTTGAACTGTATCATTGATTTTTTTCTTCTTCTTTTCAAACAGAATAACACAGGTAGGTTTTGAGTTGCGACAAATGTTTTAAAATAAGTTCAAACTGCGTCAAAAGACAATTTAATAATAGTATTTAATAGGCTTTCATTTGAAAGAAAATTTCTTTAAAAACAATGCCTTCATTTTTTTCAATAGCAAATTTATATTTTAAGATCATTCTTTGCAATTTAAAAACTATTGGAGTTGTACTTTTTAGCCCCATTCTGGAGGAGAAATGCTTGCCAATGTGGGTTCATTATTTTGCGCAAGATGTCATTGAAGAACTGAGCATGTATAACCAACCTCTCATTAAAATACATGATTTGGCACATACATCTTTCACATTATAGGCACTATGAAATAAAACCTAATTTTACTATAAAAGAAATATTTTCTTTAAAAATCCTATTCCGAGTCAAATGGCTAAAATTGAGCGGTTCAGGAAATGTAAGCAATTCAGAAAATATATCTTGTTTATCAACTACACAGCTTTTCAAAAGCACATGCAGAATAGCTACGTTATTCGTACCCAGAATAAATTCAGTAGCTTGCGGAAACAACTTTTAATTTGTTTTCCTGCCATAACTCTTCATGAAACTATATATTTTTTACACATGTTTTATGGAGTTAGTTGCTTTAGATGAATTTAGATTTCCGGTTAACAATCACATTCTGGGAAAAAAATTATAACGAAATAGTTTATTTTCTCTTCAGAAAAATGTTTTCTGGGTTCTTGGAAATTCTTATTAACGAGAAAAGCACTGATTTAAGTGTTAATTATGATATGATTAAGAATGTGTCAAAATATACTTCTCAGCCTTAGTTGTAATACTTCTTTACTGTTTTTTGTAATTCCGTTCCGATTGTAACATATTAAAATATTTTAAGTTTAACGTATGCTTACACTTTTGTTTATATGTTGTCTTTTTTTCTTCGTTCAACCATAAGTAATAAAATATAGTTGATAAAGATTTCCTGAACATCAAGATAATTTTATATGTGCTTGAATTAGCTAAAAGTAATTCTTGTAAATATATAGGGCTATGTACCAAAATCATTAACATAAGTTGAGTTATAAGTGCTTCCAAGTCCTAGAAATAAAATATTTGTCCCTGAAAATTAAAAAAAAAGTTTAGTAACCATGTGCAATTTATATATAAGCACATTAATATCGTAAACTAAAACAAATTTCTTTTTAAAAAAAACTACATGCTAAAAATGTTGCTCATTTTTCCAATCCCCCGATTTTACTCACGAAAAAGTTCGTATCTCTCAAACAGTTTGAGATAAAAAATACAAAACAAAAACTGGCTCAATACAATTCAAGATGTAAAATAATTATTATTTATGTGCAGTCTGTGGGGGGTTTGAGGGGCGTGGTTGCAATTGCCCCAATTTTTCGGAGCAAGTGCAACCAGCGACATTGAAAAATAAACCTAATTGTAGAAAATCAATGGTAAATAATATAAAAATAGCTACTTGCAAGTTCTTGCTAAAGATTTCCAAATGGTGTGTCAAGTTATATATATATGAACCCGGTTGCACTTACCGCCACCCTACCCTAATCGAAGTAATTTAATGCATCGAATTTTTTTTATGTCAGATCACATATCTTAATAGTTTTTCGATATTTTTATAAGAATTGTAAATAGTGAAAAGTTTGAATTTATTAATTAAAATATACTTTCCTTTTAATAATATTTGAAAATTCACTCTTGTATAACATGCGAAATTGTATTACCAGTTAAGATTTGTTCTTTCCTCCTTCTATAGTTATAAAAAATAATACGTTTTAAAGAATAATTATGAAAACGTTTCTCATATTAACATACTAATTTTAATATTTGAGCCGATTCCGAAAATATCGATTGCTCGTTAATTTCGAAACAGAACTTGGTGGTTATTTTCGTTCGAGATATGGTTCTTAATGCTGTCGACAAAGATGATTAAAAATGATTTAGCACTTTCAAACAAGATCAGAGAGATTTAAATAGCGTCTTTCAAACAGCTGTTAAAGATGCTTTGACATGATAATGTAAAAAAAAATGAGAGGGGGGGGGGGGGGGAGGGGGGACTTGGGAATACTAAAAATAAATTCTTAAGCCTGTAGTTGCTTAAGCAAGAAAAGAAATCTTGTTTCCTCATTTTAAATGCTCTGTTTAAACTAATAATTTGAACGTTATGAAATATATTAACATTGTATAAAAAATTTCGTCATTTAAAATCGTCATATGAAGAAACATGTTTGTTCTGTATTTTTACTTTAAAATTTAGTGGGTTTGAATCTTGTTTAATTTAATTACTTGAATTATTTCCGAAATAGCGAAACTTCTGTAGTCCTGTAACACTGGTTTTGTTGGATACCAATGAACACTAAACAATTTGGCAGTAACTGCTTAACGCTGCTATTTTGAATACGTATTTTTACTTTCCAAATAAAGTAAAAGCAAATTTGTAAATGTTTTAGTTTTAAAAATACTTAGTGAATACAGTATCATTTTCAAATCCGTAGATAGTGTGTTTCTATACATACATTTCAATATTAAAAAACTTAAACCAACATACCAGTCATTCAACCACAATCCTATGACTTCTATTAAAAGTACATGTCAGTCACATTAATTAAGGGGGTCTGATACCTTCGACATTTTTTTCTTTATTTTTATACTTGTACAATCCAATTTTTTTTCTCTTTCTAAATATGCATAAAAAACCATTTTAAGACGCTCAATTTTTTTTTTAAGATGCACATTTATTTTTAAATTAAAATTTTAGTAAATTTTTTAACAATTTTAAAATTCCTACTCCTTTTTTATTTTTCAATAATTTGAAGCAATTTTTTTTATTTAAGATCTTGAATAATATGTAAATAGATGTATGCATTAAAATTTTGATTCAGATACATCACTTTAAAAAAATAAAATATATTAGAAATTTTGGAGAAAAAAATTGACGAAAAAAAATAAAATTCCATTTTAAGTGGTTTTAAAAAACAAATTATGGTAAAAATAGGAAATCTGAATGCATACATCTATTTAAAATATATTTATCTTGCTATACACACAAAAATTATGATTTTAAGTATAATAGTAAAAAAGCCTTAGCATTTTTAGTGTTCCTTAAATTTCAAAACCACGAACAGAGATATTTGCTTCTAAAGTTTACATATGATACAACTATGTTATAGGAACACATCGTTAAAACATTCATAACTAAAAAAGTAATAGGAATTTTTTGAAGCAGTTTTTTGTGAGTTATTAAGATAAGTTTGAATATTATTTTTTAAATATAAAAAAAAATGACTTTTTTTGCGAATTTTGGGTATCGGACCCCCTTAAGACGAGAATTTCCCCTCTCATACAAGTTACGTTTTACTGAGAATGATTTATTTCAACGTTATACTAAACCTAATTTCTTCATATTAATCAATGAATATTCAAACTGTCTTTTTTAGTCACAAAACACTTTTATTTATTTTAAAAAGTCGAATTTCACAAGTATTCACGTAGTGTTGTTAAATTAAAGAACGGTTAAAAAATATTAGTTGAAGGGGAAGAATATTTCGGTAAACAGATGTTGTAAAATATTTTAAACGCAAAACAGATGCTGTAAAATACTGACACAGAGCTAAACTACTACTATTTAAGATTTTTCAGAACTAGTAATTTTACGACATATTTCTACACTCGACTCTTCAAGGTCGAGTGTTATCATCCACGATTAATTCATAGAATAGATTTCTTGCTCTCTTAGCAAACTCGCATAACTCAATGAAACATTTCAATTTGTTTTTCTCAGACAAGCACAGGCACTGAAAGCTTGAATATTTGTTTTCATTGGAACATAATTTGAAAAATGACGTAAGCAAACAACGAAAAATCATTTGGGAGAGTTATTCTTTCCTAGTCACCTTGAGCTAATGCGATTGAGAATATCTATGACTTTTTAAAAAAAAGGTTTTATCTGTTTGGTGATCACTGTTTAGCACTTTTTTAGAGTAATTACCAGACTTGTCTTGCATACAAGGACACATCCATATAGGATATACTACATTTTATTTTATTTCTAATCTATGATGGAAAATACAGCACAGAAAAAGGAAGAATATGCCTAATTACCTACTCCTACGTTGATTTACGAAATAGAGGATGTTTAAAAAAGGTGGAAAGGCACTGTTTTTCTTTATACGTTGGACATTATCACTTCTTCGCCTCCACCAACATCGTGGAGAAAATACTATTGTGATTTTGATAAGAATAGAATTGTCAAATCAAATTTTAATATAAAATATGGTTAATGTAATTATTTAACTCTAGAATAATAAGGATGAGTAAATTTCACTTATTATTATAGGGCCGTAAATGAGGAACAAACATTCAAACGTGTTAATGGATTATTTCACAATATAAAATATAAGCAACTACGTACGTTTCAAGAATCAAAATAAAGATTATAATAGTAGATATTGACTTGATGAAGTAATATAGACAATATTACTTCAGGCACGAAATTAATTGTTCTTAATTACAAAATAAAGAAGAGTCATGAGAATAAGCCATGACTGTTTAGTGACCACCTGTCCAGAGGTAATGTGGAGAATATTAATTTCGAATGAGATAGCTAAACTCATTTTTATTTCAAAGTCAAGGTCAAGAACGGCGTGCTTTTTTGAAACAATGTTAATAATTTAATTATAGATTCATTACAAAAATTAACAAAAAGCGTGATTTCAATGTCCTTTAACGAAACCGATTATGAAACTAAAGAACCTTGTAACTCAATTAATAAACCCTTCCAAATGTCATATATACTTGAAACTAGGATGACAAT
Source organism: Troglohyphantes excavatus (assembly GCA_963932185.1). Taxonomy (NCBI): domain Eukaryota; kingdom Metazoa; phylum Arthropoda; class Arachnida; order Araneae; family Linyphiidae; genus Troglohyphantes; species Troglohyphantes excavatus. Next base: position 14,633,496 of record OZ010672.1, read on the forward strand.
TTGTAGTCCTAATAATTACTAATTAATAGAAATCAATACTGAATTTTATTTAATAATGAATAAGCAACGAGATTCGTGTTTTATCCCATGAAGGGGATTCGTGAGGGGAGGGAAACGCTGATAACATTTCCTAAATGCATTGACAGATTATATATGTGCAATCAATGGGACAAATGTGCTTTGATGCAGTCAATTGAAAATTGATGCGAGATTCCCAAACCGACTGCTCGAATGCCAAAACCAATTGATGGAAATTATGAGTCTTTCGGGATAGACCCCGAACAGTTGCTAATAGCCCTCTGTGCAGCTGTAGCACGACGTTAATTCAACCAACCGTGTTGAAATATTTCATCTATACATTCACGCCTCTCACAGCATCTTGTATGGTAAACCTAGATTTATACTAATATTTATGTAATGGACTTCTAACTATCCCCCCCCCCCCCTTCAATTTAAAACCGTCTACAAGCTTCCATGTCTCGTAATTAAATAAACCATGGTAATTAAACAAACCGTTGAATAATGTTTGGGATAGAGCATTTCGCACTTTTACGATTCGAATACGTGAATCTGCAGATTCCTTAGTGTAAGTGTAAAAAACTCTTATTTTGTAGATGATTCCGCACTTACTCTGAACAAATCAGTGTATCTGCAGATTCACTAATGTATCTGCAGCTATACCGCTTTCGCTCTTTCACGGTAGCATATATATGCGAAGCGTTTAGTTTCAAACCCAGCTCAATCCACTTTTATAAACTTGTTAAAAATAAATAAAAAAGATTTTTCGACAAATATGAATTGAGCCGGTTTTAAAACTAATTGCCTCATGTAGTGATTACAGATATATTATTAATTCTAAACTAATAAAGTTTATCAAGGATTAATGATTTTGAAATAAATTACTATAAAAAAATTAAACTATAAATAAGAAATGAAATACCCAATGCAAGGTGTAAAAAAATTGTTTACTTCGAAATGCAAATTTGAAGTGTTTTACCTTATAGTTCTAAGCGCATTGTACTTGTTTAAGCATTGTCAGCGTGGTAACACTAATGGGACCTAGGTGTGGTATATAATTTCACTTTATGATCATTATTAACATAGTTGGGACATCGGTAATTACGCATTGAATATCAATAGGCTTTGTGGTATAACCCTTGGGCACCCATTGGTAGACTTTTATGAGCAAAATAAGTGTAACTGAATATTCCATTGCAAAATTATTGTATGAGAACAATAATCATGATTTGTAAGGTGTCATAACAACATTGCACAATTCTATATTAAAATATGTTATTAGTTTTCTTTTCCTGATATAGAATAGTAAATTAACTTTCAAACAGAAGAAAGTACTTACAAAGCATTATTATCGAAAGACGAGAATGTTTTGAAAGAATAGGAAACTGTTTATGTTTTGTTAGCGAAGGCCATGGTGTAAGGTGCAGTAGAATAAATTGATTTAGAATTACGACAGAAAAACAGACGCTTTTAGCCACTAACTAATACAGTATTAAGTAATAGTAAAATTAGAAACTAACACCAAGGTTGGCATAGTTAAACGAATAGTTTCTTTCAATAAAAATGAAATGCTTTTTTGCTTTGCCACTTTTGTTTAATTAAATTATTCCAATTTATTTGATTTATTTATAATATTTACTCCTCACTCGATATTTCAACTGTTCCACAAATTCAGGGAATTTCTTTCAATTTTATAAGAAACATTGATATATGTATATGACAACTCTCAAATATGAAACGAAACTTTGCGTTAAGTACTTTTCATTTTGGAATATCTTCGGGTTTTTTTTTTGTATGGTTAACAATGCCTAATTTACTTTCGTTACTTAAACAAAAAAGACTGATCAAGGCAACAAAGTTAAACATTAATATTTCCTATTTATATTTCATTTAACACAGTCCCTAAATACAAGTTTTAAGTAGCTGTATTTCGAGATTTTAGAAAAACGGTCGTTATCAATATGCCATGTTCTTATAAATGAAAACCGCTATGCCAGAAAACCCCCTTTCGGGACAATTCTGACATTAGCAGCTTGTAATAAGGATAGACGTAACGTACAAGAGCAGATCGTTAAATCTTTTTAAGTGTTTCCTACGTACGGCCGTTTTGTTGAGCGCCTGTTTTTTAAACATTTCCGCAATTACACCCCACTCTTCAGAAGTTGAACAAAGAATCTAGATGTCTCACTGATAACAAAACTTGACTGTGTTTTCTAAACTTAGACGACAGGCTCATTTGCCTGCTTTCTAATTAGATAATTGACGTCGCCACTGCTGGAACAGAGGTTAGACTAATTGAAATATATCTGCCCTTTAACTTAAAGGAGCCTAAAAGCCAACATTCTCTCTAGCTTAGTTGTAGAGAATGTATTTCAATTTAGAAAGAGCTTCCACCATCCCTATATAAAGGATGTGGTAATTTTTGGAAATAGTTTAAGAAGGTTTTCGCATTATTGTGTGAGTTAAGTACCCATTAAATAGGCTGGGTTTTCGCATTATAATTTTAGTAGTAGCTCCCACCTACACAAATACATCCAAATTGGGCACGTGACCAGAAGAACATCTTCTTTTGGATTTCTCTATTACATTAATTGAAAGTGAGTTTATATTTTAAGTATAAATATAATTTTAGGAGTTTATTTTAATTTGAAGAAATATAAGTATGCATTCGTATGTATTTGCATTGCAAAGGTTCCAATTACAATGCGTTAGTGCACGAATGCGTTAAGTGCATTTTTCATGAATTTGATGTTATGAACTCATTTAAATCTTCAAATTATAATTTATAAAATACTTAATTGTAGTAGAAGAAAAACAAGTACTTTTATTCATAGTAACCCCTATCGAATACTTTTCTTCATTTCTTAAAATAATGCAACACACTTTCCAATAGGGTCCTGAAAAATGAGTGAATTGTCACTTACCACATCTGCGCACTAAGGAATTGAACTAAAAATATGCTTTCATTTTGTAAAAGTTAGTACTTTTATATGAAATTTTGTAAATAAAAATTTTAGTTTTATATAAAAGAGGAAAAAATGAAACACCTTTTTCGCTAATATATAAACTCATTTAGAAAAATTGACGTCCTTTTTCAAATTTTTTAACAAAATTATTATTTGTTGTTGACACTTTGGATTAGTCCAAGATATCTTGTCGCCTGAGTAGAAGTGCTGATAATTTATCTTTACTTTACATTACGAATTTCAAAGATTCAAGTAATATTTAAAGATAGTTACAAACAAAAAGGAACCGCAGCAAAATTTGAAACATAAAATACGGAAACTAATAGGATAGAAATGTATTCTACATTAATATTTTACGTAGTTTTAAAATGCATGATTAGACCTTAAGACTAACATATTAATTCATGTATTTTGCAATTTCTAAAATGGCACAATCCAAGACATTAAAAGCATTTAAAACGTGATATTAACAAAAGTCAAGTAAACTACCGTGCAAAGTTAAAAGACAGTATCTCCCATTTTACTCCATATGTGTTTGTGATTGTTTTAGACCCGTGATTCAAAATGGCGAAGTAGAGTTAGTTCCATTCGGGATAGATACCAAATTGTCACTAATAGCCCAATACGTATCTTATTTAATCATAAGATACGCAATGAGCTATTTGTGACGAATTTTTAGAGCGAATTTAATTCGATCAATCAAACATGCATGATTGTTTCAGGCTATATACAGAAATGTTTAGGGTTTGACTACTGTGCATGAACAAAATGTCCATTCTTATAGGTATCAGAATTTCGAGGACACCAAATTTTGGTAAAACTGTAAACTTCCAACTTTAATATTTAAAATACAAAACTTTTTGAATTCAAATAATGTATACATATACTAACTAAATTAAGCACATATCCGTTAAAAATCCCTATACTCATCGGGAATCTGTCATTGAGATAAAAAAAAAACTTATTTTGGAGCTGTTCTATAAAGTAGATTAATAAGATATGTCATTCTAAAAATATAGACTGGGCTTTTAACAATCAAAATACTCTTCTTAATATATGGAGGGCTCAGAGATTCAAATGGAAGGTCGATTTCGAGAAAAAGTTCTCAAAAATGAATAACTATTTTGCAGTGGTTCCCAACCTGTGGTCCGTGAACCACTGGTGGTCAGTGAGAGGGTCTGAAGTGGTCCGTGGAGCTATTGTCTAATTACCAAAATGTTTTTTGATGTGTTTTTAAATGTGTATTCTTTTTATACCAAAATAATCTATAAATAGGGAATCACAATTTATTTGCTTCAACGAAACACAATGACATGCATTGTAACCCATTTTTCAAATTTCTCATGCTTGCTTGTATTAATATAGAAAATACTTCATAAAGAAGCATTTGTATCGTACTATTTTCATGAATACGATATTTAATACTTGAATTGTATGTTGTGCCAAAATAATATTTTACACAATAATTTTATTTAGTACTTTTAGAAAGTGATGATCCGCGCTTTATCTAATTTTCAATTTGGTGGTCCGTAGTCATTTAAAGTTTGGGAGCCACTGCTCTATTGATATAACAAAGAAGATAAACAGAACTACTGACATTCTATGGTTCAAAAGGAAACTATAGAATTGGTATTTTTTATTACACTGAAAAAATACATTAATATCCAATACATTCTACTTTTAAAAAATTTTAAATCAATTTATTTTAATATTCTGTGTTCTAAAAGGAAACAAAGGAACTTTTATACAAAAAAATTCTCTTAAAAACATACACGGTGCCCAACTTGGACATCAATTGGCTGATTCAATAAAGCTTATTGAATCTTTAACTTACAAAAATGAAAAAAATCAGGCACAAATGAAAATATAAACAATATTTGACAGCCATTTGATATTTTTTTTTTGGTTGGGGAGACACCAATTCTGAAATACAGAAGTCAAATTTTAAAGTGAATTGTTTTAGTTTTCCAAACATCCTATTTACTAAGAATTTAAAGTAAAGATAGTATGAACCCGAAATCTAAATCTTCGCAAAAAGGCAACCAACGCGTATGGCAACATTGTGAAAAAATCACTAAAAAAAAAATATTTTAATTTTTTCACATTAAGTACTTATTGAACGCATACTGAACAGTCAACGAGTTTCAAATCACACTGAACCATTTATTTCAGACTACCTACGATCACATAAACATAAGAAAGAACCGAAATATTTTTTTTTCAATTACAATGACTGAAACCCCTAGACTTTGTAAATCCCCAAAACCGTATAAAACAGGTAAATTGAAGAATGGAGTAACGTTCAAAGGATAAAAGATTGTTTTTGTAAAGTTAAAAAAAAAATATTACGTCGCGCCATAGCTTCCTATTCCTTTGACAAGCAGTGGGTGGCTTTTATTAATGTAACCCCGCCGTCTTTATGGGCGACAATCGTTCAGAGCCTTGTTTGTTTGTTTGTTGTGATACGAGAAATAAATGATATCGTTAAAAGAGAACATCTTAGAAGGGAAAAAATAATAATAGAAGAAGGGACTAGAAAGAAAAATATATTGTAAAAAAAATTAAATGACCTTCACGTGCTGTTGCCGAATCACCAAAATAAAATGTGACCCTGAAAAATGTGAGTGTGGTGTGTAATGACTTACATATGTGATGTTAAGGTTTGGAAAGTAAGACAATAGATTTAGCAGGGGAGATGGTCGACAAAGTTATTAAAAGAGTGCACATCCAAAAAAAGTGTATTTAGGAAGTCATTAAAATTATTCAAATTTGCATTTATAGAATTTATTTCAGAAATACTAATAAACATTCATTTTAGTGAGCGTTGGTCACTAAAACTTAAATAAAAATTATTTGTTGAAAATATATATATATATATATATATATATATATATATATATATATATATATATATATATATATATATATATATATATATATATATATATATATATATATATATATATATATATATATATATATATATATATATATATATATATATATATATATATATATATATATATAAATTGTGTTTTTTAAAAACCTATAATTAAAAAGGTGAAATAACGAATGTTAACACTGATATTTATAATAAATTATGAGATTTGACCAATTCATTCACTACGTTGCTGAATCGATTGTCTTTCACATCGAAACAAAATTTGCTACAGATATCAAATTGACCAAAAGATTTAACTACCTAAAATAGTCTTAAAAACCTGATTGAATTGTAAATCGTTTGGAAAATCGGAGTTCTAATGTGATGAAAAAATCTACATAGATTTTCAAGAAGAGCTTGTCGATTAGAGTATTCCAAATGTAGTTTGTTTTTTATCGTTTGAAAATTCTGGTACAAGTAAATTTTGTGATGTTTTGGACTGCTTTTGTTTATGTTCTATTACAAAATAAAAAATGTGAAGACAAATCTGCAACATTTCTTTTTTATGATAGTATATACATTATGCTATTCCCTTTTCAGTTGAACTTAATACGAGCTCATTCGATTTCCGAAATCTGCAGTATTGTACGACATCCTATAGTTAAATAGGACAACATTCCTAAACTAGGAATTCTGGAAACAGTAGACCTCGAAAAAAAAACATATATGTCGATTTGAATGACTTCAAGGAACATTCATGCTAAATTTGAAGAAAATCGAACAACGCGTGTGGTCGTAATTGCACAACAAACATAGTTCAACAAATACCTCTGTCGCTCGGTCAACAAGCTATTTGGCTTAGCGTTGCTGGGGAACCCGTTGAGGAATATATACATTAAAAAGAAATTGAATGACCCCGTAGGGACTCGAACCCGCCACTTATTGTTCCGAAGTCTCGAGCTCCATCGATTCATCTACAAAGGCACATTTTATCTAGATATTGGAAATATATTCTTTAAAGATGTTTCTTTATGCATTACTTCGGAAATTGTTAAAATAATTTTAAAAACAAAATGGAATTTTACAAATCCGAGCCTCAGGTGTACATCTTGAGGATAAATAGTACTTGCATATAAATTTTCAGCCTTTTATACGCAAAGGAAGTAGGTGTTTTGCAATCCACAGACAGACTCTTCCTTATATTATTATAGACTTTGATTGGTTAATTAATGTACATTAGAGTTGCACAGTGGGCTACTGGCGACGTTTCGAGGTCTAAGAAGGTATGAAAGAAAAGACACGGGAACAGTGCTTTAAACCATGGTCAGATGACGAGAACAACACCTGAGCTGGCACCAGGCGCAACCTCAATAGACGTCAGGACATTGGACCCAAGTCAGAGTTAACGTGCACCAGTCTCGTAAACACGCCAATGGAAATTGAGGATAATTTCAGGCGATTTTTTTTGTAATTTAGTAGTGAATGTGGCAGCCCTCCGATCACAAGATCAATACATTTTAACTTCTGTCAAGTCTCTCTCAGTTGTATTCGAACTCGCAATCCTCTGATTGCTAACCGACTACGGTACCTCGAAGGCAGCGGACCCCTTTATAGATTTTGAAATGTGACCAACCTTACGTTGCTGTATCTTCCAACCACAATCAAAGCAATTTAGCTGAAAAACGAAATTGAAAATACGAACATTATACATTAACTTTGCAAAAGTATTATATTTTTTTAAAATAAAATGGGGGTTGTCAGATATATTTCGTAGTTGAACAACCACAACAGAAAGAAGTATTGATATATTTAAAATATTTTAATCGTTTTCATAAAATAGTGCTTTGGAAAAGTTATACATTGTCTTTTAACTTAAAACAAATTAACTAAATATTATAAAAGAAACACCAACAGAAGTCTTGAAAATCTTAAGAAAATGATTTAAAAAATATAAAACATAAACTACAAAAATGTCTAAAATCCACTTATAATTTTTCTTTTGACGACATATGTTGAAAAATTAGATTTAAAATATTTTTGAAATGTTCCATACCTGAGCTGAAACCCTACTCGTCAAACTTCCACACTAAGATGAATGGGAGGAAGTCTAAATTACAACATATTTCACGAACACTAGTCCCTCTACACTATCATTTTAGCCTGCTAATTAGAAGTTGAAATAACGTTTAAAAAAAATACACTAAAATATTAAATCGCAAAATCAATAAAAAAAACTATTGTTTATCATGAAATTAAATATAAAAGAATAAATTCGCACGGTTTTGGCGACTTCGATCTTGTTTATTTGGCATAAAAAGACACACAAAGCATTTCACACAAAGTAAACACCCCAAAAATGAGGTCAGCTGTTGGCGACAAAATTAGAAAAATAAGAAGACGAAGAAAAAAATTCATAACTTTTTTTACAGATAATAAAAAACTGTTTTCTTTTCACCTTGAATAAAAGTTGGTCACGGAAATTAAAAAAATATATGAATTGTAGTATAGATATTACAATCTTGCTCACAATAACAAAAAGGTTATGTTGTTTCAAAATTATTGTAGTCATACGAGGTTTTTTTTAAAAAAAAAGGTTAATAAATAGGTATTGAAAAGATTAATATTTTCATGGTGAGTAATTTAATATTTTATATGATTTTAATAATAATTAAATAATTATGAATAGTAATTTTAATACTGAAACCTTTTGATAGTAGAAAAAACATTTGTATTCAAACTATAAATACAATACACTCAATTAAATTGACATCTAATATGTAGGTTTTACATAGCAATTAAATGCAACGCACTCCAAATAGATGGAGTCTCTGTATTCCAAAAATATAATAGAAATAACACTTCCAGATACCCCTTTTTGTAAATGCTAATTTTATTTATTTTTTAATAATCTGACTTTGTTTTCATTAGTTAAAGTCACACACTTTTTACTATATTGGAAATTATTTTTTTCTTGTTATATGTTAATAATGCAGTTTATTTGGTATAAAAGATTTATACAAATCTTACTTAGCCATGCCCTAATAAAAATATAATTTTATTACTAGATTGCCTTTTCAAACCACTGTTGGTCGTTCATCAAAAAGTTAAGCAGTTTGTAGAATGTGAGCGAACTGCTCATAACATCGGATCATTCGTAAGTAGAAACGTATAACTGACGAAATAACAATTTTGGATTATCTGCAAAAGAATATTCGTCTTGGTGAGTACCTGGCATATTGTGTTGAAGATTTGTATTTCCCATCTATACTTCATATATATGGCCTTTGGCGTCGGAAGAGTAACTCAAATCTTAAATCCTTTCTCTAGAACAGTGGTTCCCAAACTATTTTGGTCGTGGAACCCCAAAATTTGTTGCCAATGTTCGCGGAACCCTGTATTTTTTTAGTCAACGACTTTTCAAAATTTAATATCTGATATTAAATGAAACAAGTATTATTTTGGTATTTCAGATTTTATTGAATTGAAGGGACATAGACAATCGCCAAAGCAGTAACCCGGAAAAGAAGTTTGGAATATGCCACTAAGGCCATCTATTGGTAGGATCGAAAGTTCGAATCCGTTTTAAACATCCATACACCGGTATATTGCACATAAAAAAAATACCTAAATTTTGGGGGTCGATTGTAAACTTTCCGAGGATAATGTGAATATATTAAACACTATTCTTATTTTTTTTAATCAAATAAAATTTGTCACGCGGAACCCCTAAATTTTTTCGTGGAACCCCAGGGTTCCACGGAACCCACTTTGGGAGCCACTGCTCTAGAACAATGAACGACTAGAAAGGGGAAGAGTTTAACTTTTTTTGTGGGATTTCGAGTACGTACGTAAACAAACAATAATATTGCCCTTTATGTTCCAATTTTGCATTAATTACGCCTAACTTAGTTTTTAATGTCATATTCTAAAAATACATCATTGAGCTTGCAATATTTTAGTAGTTTTGAGAAATATCTTAACAATATCCCAGAAATAAACCGAGTATGACGTTACTGTAGGCGTTCATTTCGTCGTCATCTAACCATGGAGGCAGTATTTCCGGGTCTTTTCTTCGGGGTAGATCCCGAACCGTCGCCGATATCCCATTGTGAAGCTCTAGTGCGACGTTAATTCAACTTATCAATCTTGAACAATTGCGAAAATGTAAAAACGTCTTGTTAGCGACGATATAAGAGGATATCAAGGGAAGGGTTGAGTAGTTTTTTTTTTTTTTTATGAAGTACTAAGACTGTGGTTGATTGAATAAATGTCGCACTGGAGCCACACAATGAGCTATAAAAGGCGGTTATACTTGAAGGAAAGACGTGAGAACAGTCCCGTTACACAACTTTTTTTTCGGGGGAGAGAGGGGCGGGGAACAAGAAATTTCCCAACTTAACGATTCGAAATTCTCAACTCAACAATTCGAAATTTAATGAAAAAGTGCAAACTAAATATGTCGAAAATAATTAGAAAAAAAATCTCTATCGCCAAATGTGGCCTTACAGAGCCAGTCTGGCAATCACACTGCGCACGAAACGAAGGTCTAAGGTTGCTTGAGGAATTGGTAAAATTTTCCGATGACTAGCCAGTGAGATCAATGTAGAGACTATTGTCTCTAGATTTACCTAGCTGACGGGTATGTTTTGAGCACTAATCTCATTGGTAGACACTTATAAACGGGATTCGATCTTTGATAGCTTCAATAGCGAAATTTTAAATCGCTAAATTCTTGACTCTTGGCAGAATTAGTAAGTGCGGGTTTGTTTCTGAGTGTTTTCTGTTTGAATGGGTTCATTTTTCGGGATGTTTTAAACGTTTCAAGAAAAGAAAAATCAAATAAAGTAAACAAATATATTTAAAAACTTTTTTAAATTGATAAAATAGAGAAAAAAAATAGATTTTTTTTAATTGAATTATTTTAATATATAAGAATAAATTAGGCCATGCACAATACTTCTTAATTATATGTTCAACTACTTAAATACTTTCATGCATCACTGTTTTCAAGAAAACAAATATATATGGACATACCTTTAAAAAATAATCATGGAAACCTAAAATTTGGATTCAGCTGTCAACAATAGAAAGGCAATCTTCATTATCAACCGCTCTCCGATCCATATTTTCATCCTATAGCTAGAGCTACACTTCTGAACTATAATAGCTGTAAATTTTAAATTAATGTTATAATAACATGAATTATAAGACTAATTATACACATTAAAACATATAATTTTATGTGTTTTAGAAAATTAATACAATGCCAGTTATTGATAATTTTATTAATCTAATAATATAAACAATGTTTTGCATTATATTTCTACTCCGTTAAAAAAAAATTAACCATTGGTTTTATATATATATGCTGGGCTCGATTTGAGCCGGAACGCACCGGAACGGCGTTCCGGTACCTGTCTTTACGAGAAAAAAAAAATATATATATATATATATATATACATATATATATATATATATATATATATATATATATATATATATATATATATATATATATGTATACGGTTGAACGAAGATTAACATATTTTTTTAAATACATTTTATACTGTATAAATATAAAATATTGCTTTTCAATTTTGTGTGATTTCATATAATAAAAAAAAGTCAAATAACTAAAAACATCATTAATAAGTAAGCTAAACTTGAGAGCATTGATTAAACTAACTTACTGTAGTTTTTTTTAAAGGTAAGTTAAAATATAACCATTCAATTCTATGCAATGCTTAATAATAATTTTTCAAAGATCATACATCAAACTATAAATTTACAAAACACTGTACAAGTTAACATTTGTTTTGGAAATTAAGAAAAATTTTAGTCAAAAATTATCCTTTGTAACAAATTTATAAATATTTGATAAATGTATGGACAATGTTATTGTTATAGAACAGTCACATAATAACTTCTATTTCTATAAACAAGTATTGGATCCTTGTATACAACTATTAATCTTTTAGATTTAACTCGTCAGTTTACAAAAGTAAGAAATTAAATTAGTATAAAATAGAGCATGAAATATAAGTTACCATTCTTGATATTTTTACTGACTTCAGGGATGAGATATGAGAACACAATATAGCAAAAGCCTAACTAAATTTTTAATTCACAGTTATTGCAAAAAATAAATTACAAAATAAGAGTAAAATTACTACTTTTATTTTCAATTAAGTAATACATGTTTTATATTTTAACAGAAATGTTACAAATAATGTTAATTTACAAATAAAATCAGTCAGTTATATGTGCATACAAAATTATAGTCTAATAAAAAAATAGCTGAAATTTAATTTCCATAGTGACCAATAAGCACTATACTTAGCTAAAATCTGTCATTCAATAAAAGGATATTTGTAGATTTCCTCAAATTCATGAAGCATGATAAGCATAAGATAAGTTATCAAAATTAAATATATACAGTCGTATGAGAATTATTTTGACCAATTAGCTGGCCAACTTGGTCACAAAGTGGACAGCAATGGCAAAATGCATTGTTGCGTGTACAGATAATTCTCATACACCCTCTACGTTATTCAAATATAAATTTCAAAATTACTTGAGAAAGTAAATTATCTTTTAATCAGGGTTTTTCAATAGAAATTTTTATTTAAAATTGAACCAAAAGATACTTTAAAATAAATAGTGCAATTAGCAAATTAGGAAAAATATTCTGCAACTTTCAATATCATTGAGCAAAATATAGTGATCAATATTACTTTGCGAGATTTATCATAGTTTAACCCCATAATGAAAACTGTACAAAATGGATAACATTGATATTAACTGAGTAATCTCTTGAAGAAAAAAAATAGTTTAATTTTTTCACATTAAGTACTTATTGAGCGCATACTGAACAGTCAATGAGTTTCAAATCACACTGAACCATTTATTTCAGACTACCTACGATCACATAAACATAAGAAAGAACCGAAATATTTTTTTTTCAATTACAATGACTGAAACCCCTAGACTTTGTAAATCCCCAAAACCGTATAAAACAGGTAAATTGAAGAATGGAGTAACGTTCAAAGGATAAAACATTGTTTTTGTAAAGTTAAAAAAAAAAATATTACGTCGCGCCATAGCTTCCTATTCCTTTGACAAGCAGTGGGTGGCTTTTATTAATGTAACCCCGCCGTCTTTATGGGCGACAATCGTTCGGAGCCTTGTTTGTTTGTTTGTTGTGATACGAGAAATAAATGATATCGTTAAAAGAGAACATCTTAGAAGGGAAAAAATAATAATAGAAGAAGGGACTAGAAAGAAAAATATATTGTAAAAAAAATTAAATGACCTTCACGTGCTGTTGCCGAATCACCAAAATAAAATGTGACCCTGAAAAATGTGAGTGTGGTGTGTAATGACTTACATATGTGATGTTAAGGTTTGGAAAGTAAGACAATAGATTTAGCAGGGGAGATGGTCGACAAAGTTATTAAAAGAGTGCACATCCAAAAAAAAATGTATTTAGGAAGTCATTAAAATTATTCAAATTTGCATTTATAGAATTTATTTCAGAAATACTAATAAACATTCATTTTAGTGAGCGTTGGTCACTAAAACTTAAATAAAAATTATTTGTTGAATATATATATATATATATATATATATATATATATATATATATATATTTAAAAATTGTGTTTTTTAAAAACCTATAATTCAAAAGTTTTAAAACTCGCGTTTTTTCACGTTTATTAAACAATAGTCCACCCAACAATAGTAAGGCAATAGGCCTTAAATTGACATTAATCTTGGATGTTTTTTAGTTAAAATTATCTTCATTATATTAGTTAATATTTTTACTAAAATAAGTTATGATTTCTGGTCTCATCTTAATATTGAGAAACACACTGTTATTTATAGTGTATTCTCTAATGTCAGCGAAATCCAAGGCTTAGATTGAACGATTTGTCTATAACACAATACAGCATTAAAAAATACAGGATACTTTTTAAGAAAATGTAATACTTTTTCCATAGTCGCTAAGTATTACAAACAATTATATATTTCCTTACAAAGAGAATCATGAAATATGGTCTTTACTTAATATACAAATTATTTATTTGAAACAGATATAAATTTTTATTTTTTTATATATATATATTTATAAAACTGCAAAAAATACTGATTTAGTAACACATTTTCAGCATCACCCTCATTATAACAGATGGTGGGTGAAATCAAATTATTTCAAATATACTCCTCAAAAAAATAAAGACAGTTTTCTGTAAAACATAATCTATTAATAAAACTTATTAAAAAGTCTGACAAATTAGCAAAAAGATGTTAGAAAAACAGTTTGAGAGAATGTAATTCACATTTATTTCTTGATTTAGAGTCAGAACCAATTACCTTATACTTTATGATATACAAGACGCTACCTTGATGTTGAGCAAAAAAGTCAATTTTGAATTCAAATAAATTTGTAAAAGTGATCTACTTGCTCATAAAGTTAATGACCCGAGTACAAGGCAGATTTAAGTACATGGGTAAAAAAGATTCCAACTGGAGAAAAAAAATTGAATTAAGAAATGGATATAAAATTACATTCTTCCGGGCAATAAAGGGGATTTTTTGTAGTTTTTAGTTAATGTTTAATTAACCAGTTTTACAGAAAATTAACTTCATATTCTTGATGTGAATATTCCAACCATTCTTTATAATAACTGGTTGAATTATTTTGGCACTTTACATATAAAAACATAAACTAACACTTATATAAATTGGCTTCTCTTTTAAATGACACAAACAGTAACATAGTTATTAATTACTTTTCAATATACATATTACTATTCAAATACAATACTTTTAATTTAAATTTTAGTAATTTAATATCAAGTTTTATTGTGAATTTATTTTGTATTTTATTGTAACCTTGTTAAAAATAATTGTTGTTGATTTCTTCATGTTGTTTTGTCAAATATCAGTTGTAAATTATGAATTTTGAAAAACAGGTCATGTTTTTAAATATTTCTTTATCTAAACAAACCCATACTAAAGTTAATTTAATAAAAACATTTTTAAAGCATGATTGTGTGTTTAATTACTTCACTATCTATGGAATTATGAAATTTCTTAAGTCAGGAATATTTATATTGTTTATTTACATAATCAAAATATTATTCTAATCTGAATTAATAACCACACTTTTTTTTATGGTAACACAAAGTTTTTAGAAGATCTATCAATTTTGCATTAGCAAGGTTAGACTTATTTTAATAATGACCACAAACTTCACATGTTTTAACTGTATGAAAATGTAATAGATGAAAAAGTATTTTTTTAAAAATGTTTTTTTAGAGATTTATTAAAAACAGATAAGCTACTATAATTTAATAATAATTAAAAATGCTTTTGCTACATCTAATAAAGTGTGAAAAAGTGTGATCTAAATTCCAATAAAATACAATTTTCAGTTTCTTTTTTTGACATTATACTTTTTTATAAAAATGCATAACCCTACTATTTTACAAAATGTAAAACTCTAAAATAAAAGTAATGTAATAACTTTAAAAATATATTTGGATCTGGAATTAAAATTGGATTGGACTTAAAATTTAAAATCTATTGTTAACTAAAATAACATTGTACAAGTACATTTTGTTCTAAGACCAATTAACTTTTTTGAAGATATGTTTCTGTATCTGTACATTACAAGTAATAAATAAGTCAATGACATACTTTACATCTAATAGAATTTAGAAAATATAACTTTCCTACATAACCTAAATGTCAATACGACTGAAAACAAAATTTAACTCTGTATACAATAAATTTTAATTTACAAATAATTAAAAATGTCAATTTGTATAAAATTAGGTTAAATTCATATAATGTAAATTATACTTTACTTTTAGTGTGAGCCACATTTCATTGCTAAGAAAATTTATTATTACTTTGCATTTCTATTAATGTTTATATTATTTACTAATTTAATTTCAAATTTATAATTTTTTTAAATATTACAAGAATGCAAAAATGTGCAAAATTAATTATTTTAATAATTATAGGTACATAGGTACCTTACATGTATAAAATTACATTGTTTTATTATTCACATTTTGTTCTGAGAATTTTGTAGTTATTTTGTGTAAAATATTATCAGGAATAACTCAAGGTAAAACATCGCTGAATGTTAACTACTACCTTTTAATATGCTTTAGGAACACTATATAACTAGAAAGTGAATTTAGTCTATAAATAGCCTTGAAAAGTATTAAACGCTATTTAGCTATAAAAATATAGTACCTATCCATTCCTAATGATTATAAAAAAAATTGCAAGTAAAAATATATCTAAAATCGATAAACACAAATTTACTTTTTTAACCCCCTGACGTTCAATGCTGTATATATACATCCAGAAATTTCCAGTTTTTCCAGTAATGCATCCAATTTTTAAATTCATAAAAATACTTTATTTTACAATTTTTTTTTTAATTCAAGGGTTTGCGGTAAAATTTACAATTTATTATACAATTAATCTGTCTTTACAATTAATTAAATAATATAAAATAGCACGCACAAGAAAAATTATTTAAATATCCAAGCAGTAAAAACTTTACAAATGTAAAAATAACTTGAGCATCAGTGGGGTTAATAGCTAATATTGATACGCTAATTGTGTATCAATATATTAATATAGAACTTAAATTCTATAAGTATAATTTTAATAAAATAACAAGCATATAACATTATTCAAGTAAAAAATTGTAACTTTTTTAAATTAGTCATTCATTAATTTGTGAAAACATTTGAGTTTTAAAAACTTGATGGTAAAAACCATAAAATATTTAATTTTAGGAAAATTAGATTATATGATATTATTAAGATAAAATAAAAAATATTTGTACTTCCATTCTACTTGTTCATAGAAAATGTTTGATCTCATTAATCTGATATAGATCAAGTCGGTACTTGGTCATATAAGTTAAAAGCATTAATATATCACTAGATCACTTCTGACTAAGAGAGTGACACAAAAATGTTTGGTATAGACTGTTTTATTCATACCTTTTCCCCATATTTTATGCTGCATTTATGTTAAAATTGGCACTTCATTTTAAATTGTTTCTAATTGAAAATGCATATTTAAATTAAAATTACTAAATGTGTTACAAAACATAGGATAGGATTATTTTTTATCTCCTGAATTGAAATTCAAAATTAACACTATTAAAATGGATTATATAAAATTTTGAAATACGAATTTATTGTTTAAAACTAGTTTTATAATTATTCTTATTTAAAATATTTATAAGCATAAAATATTATGGGATTTGCAATAGTTTGAAAGTCAATTACCATCTGGACTCCATTAGCATTCTTTTTTAAAAATAATGAAATAAGTTGCAAAAAAAATAATTGCAGAAAATTTCAGAAATATTGTACTACTAAAAGAAATTGTGATTGTAATATTAATATCCCATACCAAAAATGTATTTTAATTCATAATTCAGACAGTATGGGCAAAAGCATTTAACCTTTAGAAGGCAATTGTTTGGTTGTAACATGGTTTCTGGTTAAGATATCAACGACCCGCCCTATAAAAGTTAAAAAGTTGGTAAGGTTAATTGAAACTTGAGGAGTAGGTGAGCAAATACATTTACAAGACAATGATAAAATTTAAATTTTGAGTTTCTACAAACAACATTCAACTTGAGAGCCAGCAATACTGTGACAGATACAAATTTGTATATCAAAAAACATATTTAAGATATATGGCATTTAGTATCAAAGAACTAGCAAGGTGCTATGAAAAATGGAAACTTAAAATGGCTCGTTTGAAAAGTTAAAAAAAATTAACACAGATCATTACATTTCGTGATTAATGATATGTATGGCACGTCTATTTACGGTAAAACTTGAAAAGTTACTTCATCATTAATCATTTTTACAAATTAAAACTATACAGATGTAATTTAAATATTGTTTTAAAAAGTATTAAATATATTTATAAGACACAAGGTTGACAGACAAAAAGGATGTGGACTGTAGCCTACTAGTTCCATTGTACTCGTTCTTTATAAATAATTGTGCCTATATTTTAATACTTCTTCAAGTTGTATTCATATTGCTTCAAAATACTAAAGATAAGTAAATTTCATAAATATTAGTACTCTTTTATAAACTTTTGGATCGATCTTTTGATTATCTTTTACTTTCAAATAAAATATAAACATTCTTAGAATATGTTTATCTCAATGTTATACATTGTCCACCACATAGAATTACTTGTTGTATAAAATATAATTTATTGCTTAATGTAAAGTAATGAGTTAAATATAAAACTAAGCATAACCTCCTCCTCCAAATATCTATGTCTATAAGGCACTACAAAGCAGTATTTGATAGCAATCTAACCCCCATGGGTAGCTAATATGAGGAACAGAGCCGGATTTAGAGTTAGTGGGTTCTAGGCTGAATATGTGGTTTCTCTCCCCCACTAAATATGGAGAGGGGGGGGGTATGGAATCCCCCTAGTAAAATGAAAGGGGGAGGGAGGTAATTGTTTTGAAAAATATTTATTCCAGAACTGCAAATTAAATAATTTTTAAGTGTACAAATGAAATCGGGATTCATTGTTTTTTGTAAATTTCCAATAAGAAATTACAAAATTTCAACGGTTTCAAGGAATCTCAAAGTTCAATGGCATTCTGGAATATATAAAAATTATAATAAATATTGCAGTCGTCTTTGTGATACCCTCAAATGGGGCTCAAAGCAAAATAAAAATGTAAGAAAAACAATAAATTTCCCCCAAAAAAAGTAAAATAATGTCATTGTAATGAGGGAGTTTCACGTGACGTATCAACATGGATACTTACTAATAGTTTCGATTTCTTTTCTACAGCAGACAACTCTTCTTTTGTTTGTTTAGTAGCTATGCTCGTAATTATGGGAAAGTTTGTTTATAATATTAGTTTTTGTCAAATAAGTAATATTTTTATTCTATATATGAATAACTTTAAATACAGAAGTACTTATATTTTATCTGTATATAAGTTGCTTATAATTAGAATTACAACGAAATACGAAAAAATACTTTTATTTCAACACAAAAAATGCTTCATAAACAATGAGCACAATCTATCTTCTAAGTAAATATTTCTATATTGAGGTATTATTTAATGACTAAAACTTAATTATGATACAGGAACTAAAGCTCCATGTCTTTGCCTACGGAAAATCTTTGCCGTCGCGAATTTTTCTCCATGTTCAATTGGAACAGCGGTCTTCTTCTTCTCGGCATGAAACTCCCCCATTATCACAAATTAAACATTTTTTAAAAAGCATATAAAAGCATTAGGGTTTATTTACATTGTACAAATCTTTTAAGAAAAATAGTAATTTTCTCCATCATAAAAGGTAGTAGTATAATCTTTTCATTAGGATTATCATCTTTTCAAATAATTTTTCTGCAAGTTGACTATTTTGTGTGTATGTGTGTGGTGCAGACCCATAGGCTGCTGTCTATATAGCCTACCCCTAAATCCTGCCCTGATGAGGAAAGCAAAATGGTAGGCTTGTTTTTTGCCTTTTCCAATAGAGCTGTTGCAACCACGTGACTTCGTGGAAGACAGCGGCAAACGACTAAAAAATCTGCAGACGGTGATTGGTTTACACGGCATCACGTGCAGGTTTCCGGTTTGCATGTATATATGACGTTACTTTCGACCAATCACATCATGCAGTTTATGCGGTTGTTACTTGTATTTTTCCTCCGCGAAACGGATTCAGTAAGGTGGAAGGGAGGTGGGGGAAAGGGATGCTACTGCCCTATATAGTTATGCTCAATTTTGCCTATAAACCGAATTTTGACTAATTAAATGTACAGCTACAACATCAGTTTAGTATAGCTGCATTGATTGAAATCTTACCTTTCAGAAAATACCATTTTTATTACTAGTTCATTAAACTTTGTTAAATATGTAAAAGTCATTAAACTTGTTAAATATGTAAAATCTAAACTATTGTATCTGCTTTAAGTGCAATAGAAAGCATATATTTTGCGATCTATCACGAAGGGTGAGGGGAATCAGAGGTCTATCTTGGGGAAGATTTTTAATAGGAGGTGGGTATTGGATGAGCGTTTCTTGTTTATAAACATGGCCAACCTTTATAGTATGGGAAATATTTGTTATACATATAATGATAAGAAATCACACAAAGTTCATGGCTATTATTAAATGTAATAAAATATTGTAAACAAATGCAAATCAAAATTGTAGAAATTACAAATAAATTTAAATGCTTGTAAAATAAAAGCAATAATATAAAAGTCATAAGAGAAACATTTTGTTAGAATAGAAACTTATTGCAAATTTTAATAATTGCACATTTAATGTAATAGCACAGAATTTGTGCATAATTTTTTTTAAACTTAGTAAATGTATAAATTATGGATATACACTTAAAATATATTTATGTAAGTCATGTGTATTCTCTATATGTTTCATATCATCAAAAAATAGATCAGGCAAATTTAGATATGTTGCAATACTACCAATACCATTAGATATTGATAGCCATTATTCAATACTATAGGCATCATGAGTAAATTTAAAGAAGCATTTAAAAATGATTGCCATAATGTTATGGGATAAAGCAATGACCGGAAAGAATGATGAAAAGATAATCAAATAGATACAAGTGGCCCAAAGAGCAAATATTTTACATACCCAAGAGAGCCTTTTGCATGAAACATTAACAACTGCAAATAAAGTATGGAATAAATTGAATCTAAAAGATCCTAAGCACTAAAGATCAAGTAGGAAATTTTCTTAAAGTACAGAAATTCTGTAGAAAGTTATGACTAGCAACTAAATATAAGTGTATTTAGTTTGTGGTAATACATTTGACAATCCTCTGTAAGATTTATAAAAAAAATTAAGAAATATTGTAGATATTAAGATTAGTTAGTGTGCCTTGTTATGCTGTGAACGTTATCCATTTTCAAATTATGCTGTGCCTTTCTCCTGATCTGAGGTGGTTTTTTTATAAACTTAATTAATGCTTCAAATATAAATTAACTTACCTTTAATGTAATTTATATCTATGCTACAAACCCACAGTATTGAATCAAGTATTGTAAGATTGCTACTTAAGCCTAAGAAGAGCATTACTTAAATACATTAAGATAGAAAATAATAGGGCCTGTAGCCTATCCTTAAATATTAAAGCAAACTTAACAAAGCTTAAATCTAACTATTAGCAGTTATATTAAGTTTTTATGTTACACCATGGATGTTTACACTGATATTTTATAAATATATCTTAGTAATATAATCTATTTATTAAGAAAACATAAACATCGAAAAGGAAATCAATTGTATAAAATTTTAAGTAAAACAAAACATTTAAATAGTTGACTTATTGTACACACAAAACTAAATTACTATTATTCTGACAAGAAGGTAGATTGCTGAAAAAGTAACAATGTTCCTCAATCTAAGCCAAATAACACTACATTCACAATTAACTATGAAAATAATTACAACAAAAAAGTGATGCAGATAATTATTATCACAGAATCATCACAAACTAAAAATAAAATGCTTACTAAAAATAATTAGCATAATAACCATTTTTATAGTTAACATATTAATGCTCTGCACAGTACTTTTCAAGATCAATATCAGAACTTAACATAGCAGATGTTGTACCTTGCAGAGAAGTTTCATTAGTGTTCTGATCTGCTCCTCCACTGCATATCTCATCTGTCAAGACTATTTTATTTGTCGATGGGCCATGAGAAAATTGGTATGATGGATGTGATAAACACTTTTGCTGACGTTGCGCATATTTTCCTGAATCTTTCAGACCTCTAAGAGACTGGATATTTTTTGGCAAACCCTAAAATTTATAAATATTTTTAGTTACTTCAAGAATTTTAAATTTATAAAATTACAGAAATGAATATAATATAGGATAAATGCACCAGTTATCAACCATTTAGAATTTTTTTTTAGAAACCAAAACATATAATTTTGTTTTTAAAAGTGTCTTCAATCTTCAGGTAAATTTCATTTCACTAGTGTTCACATAGTTTTAAAAAAGGGCAGGGGGGGATTTGTCAAAAAGGGCACTTTTTGTTATGTAAAAAGGCACTTTCCTTACCTTTAACTGGATTTTTTTCAGGAGGGCCATAATTTTCTCTTTTCTAAAAGCTTTTTTAAAATTTGTATAATTTAGAGTTTTTTTTAGAAGTGTTTAAAATTTCACAAAAAATAAAATTTAAAAAACTGCACCACAAACTCATTACATAAAAAATCTCTAATAGTAGTGTTTTTTATTTTAATTTTTTCAAAAAAGAAAATTTTGAAATCCTCAAATTTTTCTAAAGTTCCTTGTTAAAAAGTTTTTATTATCTCAAATTTCATAAAAGGGGTTGAGAAAGATAAATTTCAAATAAAAAAAAAATTCACAAAATATATTAGCAGTAAAACAAATTGGAACATTAATACAAACAAGCTTCTTCCAAAAATCAATTTTTTATAACTTCACATGACAAGTCCTAAACTTCAATTTCGTAAATTAAATTATATTTTCGAAAAATTTAATGCAATTTTGTTATGTAGTGCAAATCAAATCATGATGAAATAGAAAGTGGTAAAGTATAAACATTTATTTATGAGATGCAAAAGGATTGTAACAGTGGCGAAGGGTCCAGTCATCGGTAGATTCGACAATGACCACGGAAAAATAAAAAGAGAAAAAAAAAATTTTAAAGATATATATATATATATATATTTTTTTTTTTATCTATTTAAAAAAGTGCTTTAAATATATTTCTTACTTTTAAAATTTTCTTATATTAAAACATGTCAAAAAATTAAACCATTTATTAAATTCCCACCGAAAACTCTAAAATGAACCCGCAATTTCAAAACCAGCCCAAAGAGCCGTGGTTTGGCGCTGAAAGTTCCGCCAAAGTCAGCTACACCGTCCATTTTGAGATACATCAACCAATCAGGTGGACGCTTACAAAATCCTCTTCCGAATGTTCACTAGAGAATTTACATTGAAAAAGCTTCTCCGGTCATCTGCTTCTTTCACCGATTCCCTCAAGCAACCTTCCTTCGTTTTGTATACAGGAATGGTTGCCATGTTGGCTTGTTAATGCCAAATTTGGCAATAAAGATTAAACTTAAAACTTTTCAATGTATATTCAAATATGATACTTTCCGTAGCTGTCTTTCTCAGATTTAGAATGTTTTATTTATATCGTTTGACTGACTTGTCATATCGTTGTAAAGTTTGCTTGTTTTTGTGTTTGAGTTAGTCTGACATTAATATTTTTAAGGAACTGTTTGTGTTTAAATTATTTTATTACGTTATGGAAAATGGGTTTTCTGTCTAATAAAATTAGCATTCAATTAATTGTCCATTTTATTACGCTATTCACTGCTTAAGTAACTGCTTTATTTTAAAATGAACATTAGTTTTTTAATCGCAATACAATAGCTAGGCTTTGGATAATCAGGTTTCTGTTTTATTTAAAATCAAGTAAATAATATATTTTATTCTTTTTATAACTATTACTTACAATATCTGCCTATCTAATACGTATATTTGCGTCGATCGTAAAAAAAAGGAATAGGAAATATTGAGCAATAACAATTCCATCGGTTTTAAAATTTGAATTGTATTCAGTGATAATGATATTCAGTATAATTTGATTGATTCAGTTTTATTATCTACAAAATGGTATATTAAGTTTAATCCTATGATAAATAGTGTACGAATGAAGGAAAGTGTTTTGTTTTTTCCCCCTACTGTACCTTTTGCCATATATCCATAATTTAAAAATACGCAGAGTTTTCGGAATAAGCCCCGAACCACCACCAACAGCATACTATGCAGTTTTACTGCGACGTTAACTCACCAAACATGTTAAATATGTTTATATTTTCTACATATAGAATCAATTTGTATACCACTAAAAATATAGTTTTTCTTTTTGCTGTGTTATTAATTAAAATGAATTTCAAAGAATAGGCATTCAAAATGGGTTTTAATTGAAAATTAACAAAAAATAATAACCAAAATCACTGCAATTTGACATATTTTAGAATGAACAATATACGAAATATATAGGTAGAAATGGAAGTGGGATACAGTTTTTAACCTTCAATTGGCTTCAAAGTCGACAAAGTGAGATGTTATTTTAACCAACCAATTATAATTATTTCCTAGATTCCCCCACGCCAATATCCTAGTTTCAATCCTATTGTGTAGTTCTGCTCTAGTGCGAACTAACAATTCCAGATTCACTTTTAAGAGATAAAATTGAAAACATAATCTTTTGCAACGTCTCAAAAAAAAATTTGGTGGGATTTACGGACATTTTATCTAAAAAGTACCTCCTCCGTAATATTCTTGGCCGTGAAAGTGTTAAATGTATTGTTTATTGTGAGGCTTTGATAAGGTGAATACATAAAACTTTTCATATTGATTTTAAGGACTAATAACAGAAGCACTTTTATAACAGGATAAGACCAATAATATTTGACAATTTTTAAAATAGTGCATTATTTTCAAAAATAATTCAAAACTAAATAAAAAATATTAAATTTTTTTTTTTTACTTAACCAAATCGGTAAGCCCTGTACAAAACTGATGTCTATTTATGAAGATACTACTTAAAATCCAAAATTTTTACACTAGCAATGGGGATTTTCAAAAGAAATACAGTTTTTTAGGGCTTTGGTAAACAGAGCTCGTATGTATGAAAGATGAGGATGTTTTTAAGAAATTTAATTAGTTATATATTGAAATTTTGGTTACTATAATAATAGAATTTAACGTCAGATTTAAAGATAGCGAATGTCTCTATATTTTTTTTCTTTATAAGTCTTAACTTTGTCTTTATGAGTTTAAAAGAAAGGATGAATGATTTAATTTTCAAAAAATTAAGTGATTTCTTTTTTTTTCACATGTTACCATTTCATAAAAAATTGAAAGGAAACTTTGATTTGAGTTTGAGTAATAAAGATTAAAGAATTTCCGTTCATGTATGGTTGTGGAAAGTGGAGGGAAAGGGGTGGGAGTCGCATGTTTCTGGTTGCACTAACATTTTTGACCACAGGCCTCCACTGAGACATACTGACCTAAAAGTATGCTAAATATCAAAGAAACAGTTTTGTCAGAGTTGTGTATTAAATTTTTTTCCCTCAAGGTAGTTAAGCCAAGAAGATTAATAGTTTCAATTCCAACTGCTTTAAAATCAACAATGGGGGGAAAGGATTAACAAAGATTTCACTATAAAGACTTTAATAGAATTTGGCACTGACAATAGAGGTTAGTATAAATACTTTTTAAAAGACAAGTTGAATAAATTATTTGCATTGGCCATACCACTATTGATACACATTTTAAAACTCTTATATGTAATTTTATATATTTAAAATTATTAGAATATAGCTGTATTCTGACTGAAAACTCTGACAAAAAAAACAATGAGGCTAGTCAAAAATATTTAATATGGAACTTACTCCAATGTACTAAAACAGGGGGGAAATGTATTAAGCGAAAAAAAATTAAAACAGTTTAAAACTCACCATGAGAAAACAATCTGCTTTAATAACAATTTCCATTGGCAAACAATTTCTTTCATTTTCAATAATAGCCCTATCAATAATATAAAAAAACATGCTAGAAAAAATAATACAAAACTATAAAATAATAATCATAATATAAAAATGAACTTTTTCTAATGTTAATAAAAAAAATATTAACATATACTTATAAGAAAATAATTGCAATTTTTTTTCATTTACTATGCCATTGGTGGCTTGAATATGTGAACTGCAGTACTGTCGAGTGGCGGCTCGTGGGGTACAGCAAGTACTGCACCTAAATTTATTAGTGTATTTTAAAACTAAAATCATATATATTACTAATTTTCTCAAATGGAGATTAGAATTGAAAATGAAGATGAAATTTCTACGGTAAGTAAAAAAACGGGAACAAATGTAGTATAGGACATTTGGCGTTGTTTTTTTTTTGGCGATGAAAAATTGCCATTAAACCTAGCATAGGGTTGCCAGATTGAAAGACCACAAGAATCGGAGGAAAATACCAACAATGTCAGGTGGGGTTGCCATACTATAAATTTATCGCACCTATAAAACACGCCAAAAAAATCTCGCGCGCCAAATGTCCTATACTACATCTGTACCAAAAAACGGACATAGAAAAAAACATACAGAAAGTAAAAAAATGTAGGAAATAATCGCCATTCAATCAAAACTGTAGCCATTAAGCGAAGTCAAGAATCGGCTGCATCGTTGTCATGACAACCTCTACATAGTATGGAGACAGTGCTTCATTCTAATGCACTGCCTTTCTGGCGAGATTCAGCCCAAAATCAATTTTTCGATACTGCCTGTACTTGTGAATTCGATAAACTGATTGGCTCGTGCGTGAATCACAGGAACCGAGAATTTCCAAGAATCTCTACAAAATGAAATAGTTTTCGTGATAAGTTTACATGTGTGTTGTTGTTTCGTTACTTAAGTTAATATTAAAATTGACTGATTCGCAAGTTTAAAAGAAATGAGGATTGATTTAATTTTCAAAAAATAAGTAAGGGTTTTTTATTTTTTTCGCATGTTATCATTTCGTAAAAATTTAAAGGAAACTTTGATTTGGTTAATAAATATTAAAGAATTTCCGTTCATGTATGGTTGTGGAAAGGGGTCGGGGGTAGGGGGGTCACATGATTTCGGTTGCACTAACATTTTCGAAATAGTTGACAGTGATCACAAATAAATTATTATTGACAGCTTTAATATTGTTTTTCAAAACACAAATTAAAAATAACCAATGAGGAAGCTTTTAAAAAATGGAATTCATTTCCTTCTATATATAACACTAAATTTATTATTTTTTCACCTGGTTCGCAGCCCCTAAAAACGCAATGGATCCTATTCATGTTGAAATAATGGATACTATTGTAAATAATCATAATAGTTTGAGTTGTGATATTATCTAGTTCGTATCTGGCAACATATGTTGCATTTTGTTTGTTTACATCTTAAAGCTTGCATGCTTTAGTTTTTATCCGTCCATTTATTCTTAATAAATTCGTTCTTAATCTATCCTTGTCTACCATAAATTACTGCCACCTGTTATTATAAAGTATACCGCTAACAGGTTATGGATCCCAGTATAGTACAGTCGGGGGGGAAAAACGAACCACCCATTAGTTTTCAGCCAGTTTTTATTGTAGGGCTAAACTTAATATACCATTTTGTAGAGAATAAAGTCTACTACACATTGATATACAAAAAAAAGTTGCACAGGGGACTATCTTCATATAAAAATCGGCATCAACTTTAAAATTTTCAATAGCAACACCTACTTTTGTTAGCGCAGAAATGTTCTCCACCCTCAAAATATAAATTTTTATTAACTTCCTACAGTTATATGCAGAGATATTAGACAATATGTATCGATCACATTCGAGGGGCTACCTCCACATTGAACAAAGTATTAGTCGGACTACAAAATGAAGGACGCAGGTAGAAAATGTGTTGGCGGCAGCCGAGGTTCTTTTCGTGATCAGACTAGCACAGAATTGTTCTATAATATGATGCAGTATGTATTATACTTAAAGATATGTTACTATTTCAATGTGATGTTATTTAGTATTTTTGATGACGTCAAACTTTATCATTTGTATTCTTAGGATGTTCTGAAATTATATAGGTTGGTTTGCTTTGGTTAATTAACGTCGCACTACAGCTGCACAGTGGGCTACAAAGTTAGTGTAGTGAAAGTTAGTTAGTTAGTGTATTTCATTTGGGTTGTTTTAAATATCAGCTTAATGAAAATGTTATTTCGAGAAATATGATTAAAACTTTAAGAAATTCATTTAACATATTATTAAAGTATTAAAAGCCTGATACAGCTACATTATACACTTTTGAAATTAGCAACTTCACGTTATAGATGCTACTTTTTTTTTATGAAAGGATCGGCCTAATATTTATTTTTATGTATTATTTTTTGGGGATTTATTGCGAATTGTTTAAAACAAACTTTTACCTTTTAAAATAATTTTGTTAAAAAACCTCACAAATAAGAATTTATTTATCAACACCTAAAAAAGAATTACATTTATAGAGTTAATCTTAATTGTACATTTTCATGTACAATTACGATTGAAAATCTTGGATAACATGCTTTTTTAAATTTAATGATTGGATAGTTTGCGAAAAAGTAATTTTTAAATTTTAATTTTGTGTTACAGCCTTTTACAATTTAGTGAAGAGTCCTTCGAAAAATCAAATTTATATTGTTATCTCAAGTATTCAATTGGTTAAGTTTCAAATGATAGTAACAACTTGTCACCGAGTTAAGTACTTTAATATATGTAAAATGTTAATAAAACTGCCCAAAGGTTTATAATGCAGCATACCCAAAAACGAATCAGATTATTAAAAAAAACATACAGAAACATCCACATCGCTCTTTACGATCTCCTGATGCCTGTTAATACTCAGGTTTTTCCGGCAAGGTTGGCTTGTGCTGGGGTACATAGCTCTCATGCGGCTTTGCTGCGAGATAACTCGTTTGAAGAGACGTTGATTCTCTTGCTCAATCCTCATGCCCTCCTCCACTCCGCAAGAGACGGTTCTTCTTCTCTGAGATCTCACAGGCTCACTTTTCTGGGCCTCCACTTCGAGTTTCTCGATGGCTTTCATTAGGACATTGACCTCGGGTGGTCCTGAATCCCTCATTGTGATTTTACATTTCTCTTCGGACTTGACCTCCAGAAGTCTGCTTTGAGGTAGAGGGCTGTCGCAATAAGGAGAATTTAACGGAGTGACATCCGTTATGGATTCCGACTCGGACAAAGCGAGTGAATCATCACTGTCCGTTGAAGTTAAATCTGAATCGGACATGGAAGCACTGGATGATAGTGAATCGGCATTGTTAATAAAATCATCCAATGTTCGCTCGTTCATTGGATTAAGTTCGCTTTGTTCAGAACTATCTTCTGTAAGAGTAGGAATTTCATCAGACACTTTTATATTTTTACCCAGCAAGTTCTTATCTAAAATGTCCTCGCCGCAGCCACCGAAAGCCATGGCGTTAAAATATTAGTATTCTTTGAATTTATCATATAGTTCCGATAATAAGCACAACCTATATTTCAGTGTCCAAGGGGGAAAACAAAAGATGAAGTGGTTTTACTTTAAAAATATGAAACTAGCCTCGAAAGGCAATATATGCTAGGAACATCACGGTGGAGTTTTGAGCATTTCAACTTCGATCGCGACAAAAATAAAAACAACAACAAACAGACATTGAACAGATTGTTGCCAAATTTAAAAATATTTCTATATAATACGAAACTGCTTTAGTTTGGTCAAATAACGTTGCTTCGTTTGGTTTGTTTAATAAACGTTGCACTAGAGCTGCACAGTGGGCTATTTGCGACTTTTCGGCACATATCTCGAAGGAAAGACCTGGGAACGATATATGCATGCCTGTAGCCAGACGATATATTCAGCGGAGGCAGACACTACTTCAGGTAGGGCAAAGCGAAAAGAAGGGGGGGGGGGGGGGGTAAACTTTTACGGTTTGTCCCATGTTACGTATTCTAGACATATTTTTCGGTTGTAATCTGTATGAATTTTAAATATATTTCTTAAAAACTTATTGTGCTAGCATCATCCAATTAAGATCCATCTCGACACAGAAACTTCTTTAAATGACAATTTGACTTAAAAAATGTACATTTGTGGGTAAATGTAAGATTAAAGCAATTCACAAGGGGCGAGGCTGGGGCTTCGGACATTTGATAGCTTCATTGTAAACTTTCTGTTTAAATTTGGAGCCCCAGTTGCTCAGTGGATAAAGGCGTTCAGCTACTAATCAGAGGATTGGTGGTTCGAATCCGTGCGATGGACTTGACAAGGAAAAGAAAAAAAGTAGCGATCTTGCGATCGGTGGGTTGCCAGCTTCGCTACAAAAATACTAGGAAGTCGTCCAGAATATCCAACAAATTATACTGGCGTGTATACGGGTCCTCTGCTGCACGATAAATCTGATCGGGGTCCAATGTCCTGACGCCTATTGAGGTTGCGTCGGGTGCCAGCTCAGGTGTTGGCCTCGTCATCTGACCATGGTTCCAAAATACGAGACATCGTTCCCGGGTCTTTCCTCTGAGATCTTCCCGGGTCTTTCCTTTGATAGGCCCCGAACCGTCGCCAATAGCCCACTGCGCAGCTCTAGTGCGACGTTAATTAAACAAAACAAAAACCAACTGTTTAAATGCGTACTTTTTAATAAGAAGGTATAGTGCATTAACTTCGCTTGAGGTATTTTATCGCTACTAAAGAGGAGAAGCAAGCATTATTTATGGTCGGAAAACGTTTTCAGATGAGAGCATTAATAATCTTTAAATATACCGTTAAAACACACTACCATGCAGCGACTATACCGACCAAACACTGCGCTTCCAGAGGGCGCTAACCAGAGTACCTTATTCCAGAGGATAAAACCTCTTTTATCAATCAAGGGCGGATTTACGTACAGCTACAGCTAGTCCATTTGGGTCTGACTTTACTCCAAATAAAAACCATAACATAGATTTCACAATAAATAACACTACATAAAATCCTAATATAGATTTTAAAATAAAATGACACCACTTAAAACGATAACATAGATTTTATAATAAAATAACGTGAGATAAAAACATTAACGAAGATTTTTCAATAAAATATGCTTAATTGTTTATATAATTTTTTTTTGTAAAAATAGAAATGTCAAAATTTTTGTTCGAAAACTTCCGCAAAACTTTCGAAAAAAAATTTCTGTTGAGCAGACTAGAAATTTTTTTTGTTTAATTTATATGTTTAACATTAACAATGCTTATTTAAAAAAAACTTAAAGGGTTGAATGCGTTTAAAAATTATTCGTAACAATTTAATTAATTTTAATTGAAAATTTATTCGTAACCAGTTGTATTTTTGTGGTTGAGATATGGACTAATAAACTAAAGTATAAAGTTTTCAAAAAAAATCCTAACTCATCGAATTAAAAAAAACTCTTTTAAGTTAATTTATATTAAAATTTAAATAATTCATATTTTTAAATAAAAAACAGTAAACAAATATTAGTTAATTTGTATAAATGAGTCCCTCCCTTTTACAAATACTGAGTCAGCCACTGTTATTAAAAATCATCACTGTCATCATAAAAATTTTAATGTGTCCTGCATGATTTGAGATACTAATAGTTAAAAATAATTGTAATTAAAAAAATCGTTTGCGAACTGACAATTGTGAGACGTAGCAGTAAAGGTCGTGCTAAAATCGATCACCAGCCATTGTTAAGCCGGCGCCACATATGCGGTATTCGCCGAATCCCGAGCAACGAAACCTTCGATATTCGCCTAAAGACGCATGTGTGGATGGGTCGCTCGGTATTCGGCAAGTGCCGCGTCGCTCGCGTTTCGACGATTTTCAGCACCACACTACACGGTGCTCGCCTTATCACGAGTAACTTCGCTCGGGTTAAAGCGAACAAATTGAATAATTGCGTTTCCCACTTGTTTCGGGAAAATGGAACACATCTCGAAGCGAGCTCAATGGTGATTGGCTATCGATATTTTATTCTATATTTTGATAGCCAATTACCATTTACTATCAATATAGTACTATTTTCTTTTTTTATTTAAAGAGGGAATATTGTTATTTGACTTTAATATATATCGTGGTGTTTGTTGTGCTATTATTTTAGAATTTTTATTTAGTGTATTCATTTATTTTTATGAAGTTGTCTGTTTCACTTAAATATTTGTGTTCCATTGACTTATTTCATTTATTTATCAATAAAATTATTTCATTTATTTATCAATAAAATTATTTCATTTATTTATCAATAAAATTATTTCATTTATTTATCAATAAAATTATTTCATTTATTTATCAATTAAATTATTTCATTTTATTACTTATTTATATATTTGAAGCATTTAACTATTTTTATGCAGATGCGAAAAAATGAAGATATTATTTTAACATTTCTATTCGAGTTTTCAATGTGTTTAAACGATTTGAAGTCTCACGACCTAAATAAAATGGAGTTTTGTCATGAAACGTCTTTAAAACCATCTATAAAGAGTGTGTGTAGGGACATAGTAGTCATGATAGAAACACCATTTTACGCTTTGAGGATAACCGATTCCGACACTATAACTTTCTAAAAATAGCACGTTTGACATAAATTTGGTCCAGCCGATGATCTAAAGTTTCATATTTAAAAAACTTTTGGTGTTTTGAGCTTTTTTTATCGTATATTTACTTGTTTAGTTCGTCTACTTAAAACAATTTCTTCGTTTATTAAGTTGTGAATTTTACTAAATTATTTGTTCAGATTATTTTTTTATTTATTAATTAATTTCATTTATTTGTTTTTTCATTTAGATTTCTTGCATTTAACTGTTTTGATGAAGACACAAAAAATATGAAAATATTTAAATAGTATTTTAAAACCTCGAAATGAAATGTCATTGATTTAAACGTTTTGAAGAATCTTGATTTGAAAATTAAATGTGGTTTTGATGTGAAACAGTTTTAAAACCAGCTATTCTTTAAGGTGATACATTCTGATACTGTAACATAGTAAAATGAAGCACGATTGTTATAAAAGGAAATTTGGAGAGGATTCGTGTAAAATCTTGAACTAAAGCAAAGCACGTACGGAGAGCGGACGTGGAACATACGCGGAATCAGGCGTAGCAGTTTGCATATCTTCCTCTGTTAGCGAGGTTTCCGTTGATAAACGAACCTTATTTAGATATTAGTTATCGGTATTACTTAATATGTCAATTTTAAGTCTATATAAGATGTATTTGGTTGAATTGACGTCGCACTAAAGTTACAGAATAAACTACGAGCGACGGTTCGGGTTTTATCCCCATAGAAAAATTCGGGAACACTGTTTTTGTCATTGTGAGCCGTGGTCAAATGACTTCGACAACACCTGAGCTGGCACCCCACTGGTTAATTTTTATACAAAAAATTTCAAACGTTTAAAAAAATATAAGTTTTCAACACCATTGACATTGAAGCAACAATGCCAAGTATTTTACTTTTATTGTTGCTGAATACTTCATTTTTATCGACATGATATTACAAGGCTATATTCGTAAAGGCTTTTTTAATCCTTAAATTTTAGGAATTTTAATATAACAAATTTTTTTTCTTACAAAACAATCATTTTAAATATCAATCGCAATAGCATGTAAAGTCATGAACGTAAAAATTAAAAAAAAAGTACTAGGTTTAGGTATTTCGAAAACTACTCAAAATAATTGAATAAATCTAAATTTTGATAAAGTTTATTTTACGCAGTGCACAGAGAGTGATATGCGGTGGCTACGCTAACAAACACAAAAATCGCGCAGCTTTTACTACGAGTAACGCCGGGCCATATTGCTAAAATACCAATAAAACAGTAATTAACGATAGAAATTTTTCCGAAAATGGATAAACAAAAGCAAAGTGTCAATCTTTATACATTTAATCTCGACATCAAATTTTGAATTGTATTCACTGTCGAATATTAATATAATTTTTTTTAATGAACTCTATGTTGACCTGGTGTCGATATTATATCTTGTAAACAAATAATCGTTAGTACATTGGCTAAGAAAAAAGCAAACGATAATTTCAATATGTTAAAAGATACGGAATAAAAACCAGATCCCCAAGACAACGTCAACGTGCATAAAGTCCATTATTTATACTTAGTTAAAAAATGGATTGACACTAAAGAAATTTTTATATGTAGCATGCAAATTCAATTGTCAAAATGCGAAAAATTCGGTGAAAAATTTTGCCAGAACACTAAAATTTTTAGAACTGATTATCGTTTGTATTTTATTATCGTTATCGCTAAAGCAAATATATTGAGAGGGAAAATATATATTCCAGAACTGAAAATTAAATAATTTTTAAGTGTACCAACAAAATTAGGATACACTGTTTTTTGTAATTTTTCAATATTCTATGCTACAAAATTTCAACGTTTTCAAGGAATCTCCATGTGCATGGCATTCTGGAATCTATGAAAATAATAATAAAATATTGCACTCGCAAATGGCTATGAGCAAAATAAAAATGTAAAAAAAACAAAAAAAAAACTGATTTCCAATTTAAAAAAAAATTTATTGTAATTATCACAAATTAAAAATATTTTTTTAAAGAACATGAAAGTATTAGAATATATTTATATTGTACAAATCTGTTAATAAAATAGAATATTTTTCCATCATAAAAATATTGTAGTATACTATTTTTATAAAAATTTATATTTATATTTTTATTAAAACCGGCCATGCTTCCTACTGCGAATAAATGATCTGAAATCGGCAAGTATACTCGCAAGAAGCCGAGTTGCTCAGGTTTTTGTAATCCGAGCAAGTAATAGTAAATCGCTCGGGTTATGGCGAGTCGCTCGGGTTAAGGCGAGTCGCTCGGTATTCGGCGAATACCGCATATGTGGCGCCGGCTTTAGATTTTGTTATTGTTGTAGAGGGGGCGGGGAGGGGGGTTCGGGCCCATGGACCCAATACAAGTTTACACCTATGGGCCTCATAAACCATAAAACGACAACATATTATTAAAAAAAAAGGTATATTATGAAATTTTTTGTATGTTGCTTAAAATGTTTAACTTTTTTTCTTCAAAAATGCTATGGGTTTAGTAAATCATTTCATTAGTGTTAGGTAGTACGTCATGAAAGCGAATTCAGTAACTATACATTCTGTGAAAAAAAAATAATAATAAGATATAATAATGTTAATAAAATTAATAAATAAGTGGTATAAGTCACAATTATCGGAAAATTAACTAATTTTCCGTTACTAGACAGTTAGATCTATCATTTGGTTGAGTTGGTTCTTGTTTAATAGGTTGTCCAGAAATTAATAGAATGGGCATTTAATATTATAGCCAAAACGAGTTGCAAACTTTCAACACTCTTAATATCGGAACGCTAGTTTTGTGAATTATTCCACTTGGCATCCAATTCGACCAATTATAATTTATAATATTATATTTAATTATATTTAATACCAATTATATGAAAATATAGCAACATTTACATTACTTGTGCCAGGTTCGTCACTATACACACACCCGCTTTCTTGTCCAATCTTGGTCAAAAAACAAATGTATCCATAACGTTGAAGGCTTTTAAATATTCGTGCTCTTAAGATCGATCGTGTTATCGTAAACAACCAATGACCAAACTATACCTAAAGCAACATCTGAAGATTTTGGGGGAACCAACAGCCAATCAGGAGAATGAAAACAATTCAGTGACTTCTTTTATCATCAAAAGCCCCGACAGTTTTGTGGTAATCTATACAAGCCTAGCAAATACAGGCTAAAGTACATACACTCTGATGAGAAAACAAGTTGAAAAGAACAAACGCAACAGGGATTGGATGGACTTCCTAAATACTCAATTTAGAATTTCCTGTTTTACTGTAAAAAAAATCTGTCCCTAATGAATGAGGTAGAGTTATTCTTGACAAATGTTACTTCAGGGGTTGTGTGCATTATCGAAATTAGCTTTCATTCTGCTGTTTCCCGAAAAAGCGACGCCTTTTTTTCCTACATGAATATTATTCTCATCCTCACCGCAGGGGCAAGGAGACGGCTACCCGATGATCAGACGGTCTATCCCCCTTCACACCCGCTAGTTTTCAAAGGGACCGATGAAACCAGACGTAATGAATTGGCGACAACAATGTCACTTGTCTTGCAAAGTTCAATTGCTTCAGTGGTTCGATGCTGGAAGTAGATGGGGGGGGGGGGGGGGGGGGATTGCAGTAGTGAGTCTCGCACTAAGGGTTTTTTCAATGTTAAATTCTAAAAATCGAATTTTTCGACCGCTCTAGGGAGGGCAAATTTTTTTCTAGGACGGGCAATGATACCCACCCTTACCTAGCTACAGGCCTGGAACGATGCCTCGTATTTTTGAACCATGATCTAATACAAATACAAATATTGACGACCAACAACAGGCTTAAGGTCCAACAAGGTTGGTCCATCTAGTACCTCTTAACTATCCCCCAATGCATTTCTAACTTCTTCTTAAAATCCGTTACTCCTTTACAATTAACAATATTCACTGGCAAGTTGTTCCATTTGTCTATTACCCTATAGAAATAGTGTTTTCTCCCTTCCCGATTAGAGCCCCAGTTGCTCAGTTGGTAAGGCGGTTCAGCTACTAATCAGAGGATTGGTGGTTCAAATCCGGGAAATGGACTTGACATAGAAAAGTAAAAAAGTAGTGATCTTGCGATCGGAGGGTTGCCAGCTTCGCTACAAAAATACTAGAAAGTCGCCCAGAATATCCAACAAAATTATACTGGCGTGTATACGGAACTGGTGCACGATAAATCTGATCGGGGTCCAAAGTCCCGACGTCTATTGAAGGCGTTGGGTGCCAGTTCAGGTGTCTCCTCGTCATCTGACCATGGTTCTAAAATAACGAGGTGCGTATGAATGTGTGTGTGAATGTGTATGTGTTCCCCTGTCTTTCTTTCGAGATTGACCCCGAACCGTCGCCAATAGCCCACTGTGCAGCTCTAGTGCGACGTTAATTAACAAAACCAAACCAACCCTTCCCGATTAAAATGGGATTTGTTTAACTTAAACCCATGACCTCTCGTTCTATCACTCATATTAAAATCTAAACTCTCCACATCTCCTTGTTTGATAAATTTGAATAGTTGAATCAAATCTCCCCTAACCCTTCTGTCTTCCAGAGTATACATATTCAAATTTCTTAATCTATCTTCATAATTCCTGCCTGAAAACCCTTGAACCATTTTAGTAGCCCTGTGCTGAATTTTCTCTAACAATTCAATGTCTTTTTTTAAGATATGGTGACAAGAACTGTACAGCATACTCAAGATGTGGCCTTACTAAACCTCTGTACAATGGCAAGATAATATTTTCAATATGGTATGGCGAGGACAATACACGAGCTGGCACCCCACGCAACCTCAATAGGCCTTACGAAACTGTTTAAATTGCTCATTGTTTAAAACAACTAAAACTTACATGCAAAATGCAGTAGTGAATCTTTTTGTCCCCCTAAGGGTTTTTTCAATGTTAAATTCTAAAAATCGAATTTTTCGACCGCTCTAGGGAGGGCAAAATTTTTTCTAAGACGGGCAATGACCCACCCAGCTACAGGCCTGGAACGATGCCTCGTATTTTTGAACCATGATCTAATGACGAGGACAACACCTGAGCTGGCACCCGACGCAACCTCAATAGGCCTTACGAAACTGTTTAAATTGCTCATTGTTTAAAACAACTAAAACTTACATGCAAAATTATTAATTTTTTTTAAACATACTAAATTATTAAAGTCTTTATAAATTTGTGAAAAACAATAATTATTAAAAGAAATCCAATGGGGGTTTGGTTTGATTAATTAACGTCGCACATCAGCTGCACAGTGGGCTATTGGCGACGGTTCGGGGTCTATCTCGAAGGAAAGACCCGGGAACACATACACATTCACACACACATTCATTCATACCTGCACCTCGTTATAAATCCAATGGGG
The DNA here is from genome assembly GCA_963932185.1 of Troglohyphantes excavatus. Lineage (NCBI taxonomy): Eukaryota > Metazoa > Arthropoda > Arachnida > Araneae > Linyphiidae > Troglohyphantes > Troglohyphantes excavatus. The sequence goes on from OZ010672.1 coordinate 14,670,998, forward strand.
GAGTTTCACGCCGAGCAGAAAAAGATCGCTGGTCCAACCGAACACGGAGAAAAATCCGCGACGCCGAAGAAACTTAAAAAATGACTATTTGTGCAGTTGAGCGAGATGCAGTACAAGTTCCAAATCGATAAAGGATGCTTCCACTTCATAGGTAAATTAAATTATAAAATAAATTATCGCCAAGTACTGGAACAAAGTTGTGCTTTGGAATAGCGCCTACGCCAGTACTTAATTTTTAAGCGATTGCTTACTTCGCATTGCAAACCGGATTTGGCTTTATCGCACCTCCACCTTCTTCTTTACTCCGTGGTTCCGTAGGATTAGCATGGAGCTTCAGTTTCTGTAATATAATTTTAAATATTTGTCATAAAATAATACATCAACATAGACATATTTACTTCATACACTGAAATATTGTATTCATCGTTTATGAAGCTTTTTTTGTGTTGAAATAAGAGTATTTTTCCGTATTTTGTGGTATAATGCGAGAGTTTCACGTGACATAGGGAAACCTACTAGTAGTTTCGATTTCTTCCATACAGCAGACAACCCTGCTTTTGTTTGGTTAGTCGCTACGCTTGCAATTAGGGGAAAGTTTGTTTATAATATTGTTTTTTGCCGAATAAGTAATATTTTCATTCAATATATGAATAAATTTAAATACAGAAATACTTATATTTTATCTGTATATAAGTGGGGTCTCCGTGGCCCAGTAAATAAAGGCGTCAGCTGGGAATCAGAGGATTCCTGGTTCGATCCTGTGCGACGGACTTGACAAGGAAAAGTAAAAAAGTGGTGATCTTGTTCGGAGAGTTGCCAGCTTCGCTACAAAATACTAGAAAAGTCGTCCGGAACATTCACAGTTCCCGGGTCTTTCGTTCGAGATAGGCCCCGAGCCGTCGCCAATAGCCCACGGTGCATCTCAAGGGCGACGTTAATTAACAAAACAAAACCAGAACATCCACACACAAAATTATCTGCGTGTTGAAATAAAAGTATTTGAATAAAAATATTGCTTACTTGGCAAGAACCAATCTTATAAATTTGCAAGCGACTAAACAAACAAAAGCAGGGTTGTCTGCTGTATGGAAGGCCTCCGTTGCATCAACTGGGAATCAAAGGGTTCCTGGTTCGATTCAGTGCGACGGACTTGACTAAGAAAAGTAAAAAAGTAGTAATCTTGTGATCGGCGGGTTGCCGGACTCACTACAAAATACTAGGAATGTCGCCCAGAACATCCACAAAAATTATTGGCGTGTGTACGGGACTGGTGCACGATAAATCTGATCGGGGTCCAAAGTCCCGGCGTCTATTGAAGGCGTTGGCTGCCAGTTCAGGTGTTCCCTCGTCATCTGACCATGGTTCCAAAATAAGAGGCATCGTTCCCCGGTCTTTCTTTCGGTTTAGTTTGGTTAATTAACGTCGCACTAGAGCTGCACAGTAGGCTATTGGCGACGGTTCGGGGCCTATCTCGAAGGAAAGACCCGGGAACGATGCCTCGTATTTTTGAAACATGGTCAGATGACGAGGACAACACCTGAGCTGGCACCCAACGCCTTCAATAGACGTCGGGATTTTGGTCCCCAATCAGATTTATCGTGCACCAGTCCCGTATACACGCTGTTAATTTTTCGTGGAGGACAGCGGCAAACGACTAAATAATCAGCAGACGGTGATTGGTTTACACGGCATCACGTGCAAGTAGCCGGTTTGTATGTGACCAGTTTCCGGTTTGACGTTAATTTCGACCAATCACATTGTGGAGTTTATGCGGTTGTTACCTGTATTTTTCCTCCACGAAACCGATTCAACAAAGAGGAAGGGAGGTGGGGGAAGGGGATGCTACTGCCCTATTCTTTAGGCACCGAGTTCTTTAGTCTAGTCCGCGCAAAGGCTCGAACCGTGCACCCCTTGGATTCCTTACTGACGCCTTAATCCACTCGGCCACGGAGGCCTCTGCCTTTCCTTCGAGATAGGCCCCGAACCGTCGCCAATAGCCCACTGTTTAGCTCTATACTCGGGGACAACCTAAGTTGAGCCTAAAGCGATTGAATATTTATACATATCATAGCTTCCGCTTCAGGTTCAACTTAGGTTGTCCCCGAGTATAGTGTGAAGTTAATTAACAAAACCAATCTGCTTTATGCAAGAAATCGAAACTACTAGCAAGTTTCCCTCTTGATACGTCACGTGGAACTTCGGCATTATACAGATCTGGCAATTTATTTGAATAAACTTCCATTTGTTTTTCAAAATACCAAAACCAATCAATTTTCATTTAATTTTTTATTGACAGACATTTGAAAGAGATTTCTTGTCAATTCAATCTCGTTCTCTTTCATCAGAGAATCTATTGAAAAGTATGTGGAAAGAAGTTTGATAACTTGTATCAAATCACTCAGCAAATTGAGAATATACGTCCTTGATCTTTGGGTATTTTGTTTTAGCTTCTTATCTTTACTGGCAGTATAGATTAATTTAAGAACTGACCGCATAAGGATTTTGGCGATCAGTAAATCTTCTGCTAAAATGGTTCAAGCTTGGTATATGGATGATTCTTTAGAAGATCCTAGGTCTGAACATCATTTAAGCCCACCTGAATATATTCCGATTGAAAAATTATTTCCTTTAGCCCGAGTCGAGCATTGGAAGGTAAAACCTATTGCTTTCCCCGTGATTATTAATTTAGCAAACATTTTTGAAATGTTTCACTATAATGCATCTATTTTATTCCAGTGACAACTCAAATGTATAGTTTATTGTACTAAATATATATATTTTTTCTTCTTCTATTTAATATTAGTTGATATACAACAAAACAGGTACTGATCCAGATAATGCTTTAGAGGATAATTCTAAGTTTCTTTGAATGTTAGTAATGGTTAAATTGTTGAATAATCATAGTCATATGCTGACATGTTCTAAGGGAAGGGTTAAAAATGTCTCACATGGGTTTTGAGCCAGCTTCTTTTGTAACATTTTCCAAAAGTTAATTTAGATTTCAGAAGAATAAATGAATACCTAAAATATTTTATCTAAAATGTTGGCAAGTTTAGAAATATTTTACTTAGATTTTTTAAAATTTGCTTGTAGTGTCTTAGCTGCAAGAAGGTTCAGGATCTAATAACAAAGAAAAATGTGAGAATAACTTTGCAATTGTTTACTATAAATAACAAAACTTTAGTTGAGATTAGGATTTCAATCGGGGAAACTTTTGATTGCACAAGTCCTTTTTCAGTGACATAAGTTTTCTGGTCAGCCTTTGATTATTTATGAATTTCTTATGAGTAGAATATGTTATAATAAAGAAGTGTCCCATTTATGATTCTTGCTACATATGTTTGTTAATTGGATATTAAAGTGCAGACATTTATATGATAGTTTTATTTAGAAGGATTTCATAACATTGACGGAATGTCAAGAAAACTTAGTATATTGTTTTCACACTTAACAAAAAATAGCAAAGTACAAGTTAATTTAAATTTGCATAATTAACATAATTTAAAAAAAAAAAAATTAGATAAACTTGATGTTACACAAGAGAACATCTTTGTATTTTAAATGCAAAAGGTATTATATACAAAAATTCGAAAAATTAGATTTTGGTATCAATAGGTACGTTATTACTTTGGCTTGCTTTAATTTTAAAATATTGATTAATAAAAGCTCAAAAACAAAAAAATCAAAAGTAGGCTTGTTTACAGACGTAAAAGCTGCTATATCAAAAAGTTGTTGGTATCAATTGAACTCTATGTAAGAGGGTGGATTGCGTTAATCCTAAACGAAACTGAATTCTTAATGAATTATAGTCACGTGATGAGTTAGACCCGTGATACTTGTTTTTCTGTGACAATTATTTAATTTTTTGCACTGATTACGATTTTTTTATTTGTTTGATCTTGTACTTTAGTCAGTTTTTTTATAACACTCATAAGCCCTCTAGTTTTAAAACCAGATAAATCCAAAAATTTTTGCAAAATCATTTTTCTAAATTATTTTTTATAAGTTCTCAATGCACTACATACATCACATTGCAAAATGGTATTGACACAAAGTGTCTGAATCCAGTTTAAAAATGCATTCAAAGTCATGGGTTTAGATCCAAAAGTATGCGACTGTCGTTTGTGGCTGTCCGCGTAAAATGCTTAAAACTGGTTCTATCCAATTTTGAAACTTGTCCGCTTATATATAATGTTCTTTTCGCTTTTAGTGACTGAACGTAGGACTTTTACATTTATACGAACTTTATTCTAAATCCAAAGTTATCAGAAACTTAAAAAGAAATTAATGGTATATGATGATAAATCGTCTGCATTATTTAAAAAAACAAATTCATTGTACGAAATGTGATGTGCACGCATAAATATAAAAAAATACCTACATTTTTTTATTAATACATGCAAGTTTTATAAATACATACTACTTTGATATATAATGTAATTCACCACATTTATGTAAAATTTTGAGATTATCCAAGCAGAACTGTTTGATTTATGCAGTGTTCACTCTAGAAATAAAAAGGGGCAGGGCGCTGTTAGCAGAAAAAGGGCATCCCGTTTTTGAAAAGGCACTTCTTGTTTTTAAAAGGGCACTTAAAAAAAAAATTGGGGTTGGCGCGGCCACCCGTTGACAACAAACCCGTGACCAAAAAAAATATTCTGATTTATTGCATATTGGGCTATTGGTGGCGGCTCGGGGCTTATCTCGAAGGAAAGAACAGTACAAAATTGATGTCACTTTGTGGAAATACTACTTGAAATCCAAAATTTTAACATTTTAAAATTAATGTTTTCGCTAAAAACCAAATCGGTAAGTAGCCGAATTACGCCCTTACAAAAGTGATGAAAAGGTGTCTAAAATTCAAAATTTGGTAATAAAATGTCTAATCTTGTAATCTCGCCCCATACCATCTTACAGGGCAACCAATAGGATTCGTGCAATGCCCTGTGCTCGAAATTACCGCGGAATCATCGCGATTTCACAACACGCTTAGTTAAAAGGAAGTTTGTTTTATACTGTCAGAATTAACTTAATTCCAATTTACACACAAAAAAAATTTAATCGATGCCTCTTTTAAAGACAGCTAGGAAAGCAAGGATGCTTGTGCTTGATTAAAAAGGACAATAGGGCCGGCATTTTTTTCGAAAGAGGGCAGCATTTTTGAAAAAGGGGCATAAGGGCGCTATTGAGATAAAAAAAAGTGCGGGCAGGGCGGCCCGCCCTTCAAAAAACGCCTAGAGTGAACACTGATTTATGTTTAATTTTCCTCTTAACTTTTGGAAAGCAGTGTACCATACTTCTATGCACAATAAAGTTAATCGAAACTCTGTACTATGTTCAATACTTATGTACGAAAAATGCTTCAACGCAGAATATTGTTGATCCAGCAGTTTTTTTCGTTAAAAATTTAAACCGTTTGCAATGGCTGTTAAATCCAAACGGTATTTTTTAAAAAAAAAATACCGTTTGGATTTAACAGCCATTGCAAATGGTTTAATTTTTGGATTTAATTTTTAAAAAAAATACCATTTTAAGAATCTTTAAAAGCTTAATTATTTATACAGATATAGCTTTTAAAATATATTTTTCAGTAAAAGATTTGTAAAATATAGTGTCAGATATTTTTAATGAATTAAAAAAATTGTTTGCATTTTCGACAAACAACGAAGTCAAGTAACAGGATTTCTGATTGGAGGGAATGTGTATATAGCAGCTTTTGCAATTTGCAGGAGAAAAAAAATGGCCACACATATATTTGCAAAAGCTACTACTATATCTTTATTCTTGTTGCAGAAGGTGTTATGTGAAAATTAAATTATTCAGTAATCTAAGAGCTTGCATATTTTAGCGAAAAATTGTTGTATTTTTCTTTATTTTTAGAAACAAAAAATATTATTGTGTTAACAATAATATTTTTTGCGATTTACACAAAAAAGCATTACGTGCATATATAGCAGCTTTTGCAAGTAGACAACTCAACTAGTTTATAAAAATTACCATAAAATAAAAAAATATTTAAGAGATGCTTTTTATACCTTTTCTTATCAAAATTACAAGATGTAAAAGTAAAAACAAACATGCAACGTTGCACTTCTTAAAGATTAGAAAATTAAGTAAAAGGTGCAATATTGTTTTATTTCACAAATTTCTTTGGTAAATAATTGGTTGGTTGTTTGAGGAAACTGACATGTTCAATATATCAGGCTTCTGAAATACCTAATCTATTTGTAAAAATTAATGTATTTTTTTTTAAATATTAGATTGATGTTGAAAATCTAGAACATGAAGAAACCTATTTAGAACTGAGAAAAAGTAGAGGTTATGATTATGGAGACTTGGTTGAGGTTTCAAGAGAAACATTGCCCAATTACGATGCAAAGGTTTGTACATCCAGCAAAAAAAAACTATAAAAAGACAAAGTTCATAGCAATAAATAATTTAAAAGTGCCAAAGATTTTTTTTTTTATAAAATTTTGTTTTTAATAAATTAACTTTTTCCATAATCAAAGGGTATTTTGAAGTTATTTCTTTTTTGTATCTAATAAAATTGTGTAACTAAGATAAAATGCAGTTTATTTTTTAAGTTCACCTGTAAGCTAGGCTATCCATCATTATACATATATAAAAGTCGTATCAAGATCCATTCATAGATAAACAAATTTTAAAAACTTATTTTGACTTATATACATTACAAACAATGTCCTAATATATAATTTTTTAAACTTTGATAAATTGAATACATGTCCTCATATTAAATTTACAAAACTTCAAATTTGATTTTTTTTTAAAATTTACTAAACATGATTGATTAATGAAAAATGTATGTATTAAAAATAATTTTTTTCTCAATTCTTTCTTTAGATCAAAGCTTTTTATACAGAACACCTACATGATGATGAGGAGATTAGATTATTTTTAGAAGGAAGTGGATATTTTGATGTTCGTGACAAGGATGATAAATGGATTAGAATAAAAGCAGGAAAGGGAGATCTTCTTGTTCTGCCTGCTGGCATTTATCATCGCTTTACAACAGATACAGGGGTATTATTTTCAGTCCTATCTATACAAACAAAAAAAAATATTATGAAAGTTAATAACTAAGCATTGGAATGAAAATAACACTTTTAATTGTCTGTTTAAGTTGTAAAACTGGTTAAATGGGAAAAGATACTCTTGAAAATTTTGCTCTATGTTGCTTTCTTTACCATAAAGTATTAAATTTTATATATATACAGTGCTCAATTTCTAGAAATAGAGGTACAGGAACTGTAACCTTCCATGGAGTGTGGGAGTGCAATGCATCAGCCATCAAACCAAAGTCTGGAATCGTAATTTTTTTTCCTAAAGAGAGGCACCGGAAAGGCGTTCCGGCTCAAATCGAGTTCTGTATATATATATAAATTCATACAAATGAACTTTGAAAAATATATACAATGTATATTTTTTCCAGAAGTTATGTAAACTTTCTGTTTAGCTTTTATTCATCTATGTTTGCACTAAAAAAAACACCTTTAAATTTATGTTTTTAAAATTTCTATTTGAGAAGTGTTAATTTTTTTCCAAGGATAATGAATTATGAAATATTTTGGCAAGTTTCCAATAATATGTGGTTTATTGGTGCATATTTAGTAGGGCGGGCTGAATTTAATTAATTTTTTAAATCGAACTCGCCTGTGGTGGGAAAGTTGTGTATTGATGTCAAACGTTTATAAAAAAAGATAAAAATCAAAATATATTTAGATCACCCTAAAATATTATGAGATTAAATTTTTTTTTTTTGAAAAACAAAGGAACTTATTATAAAATTTGTTTTTAGTACAGGCAAATAAAAATTGAAAAATAAAATTTAGATTTTTACTGAAATTTAACATTTTAGATGGCCTGGTAGAGGGTCTAAATACATTTATTTATTTCAATTTTTTTTTTTACTAATGTTTGACATCAATACACAATTTTTTTCACCACGGGCCAGTTCGATTTAAAAAAATTAATAAAAATTTACCCACCCTAATATTTAGGGGTATGCTATAACCCAACACTTACTAAATTAAATTATTTACCAAAAAAAAGATTATCTGTATAGCTTAAAATTACATTACCTACATTAGTCATTTAAAAATTACTTTACCTCAAAACTTGTTTAATTTATAAAAAAAATATTTTATTTAGTCATCATGATTAGATGAAAAGGAACATTTCTCTAAATCAACTTGAGAAGGTATTTTTTTTATTTAAATTCAGCAATAAAAAAATATATATTTGTTATTGTAATCTTACTATTCTAAAGGCACAGCCTTCCATTATAATTGTTCAAAATTATTGAAAATATTAAAAAAATATTCAAAATATTTAAATTAATTGGACACAAATTCTTATTTAGTTTCTATTACAATTTTGTTTCACTTTTATAAACTTTTTTTTCAACTGTTTTATCTCCATATACTATTTTTACATAGACAATTACATTTGACCCTAGTTTTTACTATATTTACATATTTTCAAAATAACATTATTAGCTAAAGGACTATTTTCTTGTTAATTATTAGCTTTCACAAATACATTTCATTTTTAATTAATTTCTTTCAAATAATTTATAAGACTCAATTTTTTTATTGTCAAAGTGCAAAAAGTTATATGTAAATTTTTTATTATTATTATTAATGTACATGTGGCATTTTGTGATTTCCACCTGGTGGCAAAATCTGATGTCAAAAGGTTTTATCATAGAAACATAAGAAAGCAATTCTTCTTTTTGCTCTTTTGAAAGTGCAACCTATTGCTTTTTGATCTACGATATGTCTTGGAACCTTCTCTGGTGTAAGCCATGTAAGCTTTTCTAAAACAATCCTACATTTGTATTGAGCCGAAGTTACCGATTTAGAACATGCTGTTTTCTTTAAACCTGATTGTTATAATTTATTGTAACAACTTAAAGTTAAATTTAATGTAGCATGGACCTTTTTACAATTTCTAGCTCATTCAAATGACTTAATTTCTTAATTTTGAACACATGCTTCAAATATCCTTTCTTGACTTTTTAAAAATAATTATTCTGCATACCTTTTCTGTACAATTATAACAAAATTAAATATTTGAAATTTATTTTTAGAATTATGCGAAGGTGATGCGACTTTTTTGTGGTACACCTGTTTGGGTGGCATTTGATCGTCCTGCAGATAATCGAATTGCAAGGAAACAGTACTTGAACACCATTGTGACTTCTGAATGAGGGGCCTTCAATGTTATAACTACAAATAGTTTACTATGAAGTTTACATTTTAGTATATCAAAATTTTATATGTAATTAAATTTGCTTTATAAAAATATCCCAAATAACAAGCTCATTTTTTTGATAATAAAGCATTTTGAAATATGCTAGTCATGCCTAATTTCTTGTAAGTAGCTAGTATTTCTAAAAAGTAGCTTCAACATAACAAAAGAAAGTGACTCCTCGTGGGATAAAAAAAAAACTTTCAAATTAAAATTTGTTAACAAAATTAGTTAGCATAGCAATATGCATTACAGTATTTTGTTCATAAACCCTAATATTCATAAAACAATAGAAATTAAGCATTAAAACCCCAATATATTTTTGATTTTGCACAGTTCCTAGTAATATTTATAGAAAGAATAAATTTTACTGAATAGAAATTCTATATTATACAAAAACATTGCTGACAAAGAAAATTATGAAATTTATAAAAAAAATTGTATAATATTATGTAACTTCCTCCATAGAAAGTCATGCATCACAAAGTACTTCTTGCAATTTTGTTTTGGGAAAAAAAGCCATTTCAACTCAAATACAAAATAAAGGAGCAAACCCTGTTGAACTATTTTAACGTTGCTAAGTTTTATTAAGATTGGTCCAATGGATGCTGAGTTTAGGCCAAATAAAGTTTGATTTTTACATTAATTGAATATAAGAGGAATAAATATATAGAAGGAAAACTTTTTTTATAATTATACCTCAACTTATACTAGGATTTTAATAAGTCTCATAAAAACCAGACACTTAGTTTCTGAGATTAGCATAAACAAACAGACTTTCCCCTGTAATATAAATATTTCATATAAGGCAGCAGTTCTCAACCTATGTTACGCAAACCCCTGGGGGTATGTGAAAATATTGGTAATGGTAGAAAATTAAAATGTAATAAATAAAATCAAAACTTAACTTTCAAGTGTCAACAATTTGCTAACCTAAGAACATTACTTCTTAACAAACTTTTTTTGCATAGAGGGATGGGTGAAGTATTACGAGAGAAAAGGGTACTCATAAATGAAAAGTTTTATCAAGAGTTACATGAGGGGAAAAAGGTTGAGAACCACTGATTTAATGCAATAGAAAGTAAAAAAATTGAACAAATCTTTTTTAGGAGAATTAATGATACAAACTTCTTGTATTGTAAAACATACAATTATACTAGAATTTTTCCATAGTGCATATATATCTGCACCTCGGAGATAGATGTCCATTTTTACTATTTTACCAGATAGCTTATTAAAGTTTTAAATACAAGTTCTATGGACATAAGAGTTCTTTAAAAAATATATCTATTGGCAATTCATATAGGTGATAGTGTTTTGTATAGAGTCATGTAGGTGATATGTAAAGAGTGATAAACACATATCACAATTTTAATCTCAATTTAAAAGCATGTTTATCCGGAATGATTGAGAAATCCGAATTTCCGGTTAAATGAATTTTCCAATCAATTGAGTGTTACTTTTTTCTCGACATTTCGATTAACTGATTCCAAGATCACAATTTCGTTTTAGGGTTGCCGAAAATTTCAAAACACCTGCTGAGTAAAGATCAGTTGCAAATACATTGTTATTAAAATTAAATGTAATTTTGTAGTAATAAATGGAGGGATTTTCAGTAAAATATGCTCTTTGGACGGGATTTATCAAATTCATTAAATAAATTTCAGAAAACTGCATTTGAATTTGAAACATGAAAAATTCTCGGAGTATAGTGTTATTTTACACCAACAGATTTAAACATATTTTCACACTTATTCCTTCAGTGATTTTGAAGTACGCTTAATAAATCAACTATTCCTTCAGTGATTTTGAAGTACGCTTAATAAATCAACTTAACCTACCATCTACACCCTTGTGCAATAGACAAATTCCCCAAAATGGAAGTCCCAAAATATCTGTTTAAAATACAGATAAAGGTGAAACACAAAGTGTGGGTTTGAGGAAGGGTAGATCTCCCCCCCTCCTAGAAGTACACTGAAGATAAGATCTTTACCCTAAAACAAATGTTTATAATCCAAACAAAATACTTTCTAATCTGATTAATACTCTTAAATTTATTTTTTAAAAAAATTTCCAAACATATCTTAACCTCCTATTACTACAGAACTGGTAATACAGATAAACTAACTTTCAAAACATATTAGGTAAAATTTAGTATTATTAACTTATTAGTATTTGTTAAAGAATACATTAAAGTATATTGCATAATGTTGTGATACAATAATGCATTTGGTTATACAAATAAAAAAAGTTGTTTTCTTGGAGAATAAATATTGTAAGTATTAATCACCATTGAACACAATAAAAACTGTTTAAATGTTTATAAGAATTTAATGCAAAAAAGTTAACAACAAGAATATTTGTACTATATAGCTTGATATATGTTAGAAAATTCATCATAGACTAATAAGCCCAGAAGCATTCTTTCAAAATACTACAGTTGCAAATTTTAAACTATATTAAATAAATATAGGAATTTAAGTGAAAAATATTTGAGTATTTAGATTTCTTTAGAGGTTGACAAATACATAATTTATTTAATATAGTTTAAATAATTCACCAATATTCAATATCTCGATTTGTACTAGGCAGTCTTTCAGTTATCACAATATGCATCTGTTTAACTATTATAATAGATATTGTTAAGACTGTTTGCATATATTGTTAGCTCTTAAATTAATACAACTAGTTTCTGTATTTTCGTCAGAAATACATTCAGTACTCTTATCTTCAGAGTTATCAGCTGGAATATTCTGAGAAGCATCTATAAATAAACAAAACTATTACAAATATCACAAATTTTTAAACACAAGCTCTTAAATACTACAATAATACTTCTAATAAATTGTTATGTACCATTAATTCTTAAATCTGCTATACAAATTTCTATTAAGGTATATTATGTTGTATACGATATTTGAATCTCTTATTGCAGAAACTCCATAACTGACAAAATATTCGAAATGAGTTTATACTGGTTTCTTGTATTCGAGTGATAGAAGTTTTTGTTTGGTGCAGGAAAAACCTATTAAAACATTGTTTTTTCATATATCTCCATTTCGTGTAATTGAAATATTTGTTTAACTCCCACAAACGACATCACTTAGTGGATTTCTGCGTTAAAAACTTGTAACAGATGGTAGCACTGATGCAATTTATCAGATATAAAAAGAATATACAGGTCGTTTCTGATTATTCTTTAGTTAGTCTTTTAAAAGTTTGTTTTGAATGTCCTAGCGATTGTTTTCCCGTAAAAAAAAGCTGAAATTTATATGTATCACGAAGGAGAGGTACATAAGTAACCAGATGAAGTTTGTTCATTTCTGTTTCATTCAAAATGGCGTACCTAGCACAGCAAAAAAAACTTCTTTTTAGTGATGGGGTATCAAGGCAGAGCAGACATCATATCGTGGTAAGGTGACCCCTGTGAATCTGTGTGATCGTCGAAAGTCTGAGACATCACTAATTTTTCCCCTAGTATGTGCTCACTCATTCCTTTTAACCATGCAACCAATAAGTTTTAAATTAAACTATCTTGCAAAATACAAAATTATAACAAATATAAATATATGCCAGCTTTTAAATTTAAGTAAAGATTTTGCATCAATATTCTTTAATTATTACTAGAAAATTACAAATCCTTATAAAATAAAAAAAATAGCATTTATTGCCCTTAAAATTGTATATCTTTGAGATAAAAAATAATAATTTGTCTTAAAAGCAAAAACACCAACACTGGGTGTATTAGCACATAGCATTGATTAATAAAATTAAGATAGTAAATTAATTCAATAATGCTTTTTAGTAATAATATGAGTTACCAAAAAGTTACAAAATATCTAATATAATTTTTAAAACTGTTCTGATTAAATGAACTATAAAAATATTAAAAAAAAATTAACTTAATAAAAGAGTGGGTTCCTCAAATTCATAGCTTTGGTATGTCATAGTATACAATCTACACACTTTTATTTTTATTAATTAACAACAATCTTATTTTTGTTCATTTAATAAAACAATAAATATAATTTAAAATATAGTTTTTATAAAAAAAAATTCTTATAAATAAAATAATAGTTCATACTTGGAAATACTCTATAAAAGATATCTTCATCATCATCATCAGTTTCACATTCCTCTTCTTCACCATGTAGAATTTTTAAATATGGAATCACAGTCATATTTTGATAACTATCTCTGTTAGTCATTTCTATAACTGTTTCACGACCTGATAACGCTGGAAGTGGTTGTTTTACCCATCTACAAAGATAAAATGAAATCAAATTTAATTATAATAAAGCTTTAAAATTGAAATAAACATACACATAAAAGTACTAAATACACCAGATGAAACTTTTTCTGAATTTTAAACAAAATTATTTCAAAATAGACTTAATAGACCAGTGTCAAACATACTTTTAATAGAATGCACTGGTATTCAAAATGAAGAGTATAAATACTTTCCTGAATGCTCAAAAACTAGTGTCAGAAGTTAATGAAATATGGTAAATATTTTTAGAGTAATGTACAATAATGTATACTCTACAAGTTAACCCATTGACGCCAGCTGGTAAGAAAATTTATCATTCAACATTAAAATTTTTAACTTTGCCAATAGATGGCAAAAGTGGTTCCGCTAAGAGTTTTTTTTCTTTTTAAGAATCAACTAATGAAAATGCTGCACTGCTTGTGTATTTCCCAGATAGCTTTGTCGATGAAAACAAGGTTCAAAGCTAGAAAATCATCGCGAAAGAGGTAAAAAAATTAATTTTATTACTGTACATATTGTTGATTGGCAAATAATCTTGCCAACTCAGATGTGTGAAGTTCGGTACTATCAGTAGTTACTTATTATTTTAAAGTTTCCAATACCTATTTGATTATTTAATTTGACAGCTTAAACATGGTTAAAATTTAATTATGATTAAAAAAATTAAATATTTTAGGTACACATTTAATTTTTTAAAACAAGATATTTAGTTTTCCCCACTTTCTTCTCAGTCTCACGCTAAATAAAACTGCCAAACATACAAATGTGGTAATCCAGCCCCTTATTGAAAGTGCTGAGGCAGAGACTGACAAAGATTTTGACAAAAGCGATGACTAGGTGCAAGGAGATCTGGATCACTTTCCGCGGAGAATACTCTCCACTACGTCGTCAATTAGATCATGAAGAGAGAGATGCAGATGATCCATCATTACCAAGCAATTCTGTTCTCCGAAAAAAGCCAAAGCAAATAAAATCTGAAAGTAGAAGATCTAAAAAAACCAAAGAAAAAAGAAGGAAGCTGGAATAAAAATGAGAAATCAGTTGGGAGTAAAATTCCTGAACTTTTATGTACAAACCAACTGTTATGGATTTGTGTCACGAAAGTGTAAAATCCTCATTAGAGTCTCATTAGCGTTTCTTACTGGTTTGATCGATCACATTTTAACCCAATCACTAATTTATGCATCTAAAAAAAAATCTATGCTCTTATTATCTAACAAAAAAAACATTGTTTTTATTAGAATCTTACTTGTATCAGGCTACAACAAATTGTCAGATCGGAAACTATATTGGTTAATTTCTCCTGATGTCCGTAATCATTTAATTTATAAATCAATGAGAAGAGATGTTTTTGAGGGCATAATTAAATCACTGCATTTGGCGAATAACATGGAAATGAATGATTGTTTTTTAAAGTTGAAAAGTCGCAAAAAGTCGGGTAAAACTTATACCGATTACTGGGACATGATATAGCATTATTGCAATTTACTCGTGAGTGCTCTCTCAGTATTGGTAATATTTGGAACATCTCTCATCGGCCCCGGAAGATCTTTAGCACTGCAGACAAATGCATCCAAGCAACAAAGATACGACAGACAGGATCATTGGCTTTACAAGTCAGACCAACAGTTTGGTCGATGCAAAAATTGTGGTGGAAAGTCAGTCTACAGATGCCAGAAATGTCAAGTTCTTTTACATACCGAGTGTTAGAAGACTTATCATCTCGCAGCATAGTCTAAACCAAGAGTGCAGCAAATGTTTAGACTTTAGGGGTGAGGCTTGTTCTCAGGAAAATGGGATTGCTTTATATAAGTTATTAAATATGAATATTGAATTGATTTTTGAATTATATACTTGGATAAACTGTTCATTTGAATTTCTTGCTTGAATACTAAAAGTAATAATATGGGAAAAATAAAAAAGCACTGAAATGGGTGTCTGAAGAAGATAGCTCCACCTATGTGGATCCGCAACTGGTCAATATTCCTTCATATTGTTTGTTTTAATATGTTATATAAAGTTTTCATTGTTCTTTTATAGAGTTATATTTGTAGAGAATTTATAATACTTTTACATTTATGTGCCAACTACAGACGATTGGTCAGAAATCTTGCCAGTTAAAAAATCATAAAAATAATTTTCGAAAAAATCTGAAAATTCAAATATTTTAATTGATTTAAATAAACAAGTTATAGGATAAACAGTTGATTTTGTTAACTATTTCAAAGTCGTCTTTAAGTACCCACTTGTGATTATGAGAATAGTCAGAAGAGCTAGTTTGTCCAAAATTGACTTTGCAAGACCACACATAAATGGAGTTAATTGATAGTATGGTCACCACCAACAGACACAAAGGTTGCACAGTGAATCGCCATATTGTTTATAAGATAGTTGGTGTGTTCTTGTGGCCACTGCATCCAATTTTACACTAAACAGTTCATAGCTTCTGAATGGTTCTTGGAGGCAGGTAAATAACTGGAATTGCTTTTCCAAGTGTATCATAAACATGCTCAATCGGGTCTAGGTCTGAAGAATTGGTTGGATAATCCATCAACTGAATATCCAGACTTTTAAGATATTCATTCACCAGTGTAGCCCTATGTGCGCCGCTGTCCAGACAAAGGAAATGAGAGCCAGATGCAACCCTAAAAAGCATCCATAGCGCTCTAAGATCTCTGTTCTATACCTCAAAACAATCAGAGAGCCTCTGTCAACCACATGGTTGGGGGTGTATTAGCACAACTGCCAAATATAACCAAGCTGCGCCAGTCAACCACATGGAGTGATGTGTAATACACAAGGGAGAAAAAACATATTATTTCCTTTTCCCTTTTGATGGAAGAATGTAATCAGGTCTAGATTTAGTCTCGATACTCCATTTTGATTTACTTCGATCTGAAGAGAACACAGCATCCAATAATATTTTTTAACATAAGGGAAATTTACTAAAATGGTTATGAGGAGTTAAGGTCTATGCAGGCATTATGTAAGAGGTACACATCATTCTATGTGTTTGACAGTCTCCTTGATTGTTTGGTAATATAGAGCAGAAATCTAATAGCCCTATATGGGCTTTCTTAAAATTTGTCCTTTCAATAGATACATAATAAAGCTGAAATTACGATTATTGTATGTTTTGAAAACATAATTTTTTATGTAAAATAAAAAACATACAATAGCAATTATATTGAAAATTTGCCAAAAATATATAGTTCATAACACTTGTGGAATTATGACACCTCAATCAACTTTTTGTATGTGCTTAGGATCAATTTTTAGATCTATGATATTCAAAGAATAAAGAAACTCACAAGTCAAACACATGGTCCTCATTATAGCACAGTTTGTTTATAAAAAAACTTTATTAAAAATTGGTATACAAGTACTAAAAATATATGAAAATATAAATATGTCAAGTAAATAATTCAATAATATAGTTTCTTGTATTCAATTGTAAAAATATTATGAATGCTAAAATGTAAATTTGGTTATATAACCAAAGAAAATGCATACCAATACATGGCTCAGGCAATCAAGCAAATGATTTTCAGTAAAGCAAAAGCTTTACCAGCATGATTATAAAACATGCCCATAATTTGGCCCACAATTTATATATTTCAATATTATACATGCCTGTGAAATATAACTTGATGGAGATTCATTCGTGAAGCTGGCTCTTTTTCTAACATTCCTGAAAAACAAATATAAATAACCTTGAAATAAAACATAGCAAGAAGAAGTGCAGATTATTTCTAATCAAATGCAATTAAATTAATGTAATTTTTTTCATCGCTTGCTGATTTCTTTACCAAATCTGAAAACAAAATTAGAACCAACTTACAATAATGGTTAATCTTGTTTGAAAAAAAGTTAGCATAAAATCTTGAAATTTTTTATCACTATTATATATTATCACAAATGTATATAATGTATGTCACACCTATATACTATGTGCTTGTATGAAAGACAAGAAATTAATTCAAAAAGTTAAATAAGAATGAATATTAGCTATATTTCTAAGGTTGAATGTTTTGAAATCAACTCAATACAGAAATGCTGTTTTATATACAAACCCAAGGATATATTTTTTGCAGGTAATAAATATGATAAAAATTCATTTATGAATTAGCTTATAGCTATATTAGCTTATAGAAATGTACAGATTATGTCATAATGCAACTAACGTAGAAAATTAAAATTTCAAATAAAGTAATGTCTTCTTAGATCGGAATATAAATATTTTCTTTCAATTTAAATAAATATATTTAAAGAAAACCATGGTATTTTCTTATTACTAGGATAACAGTTTTACAATAATTTTCAGACAAAATAGGACAATTTTTTATTTTTCAAATGAATGGAAAAATTATATATATTTTTAAAATCCAACAAGACAATTAGGAGAAATCTCCAAACCGAAATAAAAAGCTTATTTTATATTAATGGACAAGATTGTTGAAAAATGGCCAATTTTACCAATTGGAGGCTAAATTGAATTTTTGCAGTGGTATTTAAAATTGCAACTTTAATAACTATAATATAATTTTATTATTATTTATTTTATAATTTATTAGTTTTATTATAGTTATATTTATTTCTATAATATAATTTTATTAAATATATACTGAAGAATCACATATCCAATAAGTAGAAAATTTGCACTTTTAAATCCTGGTTTGTTTATGGTTTATACGTTTTCCGACTACCTATTTCTGTCCTCGAATTGAGACTTATCATAGCCACATACACATTCATATTTGCATCTCGTTACTTTAGAACCAAGGTCAGATGACAAGGAAACATCTGAGCTGGCACCCCACGCCTTCAATAGGCATCGGGACTTTGGACCCTGATCGGATTTATCCTGCAACAGTCCTGTATACACACTGGTATAATTTGTTGATGTTCTGGACGACTTTCTAGTATTTTTGTATCGAAGCTGTGCAACCCTCCAATCACAAAATCCCTATTTTTTTACTTTTCTCTGTAAAGTCTATTGCACGGGCTCGAACCAGCAATCCTCTGATTACCAGCTGAACGCCTTTATCCACTGGGCTACCGAGGGCCTCTTTTAAATCATGAAACATCTCCTTCAAAATAATAGGCTTCTATGGGCTGTACAATAATTGGTAATCCGAGTTATTTCATACAAATGCACTATTGATAGGCTTATTTTAAAATGGTAAAAAAATATATTTTTTTTTTATTAAAGATATTTGAATATAAAATGAAGACTACCTATCTACAAATAGTTTGTGTTGCATTGCACATTTTTTAGTTCACTATTTGGCAATTCAGCAAACTTTTCCCTACATGTACATGTTATGATTTTGTAGCCAACTTATTAGATTTTTTAGCAACTTAAAATAATTTAAAAAAGTACATTTATCATAAAGTTTTGTTAATATATTATTTTTCAATTGTTTTGTTTGGAAGTATACCATAATTTTATTTAAAACCATTTCAGACGCGATGTACAATTTTGCACAAAAAATTTGAAGTCTCATAAACGTATTGTTGTTCAAATTGCAAACCTTCAAGAACTATTGCTTAAATTTTATTAAAAGTCTGGTCTGCATATACTGAAGAACCTCAATGGGCCGAAGAACTTACTCTGCTATCTCTGGGAGAGCTCACTATCTAATTCTTAATGTTTTGTTTTTTTAAATGAATGCAAAATTATTAAAAAAAATTTTATACAGGTTCTTTCTTATCTTAATATAGCATGTTAAACTTTGTAAAATTACTTCATTTAACATCACATGATAAGGGTATTTTGACAAAAGAAATGCTAATTAATGTTTGAAATAAAACCATACTTAAATAAATAAATTTAAATAAAATGTTAATATATATTTAACTTTGTTACATAACTTTTTTATTTAACTTTTCTTCAAGTTGTTACTGAAAAAAGCGAAGCTGGATACATTTTGAAAACTACTCTTATCTTGACCATAGTTAATTAAAAGGCTTTCCAAATTTCGTTTTGGGAGTTAAGGTCGCAGCTTAAAAAATCAATGTCTGAAAATGTTTTATCATTTTCATAAACAAATTAATTTAGGATTAAACTTTATTTAAATAACTTATTTTGTTCTATTTAATACTGGAAAAAATCCCTTATTATTTTGTCAAAAATACTTTTGAAAGCCATTATTTTTTTAAAAATAAATAAATTTCATAATTGCATTTCTAGTCTAATTTTTTAAATAATTTTAGAAACACTATAAAAAATAATCTGTATTCACCTGTTC
This sequence comes from Troglohyphantes excavatus, assembly GCA_963932185.1. NCBI lineage: Eukaryota > Metazoa > Arthropoda > Arachnida > Araneae > Linyphiidae > Troglohyphantes > Troglohyphantes excavatus. The sequence goes on from OZ010672.1 coordinate 14,690,789, forward strand.
AGGCATTAGATTCCTTTTAACAACAACCTAAAATGCATAGTTAGAAACTCTTAAAATTTCATAAGAGACAAATTATCCATAATCTAAATATTATCATGTTTTAGTTTTTCATACATATATTTATGTTTAATTGTAATTACATTTTATTTAACAATATTTATAATTATTATTGTGTATTTTTGATAAATATAAACTTATTAAAAAATTCTGAAGCTTGCAAATCTATTTTGAAATCATAAATTGTTTATAACAAAATTGAGCAGATAAAACGCAAATAATAGCAAAATGTTCAAATAGATATGAAAAAAATAATTTATATTGTTATGAAATAATTCATAGAATATAGTTTCATTGTAAAATTTCATTTAGTTGATTTGAATTTCATTTAATTGGTAAATTTATTGCTATAAATTGATTAAACTCTGTTTTGAATGCAATACTGAAATCAATAAATTTCAACCCAAATCATGAGAATATGAATATATAAAATAAAGTTACGCATCAAATTAAAAAAAGGTGCTAAAAGAAGATGAGAAAACAAATTAAATTTCATGTTTAATATTGTATTGTCTAACCTTGCAGCAAGTTTTGCAAAGATAAATCGAGTTCTTTTGGGATGCTTATACTACACTCTGCTATGTTCTCGTATAACTTATAAATGCTGTCCCCTTCAAAAGGATATCTGCCTGTTGTAATATTATACCTATAATTAAAAAAAAACGAATATTGAAGCCAAAATAAATTCAAATACAAAACATCCTATTATTTCCTGCATATTATGACTTTTAATATATAAAAACTTTTAAACAAGTTCACAAGCATACAATTTACGAAAACAAAAAAATCCAAGTTTTGGCAATGATATATTTAGAAAATAAGGTTGTCATCCGCCAATTTTTTTTTAATTTTTAAAGATTTTCTATAAAATTAAAAATAACAAATAAATTTATATTTAAATATATAAATAATAAATATTTATTTAAAAAAGTTTATAAATGTCATAAATAAAACTTTTATATATTTTCAAGGTGAATCTTAAAAAAACCCTCTAAACATTGTGCTTTATTCTTTTACTAGTTGTGAAAAAAAAATTCTTAGTTAAGAAAAAATAAAAATAGTTTAAATTGAAAAAGTGATTTAAGTAGGGTAAGATATCTTGAACATAAAGTAATATAGTCATGTAATGAATCATATAACAAACTACATTAAAATCTTTCTCTATGTTCTCAAAAAAATTAAATTAGAAAACTTTAGGAAATTGCAGCTCCTTAATAAAGTACAAGAGCTATGTAATAAAAAATAGCCAATTACAATTTAAAAAATTAACTTAATCATAGATTAAGTCAATTTGGATAGATTGGATAAACACACGTATGCAACAGAATATTTTAAATTTCAGGTCAAATGTATTTGAATAATTATTTTTCTACTTAAAAGTACCTAAAAACTTCATATGTAAGTGGACTCTAATAAAAAAAAATGCAAATTAAATAAAAACTTTTAAACAAGTTCATTAATTTTAAAATACAGTCTGAATATTTTTTATAATTTACTAAAAAGAGTCGAGAGAAAGGCTTAGACCCTGTAGTTGGTTGTCAAAAAATGTAATCTCAGTTGGGCTGGGCTGTCATAATTTTTTTAAGCAACTGGGTTTCGGTTAGAATAAGTTATTAGTCTAATCAGCAAAGGGTTCAATTCGGAAAAAAATAGGGGAATGAAAACTCAAGAAACCGCTTTGACAGGACGTCTTTTTTTTAAAAACCTCTCTATACCTTATGCACGCATACTTTTTAAATTAGTTTTTAAGTAAGTTATATATTTCTTATTCATAAAACTAAAAAAAAAAATCATTTTCAACATAAGTCATATTTTCTATTTTATCATTGTATGCAGATAGTTCTAAATTTCTTTATGTACACCACCAAAATAATTTATTTCAAGTCAGTTACTCTCTATATAAAAATTACAACTACTATTTTTTCTGATATTTCTTCCATTTCGTATTATAGTTCGGTACAACAAAGTACGCCTCATATATTTGACTCCAGCACAGCTGGAATGCTTTTTCTAGATGGTGAGTGAGTATGTGTTGTATGTCATCTTGCGATCTCACCAGCTTTCAAAAGCCATATGTTAGTCTAAGATCATTAACAGGGTACAATATAAATAAGAGACATATGTATACAATGTTTGTAGCACTAAACTATCACAATCGACTTAAATGTAACAAATGAGGTCTATTAGGGAAACAAACCTTGCACACTATGCAAACTATTCTGTGACTGAGCATTTGCACTATATTTTTCCAATGGCATCAATAGTTATTTGCATTACAACATTAGAAAGCCTTTTTAGAATTTATTTTTAGTGGGCAAAGATTGTTTATTTTCCTTCCACACCGTGGGTTTGGTTCGATTAATTAACGTTGCACTAGTTCCATGTTATGGGAGCAAACACTGGGCGTATGAGCAAAGGTTTTTAAAAAAAATTATGTCATCATTTAAAAGCCAGGTGAAAGAAAATCTTCTAAGTAATACTTTTCAGGCAATCAGCCAACGAAAAGTAATATAGTACATTTGCTAAATTCCTTAAATGCAAAATTTGGAAACTTGCATGCCATGCAGACATTTTTTTAGTAATAAAAAAATAATAAACTATACATCCTCTATGAAATTAAATTGCATAAATATATATAATCAAAATTAGAGTATTAAATGGTGGCCAAACAAATAATAAAAATTAAAACAAATAATATAATCAAAATTAGAGTATAAAAATTCTTCAGTAATATAATTTTAAATTTTTTACACTAAACTTGGAGTTTTCCTTAGTCTAACGCCGCAAGACGCTTGCGTCTTAAACCACACTTGTCAGTTTTGTCTTCATAGCATAATTGTTTTATTTGCGAGAAACTACTATCAAGTTATAATACCCGTTAAAATATAAATGTTAATAAAATATAGTTTAAATAATTTGAAACATACACAAATATGAAGATTTGAAAATGTTACTGTTCATGAAAAATGTAAATGTGACATTCTTCATAGTTTGAATGATAATATTTAGGTTTGTGGAAATATAGTAAGTTTTTAATAATAATTCAATATCAAAATTGGAATTAAAAAAGTTATTTGGAATCGTAGAAGGGTGTTCCAAGTCGGAATAGCGACTTGGAAACAAATAGGGTAGATTTATTTTTCAACTCTATGGGAGCCCATTGTGAAATATCTTTCAGAAATGGAAAATATAACTTATTTGCAAAATCCCTTCAGTAAAATTAACTTTATCTTAAAGTCAAACAACAAATTTTGGTTAAAATATATGTTCATCAGGTATAGAGAGGTTTTTAAACAAAGTAAGGAACAAAAGATGTCCTGTCAAAGCGGTTTCTTGAGTTTTCATGCCACTTAGTGAATTAGTATTCACTTTATTCGCCTCTAGCGTCTAAATACTGAGTCGCAGAAACATAATGTAAATTGCATTTTTGTGTAAAATTGCTTAGGGAATAATTTTGTAAAACATTTTCTCTAAATTTAATAACCAAGGAGATAATCACAAAAAACTGATTTTGGCCGCCATTTTTCCAAGATGGCGGCCAATGCCGGCGTGGTGCAAAATTAATATATCATACAGAACACTTTTTGGAAGCGATTAAAATTGTTTCCAGCCTTCTCCTATTATTTTTCCGAATTGATTGTTTTTTCATGCTTTGCTGACTGGACTATATGCATTATACTGTAAATGAAATAAAGGTTAGATCAATAAACTGATGTTTTTTTACAAATTTTCTTGTGCTGCACAATGAACAAATATAAATTTACTGAAATATATAACTAGTTAAAAGTTGCATTGTTGGTCTTATTAGAGCTCATTTATAACATAAAAGGACTAACATAGGTTGGCAACAAAATTCTGGAAAAAAAGTTCCCTGATATTTCCATGATGGTGTCACAAAAATTTCCCTGATTTTACATTTACATTAAGAAATGTTGCAATACATGCTTTGTATAGAAACAAAGTATCCTAGCTACAATAATACAATAAATATATTGCATTATAAATGAAAAATTATACGCAATACTTATTGTTAGTTAAAATAATAATTAATGGATACAACACAAATTATATAATTGCGACAGCCATAATAGTAATTACATGATCTCTATAAGCAGATAATGCAAAAAAAGAGAAAGTTTTTCCAATTATTTCTTTTGGAGATAAATTTAAGTGTTTTATATACTTCCTATTTCTATTCCAATCTTCAATAAATCGCATATTCATTAGCCCCTCACATGTTGCTTACAATCTAAAGTCCAACACACTTTGCTTTTGCTTCTCCCTACAGCAGTGGTTCACATTTTTACAAAAATAAAACTGAAAATATATATGAAAATGCGCATAACTATGCTTTTTAAAAAAAATCTTTTTCAGAACTAAAAGGAAATATTGACAACTAAATTACCCAGAATAGAGGGCATAATAGACGATAATTGCTGTTTTAATGATCCAAATTTGAAAACTTCCCTGACATTTCCAGAATTAAAAAATTCCATGATTATTCCCTGAATTCCCGGCTTTCCAGGTTATGTTGCCACCCTGTAACATAATTGAGAAGAGAGGACAAGGCACATTAGACCTTCCAATTTTAATTAACCAATTTATTATTCGGCACATTGTAAAATTAAAAACATCTATTTACAAAGAACTTAAAATAATATTTTTTAATTTTTACTTTTAAGTTTTATATATGTCAGACTTCTAACAATAAATAAAATTTTGTCAAACTCAAAGGTTGTTATATCTATTTCAATAATAAAGTTATATATTACCTTAATAACATTAATATTGTTTTAAAACTGCAACAGATAATAATCCACTATACCCCGGTCCAGTGATAGAATGGTTCACTTGATAAACATCAAAGAAATAGGAGGTTTTATTCCTACTTTTTTTGTTGAAAATTATGTATTAAGAAAAATAAAAAACAGCCAGACTGTTAGAGGAATCTTTAACCATAACATTAAGAAAGGTTTGAAATGTTTAAAAAAAATGACAGTTATTTGTGGTTTTTTTCTGCAACTATAGCTCATATAAACAGTGTAGTTTCAGATATTTCAAAGGGAAAAAAAGTACACTTTTTACAAGTTTAGATATTTTTAAAAAAATTAAACAAAAACAATTATGCAACATATTATTACTTAGCTTGAATACTTTTATTCTTGTCATTTTTTAAAAACATAAACAGTTTACTTTGATATAAATTCTTCTAGCCTAATCCAAAAAGTATACTTTTTATAATAACCTCTAAAATATATAAAAGAATAACTTACAAAGTAACACCTGAGGACCAAATATCTACTTTAAAGCCTGAAAAATTTTCATCACCATTAGCAATTTCAGGAGGTTGGAATGCTGGGGATCCTTGACTAGTGTGGCAAGTATCATCATGGGCAAAGTGATCTAAAGCCTAAAAAATGTTTTTAATTTAAATTGAGTTAACAAATTAACATAGTTGCATTTTATTTCTTAAATGTCATTTTAAATATAATTTTAATTATATTAAATAGTCTAATATAAATTAAATTACACTATAACCAACTAATTTGAAAAGAAAATTCTATAATTGAAATAAGTCTAAAAGACTGATAATTAACACATTTTAAGATAGTTACAACATTTTAAACAGAGCATGAAATAAATAAAAATATCTTACTACTTTTAAAGTAGTAACTACAAAAAACTCTTTGCCAAAATATTTGCATTAAACATATAAATTTATTACAATTTAGATTTCCTTTGGCATAAAATAGTTACTAAAATACAACTATATCTCTTATCTTTCGTAAACAAATGATCAACATGAACATAATTTTAATCACTTAATCAGGTTATTCAAATATTTTACACATGTGTTCATTAGGGTGCATCAAACGCCCCTCTAGAAAAAAATCACTTTGTCCCCAATCTAAAAATGTCCCATTAGCCATAAAAAGTTGACATACCAAATATTTTCAATTTATAAACACTTTTAGGGGGTCCTCAACAACCTTGAAATTTCGTTTTTTTCGAGTAAAATCCCCAAATTCAGCATTTTTTATACTTAATTACTTTCATATTTTTTTAACTATTATTTTATGATATTTAAAGAAAAATTATTGTAATGAAGTAAAATATGGATCATATAAATATTTAATGTTAATAAACTATATTAACAATAAATTCAGGTGACTTCATTCTTTATTGATTTCAGGTGACTAGTGACAAATTTAACTTTGTTTACAATTTACAGTAAAGTACATTTCCTGTTTATTTCAATTTATGGTTTTCATTTTTAACGGATTTACTACTTTTGTTCTGAATCGATTTTATAGTTTTATTTTGTTTATTTATACTTTTAATTCTAAAAGAATAAAAATAAAAGTAAAGTGAATAAAAAAATTAGTTAAAATTTAATATTAAATTATATTATTAGATCTACTGATGATTTTGATGAACGAAGTGACACAAATTATGTAAAAAAAAAATTTGATTTTGAAGGACTCTCAAGAAGTACTCAAAGTCATCATCAATATAAAAGAACGGGAACCAGTTTATTCATCCCATACGACATTATGTAGAAACCTAATATTGTTTCAACTAGCTATGAGTCCAGGGCAACAGGCAGCATATACAAAAACTAGGAGGAGATACATGTACAATTGCAGCATCTTACGCAACAACAGACAGAACAAGAATAGGCAAGTTGCAATGGAAATTTCAACAGCTTGCAAGTAAGAGTGGCGCTTTCTTAAATATACAACACTGCATTGGAATAAAAAACTTTCAACAGCAATGTCCAATAAGTACAAAATAAAAAAACGTTCACCAGCAAAAGATTCTTGGTGTGCCTGCATATCCCCAAGGAACTAATAGTACATGCGACTCAATCATTGCCGACTTAATATATGAGCAACTGACTTCTTAGCAATGTACAAACAATTATGAACATGATATTTGACACAACTTCTTCCAACACAGGCCATGTTACTGCTGCTTGTGTCAGAGAGCAAAATAAATTGGGACATAAACTTCTTTGGTCAGCTTGCCGCCTTCATATCAGAGAAGTCATTTTGTCTCATGTTTTGGTGACTTAAAGGTCAAGGCTTCTAAGTTACTAGGTATAACCTTATTTAAACTATTTTGATCAAGATGGTGGTGGATTTGAGCCATATGACCCAAAGTCAGTGAATGTGCAAGCGAGCAGCATAGTTAATGATCTTGGAGCTAGTGCAATCCATGCAGCAAAATGTGCCATCGATACTGGAAAATACAGAGATGATTATATGGAATTCACAAAACTTTGTCTAATGTACTTTGACTTTCCCAATATTACACAAGCAGTAAAAATAAACCGACTATGTTCTCTTATAACAAAACAAGGTTGTCCATCCCATCATATCTGAAAGTGTAATTAGTGCTTTTGAAAACCATTACTGCTAGTATCTTACAGAAGAGATGGTTCCACTTGTACTTTGGAGCAACAGAGCTCCACCACAAGAACGAAAAGCTATTGCTGATGCAATGCTAGCTACAAAACTAAATTCCACTGATATTGCATTTAAATTTCAAGGTAGATATGGTATGGATATTGAAAAACCCAAATTTCCCAAAAATCTCACTGTAAATACAACTATTTCTAATTCAGTTAAAACGGATTCTTGGATTTGATTTTATCTATTTGAACTAGACTCAAATTTTTTAATATAAGATGTTTCAGAATGGTCAAGTTCTGTATCCTACACCACACACTCACAAAATTGCAAGCATTGAATGTTGTCAACGACTGTGCAGAACGAGGGGTGAAGCTAAGTACTGATTTCATAGAATCAGCAAAACATGAAGATCCCTACCAACATGCTCTGCAGGTCGTCGAACAAGATCGACAAAAACAGAGAAATCTGCGAAAACGGACGAAATTGACTATAGTTTAAATTGAGTGTACTTGTACGAATTAAATTGATATTAGAAAGTTAATAGTATATGATTATATATTCTTTTATTATATCACAAAACAATCTTAATTGCATTATTTTATTAAAGTATACATTAATATATATTTTTTTTACGCACATGCTTTTTTTTTCAGAATTTTCGTTTTTGTTGTACATTCCTGGGACTTGAGGACCCCATAGATGTTATTCAATTTTTACGAAATTCTACGTATATAATTTTTATAGCATTTCAAACAAAAATAACATAGGGACAGACAATTTCCAAGAAATTTTTAAAAACATGGGGCGTTTGATGCACCCTAGTGTTCATAAGTATATACTTTCAGACTAAACTTAATGGAAATACAGAGAAAAAATTATTACAACTATTTATAATCCATATGAAATAATGGCACAAACACAATTTTGGTTAGATCATAGTTCACAAGGTTGCATTTTAATGCATCTGGATACTGCTACCTGATTTGTAAGTCAAATGCACAAACATAGCAGGCAAAATGCATTTTATTTGCAGATTAATTAGTAAATAAAAGAACTTAACTCATCTTTAGTTTTAAGTATGTATTATAATATTTAAATATATAAGCTTTTATTGTAACTTATATGTTGTTATTATTGACTGAAACTACTATTAAAAATGTGCATTAAGTCCATTGTACGGTAAATTTATAATGCATAACATAATTTTACAAAAACAAACATACCAATTGCACAATTTAGAGAATAAAAAGATCACCTCTGCAACTCCTAGATCAGATATTTTCAGTGTTCCACAATTAGCAAGCAACAAGTTACCAGGCTTTATGTCCTTATGTACAACTCCTTTTCCATGCAAATACTCTAAACCATCAAGCAACTGACAAAAATATCTTAAAAATAAAAGGATATAGAGAAAATTAAGAAATAGTTGTTAGGTATTGATCATATTTGACAATTATGAAAAGTTAGTAAAGAAAAAACAAGTGATCAATAGTATGTAGAAAACACAGTATCTAATATTGTGTACAAATACTAAAACTAATATGTACACATAGTATATTTATAAAAATATTTCTGTATCTATGATAATCAAATTGCAAAGCCAGTTTGTTTTCTACACTTAAAAAATTGTTTTTCATACATTATGATAATACAAAGAAAATTATTTTTCTAAGTAAATCAAGGTACAGTAGAAAGTCTGAACGTCCAAAATCCAGAATGATCTAATATCAGGAGGCCCTTTTTGAATTTAAAAAATATATATACATATATTTTAATTGAAAACAATTCTAAACTTGCTTTTTCCACAAATTGGACTGAAAAACGTGTGTGAAAACCTGAATAAGACTTTCGAATCATCTGTTTGCTAACCAAATTAGCTGTGTGGTGGCCTTTTAGACTGACAATGACGTTAAAGATTGTGTTATAATAATTTATTCTTCTGTTAATTTACTGTGATGTGTTAATTCATGTTTGTGTTGAATGTATAAAGGAAGGAGTTTGCGAGTCTCACCAAGGCAGCCGAGCGAAAATAAAGATGATTGTTACGATAAAATGAGTTTTTCTTTTTATGAGTATTTAAATAATATTTTACAATGTGGAAGAGGGAGGAAGTGAAGTTCATAAGTGAAGTTCATTAATTTAATTTAGACATTGATGAAATAATTAAGACATTGTGAAATTACCTCTAACTTTGGCACTAAAAACTGGACAAACTCGGAATGTAAAGAAATTCCGTTTCTACAATGTTATACCAGTACTTTTTATAACAAATCGGCTGGTTGGGAGTGGATGAAAATTATCAAATGGATAAAACCAGACTATGTTAAACATTGAATTTCCGGACGTTTTCAGTAATTTTCTGTGACAAATCGGCCTGTAGGAAGAGCGGGATTGTGGAGAACTTAGGTTTATCACATGGACTTGTATCCATTTAAACCTTGGGTAGTCACCTCACTCCTTGGCATACAGAATGGACAAACCTTGAATGCTTTGAAAGTTAAGAAATTCTAGACGTTTTCAGTAATTTTCCATGATGAATCGCAATGTAGGAAGAGAGAGGTGGTGGGATCTTGTATCTATTTAAACATTGCAAAGTTATCATAGCTTCTTTGCACAAAAAATGGACAAACCCATGTGTGGAATGTTAAGCAATATCAATTCTGCTACAATAATATTATCTAGCGAAACATTACTGCTTTAGCGATTTTCTATACATTCTGGTTCCTATAAAATAACGGCTATCAACTCTTTTTTTTTTCTCTAATTTTGCAATTTCTTTGAATAGTTTTGGTACCCATGTTAGAGAAAATTTTAATTTGATGTGAGAAATTTCAATTCTGGACTGGGATTCAGATTTGCTTTCGTACAGATAGTATGGAATATTAATGGATATTGTGATGATTTAAAATACGGAATTGAGAAGTCCCAATGACTCTGGTTTTTGGGACTTTTTACTGTATTATATTTTTGAGTTCTGAAATTCAAAATAAACATTATTCTGTTTTGGAGAAAATTTTAATGGCCTGCAAAATGCAAGTAACATTATTTTAAATTAAGTATTTAATTTTACTTTTAAATATATTCTGAATTTCATGCCATAGTGGCAAATTTAAAGATTCCAATGTTTCCAAGATACTCAGACACATAGCAAATCAAAACTTGACTTGAGTAGTTTTTTTAATCAGTGCACTCTTGCTCAGCTGTATATCAAACTGGTGGAATAAGGAACACATAATTGAGGAGCTTATTTTGAAAAAGGAAAATTTTCTTAGCTGAGATTCAGTAGCCGTAGTGAACATTGTTTAGCGAAGAATTTAAAGCAATTCACTTCTAAATATGGAATTGGGACAAAGACATTAAGAAGTAAATGGCTTGAATTTCGTCGTCAAGCAGCATCCGTTATGGCTGCTGAATCCCAGTCAGGAAAATGTTTCCTTTTAAAAATAGGATCATCAATTAGCCATCCAAGCTTGTAAACATAAATGAACATCCATGACTTGCTAAAATTTGAGCACAGACACACGAAGTGCCAGTAGCATGCTCTACACCCTAGGAAATGTGGACAGTTTTAAATGCTAATCTAAATGATTTTTTTTGACACAACAATTATTTGTCATTATGGTTGATTATATAATTTCAAAGAGCAAGAAGTACTAAAGAAATATACGAAATATTAAGTAATAAAAAATATTAGATTTTCAAATTCTAAACATGCAATACATAGGAAATAAAAATTGAAACACCTAGTCATATACTGTAAAATACACACCCATGAGCTTGCCACAAGGGGAATCGTTTTTCAGGGATTGAATCTAACAGTTCTTGCAATACAGAAACACAATATTCAAAAATTAAGTACAACTTTTGCTTTTCCTCACTGAACATGACTTCAATCAATTGTATTACATTCTTATGATTCAAACGGCGTAGGAGCGAAATTTCTCTGAAAAAACAAAGGAAAAAAAATATATTTGCTCATACAAAATACAGAAAAGAACATGTTATTTAATTTTTTATTCTAAACTTATTTATTTTACATAACTTAATATGGAATTACTGGTACCTTATTCTAATACAGAGATGAAATACTATTTTTTGTATTTAAAAAAATGCCGTAAATTAATAGTTTGTGGTGCTTGCTTGTCGGGATTTTGAAAATTTGTAGCCAAGGACAAAATGTTGTGTTTTTTGTTTATCGCCAAGTAAAAATGGGCTATTGGAGACAGTTCGGATTCAACAAGGCTGGTTGGTTAAATAACGTCGCACTATAGCTGCACAATGGGCTATTGGCAATGGTTCAGATTCGACAATTATACAATTAATAAATAAAATATGACAAAATCAGAAATCTTATACGCACGCACGTACCGCTCGATAATGTCAGACACATTTTGCAAAAACTTTTGCAGTCTTCCACTTTCAAACTAATTGCAGTTTTAAAGACATTGCAAGGAAACAAGATTATTAAAAAATTTAAATATTCTTCTTTTATTATATGTAAAGCTTTGAATTGTGCAAGAATAAATAATTAAAGAGATATTATTAAACAAGTCAAATTTTAGCAATAAAATTAAAATCCATTGAACGGTAACCCTGATTTCTTGTCAAATCTGGTGATCCTCTTCAGAAACCCAGGGAGAAAAAGATGGAGTTTCTTGATTGACAAAAAAAAAAGTTTACACCGCCAATACAATTGTAGCAAATATTGAACAATTTCAATGAAATCGCCAAAGGTTACTGTTTACTGCATTTTAATAGATTAAAGTTCAAAACTAGTCTTTGAAACAAGTATTTGGGTCAAGAAAATATGATTCTGCCATTTATATTATTTTTACAGAAAATAAAAGGGTCACAGACAATTTGTGTAGAACCTGCATGCAAATATAATCCTTAGTATTTTAACTGGGAAGGTTTGAAGTCAAGCCCAAGTGCTTAGATCTGAAAGTGTCCAGACAGACGTTGGTTTGGTTAATTAACGTTGCACTAGAGCTGCACAGTGGGCTATTGGCGATGGTTCGGGGTCTATCTCGAAGGAAAGACCCGGGAACACATACACATTTACACACACATTCATACATGCACCTCGTTATTTTAGAACCATGGTCAAATGACGACCTGCCATACTGGAAGAAGTTTTATGCAGGAGAATGTTTGCAGAGAAGACATACTAGGGAAGCTAGAATTTTATTACATGTAAATGAGCTTTTAACATAACATTTCAGTCGGACCACTAGGTGAGATATTAGTGAGCCATGTTATTTTTGGAAATATATTACAAATTGAATTAAAATATAGACAGAAATTCTCCAAAAGTCCTAAAATTTCCCCAAATTTTGATACAGCTTCGCAATATGCAGGAGATTTTTATCTTTTGTGCGGGTGAACGGGAGATGTTCGAATGCATTGAGAGTTTGCAGGTCTGGTTAAGAGAATCAAGAATACCCATTCTTTACCTTTCTACATTCCTTTCTCCATTTGGTATTTTTCTTAGCTTTCTCTTTTTCAAGATTTTCACCGCTCTCCGACAAAGTGATATCGAATCCAGAACTTCTTTCACTTTTCCATAGGATCCTTCCCCGAGTACGTCCCCCATGATGTATTTCCCGATCATTTTCACTTTCTTCTTCCGAGCAGTGCATCGGATCTCACTGGAATCGAACCGATAGAAGGCCACCGGAGTATTATCCTCATTGAGCCAGCTATCAATCGGCTTGCCATTGGATGGATTTTCGCTTTCGGTACCACATGCGAAATCGTTACCCACTTGAGAATCTTCTTGGCGGGAAGAGTTAGTGGCAAGACCGATAACGTCCCGTTCCTCTTCGGAATCTATGCTGAATCTTATAGATCGATGACCATTTGCTTCTTTTTCATCCATGGTAATCGCTGAAATAAAGGAAACTGAAAAAGAACGAAAATTTGGGAGAAACTGGGAAGCTGCATAACAATTGAAGAGACAAGGACACACTTAGAATTTAGACATCAAATGGAGTATTTGAGTAAATTTAAAGAATTTTTTTTAATAATTTCTATTGAGTAACTTATGAAAACGAAAAAAAGCTTGCCAGAGCAAGAGGTCAGAATATTTAAAACACAAACTTCGGACGGAGCGGTTTATTTACATCATTTATTGCCAAATCGGATCGAAAAATGTACCCTCAAAATACTTATACAGAAGGGGTACCTGACGTCATACATGACAAGACAGACATAAACAGAACTAGTTTAGGTTAGGTTTGGTTTGGTTTTGTTAAAAAACGTCGCACTAGAGCTGAACAGTGGGCAATTGGAGAGATTTTGCGGTACCTATCTCGATTGGTTGGTTGGTTAATTAACGTCGCAGTGGGCTATTGGCGACGGTTCGGGGCCTATCTCGAAGGAATGGCCCGGTTTGTTTTGGTTAATTAACGTCGCACTAGAGCTGCACAGTGGGCTATTGGCGACGGTTCAGCGTCTATCTCGAAAAGGAAAGACCCAGGAACACATACATATTAACACACACATTCATACATGTACTTCGTTATTTTCGAACCATGGTCAGATGACGAGGAAACACCTGAACTGGCACCCAACGAACGCCTTCAATAGACATCGGGACTTTGGACCCCGATCAGATTTATCGTGCACCAGTCCCGTATACACGCCGATAATTTTTGTGGATGTTCTGGACGACATTCCTAGTATTTTGTAGTGAAGCCAGCAACCCTCCGATCACAAGATCACTACTTTTTTACTTTTCTTAGTCAAGTCTATCGCACAGGATCGAAACAGAAACCCTTTGATTCCCTGCTTACTACTTTATCCACTCGGCCACGGAGGCCTCCAATTTTAAGAGAAGCATGGGGCCCCCAGTTACCCAGAAGAAAAGTAAAAATACAGTGATTTTGCAATCAGAAGGTTGTCAGCTTCAATATTAAACTACTAGGAAGTAGTTTAAAAATATCCAACAAATTATACTGGCGTGTATACGGGACTGGTGCACGATAAATCTGAACGAGGTCCAATTTCCTGACCCCTATTGAGGTTGCGTCGGGTGTCAGCTAAGGCGTTGTCCTCGTCATCTGACCATAGTTCAAAAATACGAGGCACATCTCGAAGGAAAGACCCGGGAACGATGCCTCTTATTTTTGAACCATGATCAGATGACGAGGAAAACACCTGAGCTGGCACCCGACTCAACCTCAATAGGCCCTCGTTCTCGGACATATCGTGCACCAGTCCCGTATACACGCCAGTATAATTTGTTAGATGTTCTGGACGACTTTCCAGTATTTTTGTAGTGAAGCGTGCAACGCTCAGATCGCAAGATCACTATTTTTTTACTTTTATTTGTCAAGTCCACCGCACGGGCCCGAACTAGAAATCCTCTGGTTACCAGTTGAACGCCTTAATCCACTGGGAAACTGGAGGCCTTTAAACGTATTAGAAAGCATACACTGCGTTGGTGAAAGGTTGATTGGTTGAAATAACGTCGCACTAGAGATGCACAGTTTGTAATATATCAAAATGTTCAGTAGATTTTAAGCTTTAAACTGACATATCAAATTTTTTGAAACAATTGCTTGTTTAAGAGAAAACATATATATATATATATATTACATATATACACATATAGTACCTACATATATATACTTATATGCATACATATATACATGCATACATATATACATACATATAAAATTTGTATTTGTAATTATAATCTTAAGTTACAAACTCAAATATTTTCCCCAAAAGTCCCCGTTTTGCAAATCTTAGTTAATTTGCCGTACGTCAAATGTTGGCCATACAAAAACATTTCAATACGAATCCAGTTAAATCAGCGATTCTCAACCTGTGGGGCGCGCCCCCCTAGGGGGGCGCGAACACACTAGAGGGGAGGCGCGAGAATATCCAAGAGAAAATATTATTTAAAAAAAATGATTAACTGACTGAAGGGAAAGCACACATACACATAGAAAACAAAATACATTTCGACATATTTAACAAATAAAGTAAAACAACTTTTACTAAATCAAAACTTACTTAATCAAAACATACTAAATTAAAAACAAATTTAATAATTATTAGTGACTTCCTTGGGCCTGTCTTGTAGAGCAAAGTTTTTCGAAGGAAGGCTTAATATTAGAAAAAGCCACTCTCAGTTTTGTTTTTATATTTAGCCGAGATCTATATTTTGTCTTCAAAGAAGCCACAGCAGAAAATCCAGTTTCACAAAGGTAGGATGTTGAAAATGGTTGACATAGAATGCGAAATGCCCTTGTTTTTAGTGCAGAAAAATCATCCTCTACTCCTGCCCAAAATTCAAATAGTGATTTATTACTAAATTGTCTTTTGGTTTCGCCACCTGTCGTGAAGTCTATGAATTTTTCTTCCTCATCAATTGAGAGTCCTTTGGGAGTCCTATGAAATGGATCCCTAACCCACTCGTAACTTGCTATCAGTTTGTCGTCAGCAAGAAAATACTTTTTAAAATTCTTTGCCAGCATGGCTAAATGATTTTCAATGGTTACAAAAACAACTTTTACATGTACTTCTTCAGCCTTGTTAGTTTTAGTACAATCATCCACATTTGCAAACATTGTTAGGTTTTTTTGCTTTAAATTTCTACTCCACAATTCCAATTTTCTACAAAAAGCATTAACTTTATCACTCGTATCCAACATATGTGTATTTGCTCCTTGGAGTTGAAGATTCAAGTTATTTAATTTCTCGAATATGTCGACCAAGTAGCTCAATTTCATCACAAATAAACCATCGCGAAAATTCTCGGCTTCCGGTATGTTTTCTTCTTCTAGGAAAATGGCGATTTCTTATCTTAATTCATAAACACGTTGCAAAAATTTCCCACGTGATAACCATCTTGCCTCGCAATAAAATAGTAACGCTGAATGTACTGAACCCATGTCTTTACAAAGTGCGGAAAAGATTCTCGATTTCAGGGGTCTCATTTTTATATAATTTACTACAGTTACAACCGTATTTAACACAATATTCAGACCAGGACTAATTTCTTTCGAAGCCAAAGCTTCTCTGTGGATCATGCAATGTGTCCAGACGCACTGAGGAGATTTTTGTTTTACAAGTGCTTGTACACTTTGGAATTTTCCGGAAATTGAACGAGCACCATCGGTGCATATTCCGACGCGATTTTTTCATTCTATGTTTGCCTCGTTCATGAAATTATTTAAAATAGCAAATAATGCGAGCGCTGTTGTTTTGAGTTCTATTGGTTTGCAGAAAAGTAGTTCTTCTACTACTGACATATTATCACAAAATCGAACATAGGCAATTAAATGAGCATCTTTATTACTATCTGTTGCTTCATCAAGCTGTATTGAAAACAATTTGTCACGCAACTTCGAGAAAAGCTAAATTTTGTACATCTTCATCTATATCACTAATTCGACGAGCAACAGTATCATTTGAAAGAGGTATGGACTGCAATTGTTTTGAAAAATTATCTCCAAACATATTTTCTACAATCTCAATTGCTGCTGGCAAAAATAAGCTCTTCATCAATGGTGTGAGGTTTTTTACATCTGGTTATTTTATATGGAACTTTGTAAGATGCAATTAAAGCTTTTTTATTCACAGACAAAGTTTCTTTAAAAAATGACTTTTGCTTTTTATATGATTTTAATTTTAATTCGAAAAATTCTCTGGGTTTGTTGACGTACTCACTATGAAGCGTTTCCAAATGTCGTTTAAGTTTATTAGGTTTCATGTTGTCTGCGGCCAATATTTTTGAGCAAATGATACACAGGGGCCTTTCTTCTTCATTTACTTCAGTACTGGTAAACCCAAAATTTAAGTATTCTTGAGAATATTTTCTTGATTTTATTTTCGGAACCACGCTTGTCTGTGTACTTGTTGATGCTTGACTATCGTCTAATGCTCGCTTACTTCCGCTTAAAAATTTATCCATGAGTCTGCATAAATCTGCTGCCGTGGATATTTAATATGGTGAATTGCAATTAACACGAAAACATATATAACATACACATTCACGATAGATTCGATAGCGATAGAAGGATCGACTCGAATGAGACTGGCTGGAATTGAAACTTGTGTTATCGAACATTTTCCTTCTTCCTATGAGAAAACATTTGCTCTGTGCATGCTCGAGACTGTATCGGTCGTGTGGATTCCCTTCCACAAACATTACTGATTTTTTTTCTCTTTTGTTTAGTCACGCTTCTGTTTTATTTCTTTTATTATTCGAAAAAATGTATTCCCAGTTTCTAAATTTAGCTCACCCCGTCTATGTTAACTTTCATTAACGAATTTTTCTACTTTCATATTCTTTTAACGTTATCTCCCTGTTTGGCTTTCATTTCAAATATAATATTTAAATTTTCCCCGCTTTCATTCGCTTCAACTTTCACCGCCCGCTTGGCAAAATGCCAGATGTGGTTTCACGCCAACGTTGGCACGCTTTTACTCTTGTTTTGGCAGTTAGTTAAAATAATTTAAAAACATAATCCAAAATACTCAATATACATTATTGTTGTATACTTTTTATTGTATGCGCGGGGCGCGATGAAAATTATGATTGGAAACTGGGCCACGAATACTGAAAGGTTGAGAAACGCTGAGTTAAATGAATTCAATAGTTTTATAGAAATTTTATAACAGTTGAAGTGTAATCTTATAATCACCCTAGAATGTACCAGATAAACGGTTGTTAATGTTATTCTAAAGGTTCGTTTACATAGGAGAGATTTTCACTCTTAAACGTTTGTTAAAGGAACTTTTACAAACTTCGAAAAACTTCCAGTCAACTTCCGTTCCAATAACATCCTAAAACAGTGGCTGTACTATCTGAAACCTGTGAACTCGAATTATTGCGCATCGTAATAGGCACACGCTTGTAAAAGTACTTAAAAAAACTTGCAAAAGTAGGTACATTCTCAACAGACGGCGTTGAGACGCTTCAAACCATTTTCAGCTACTTTCCGGTATGGATTTTTACGTTTGTTGTGGACGTAAAATAGAAAGTAATTAAGAAAAAATACGAGGAACTCTCACGCGAAACCAAACATATCCTTTTCATTTTAAAACTTGAAAATCCGGAGGTCCATTGAAATGCATACATCTACCAAATATTTTTGCGGTTTCCTGCGATTTGAGATTTGACTGACATGTTTGTCTTTGCTTGAGTTCTTCTCATGTACCAAAGAAAAGAAAGAAAGTGGACGCATGATGAACTTTTTCAATTAATCAGTTTGTGCGAAACACGGCCTGGTTCTGGGACGTGCAGACTATAGAAATCAAATCAAATACAGAACAACTTGTCCGAGATTACCACTATTTTCAAAATTACCACACGAGTCTTATTTTTTATGCATGTCAATATTTTACAGCTTTTATAATATCAGACATTACTTCTAAGAACTCACAAAAGTTTTCAGATTACCTTATATATCGACTCGCAATATTTTTGTGGGGGCGAAGTGGGTAGCGGCGTTTAGTGATGCAGCATCCTTTGTTCTCAATTTTCTAAATCAGACCGACATTGCAAAAAATGTAATTAAAATTTCAAATTTTTGTAATAATTAATAAAATTTAAGAAATTGCCTTGCAAAATCAATTATATCCAAAATTTTGAAAAATTATATTTCGGTATCAATATGTATTTTATAACTTTGGCTTCGATTTTAAAACATAATTAAGGAACAAAAACCGTTTTTTACTAATAAAAACAAAATAATAAGTCTACATAAGCAAAAGTAGCTATAAATCCATCGAACTTGAACATCATATGAGCGTAAGTGGTAATTTGGTTTCTGATTGGCTGGAAAATGAAATATAGCGGATTTTGCTTCTTGAACAAAAACAAGATGGCGGCGCAATCAGTCTCAAAGCCAGATGAAGGCATTTGCCTTCATCCAGTTGCTAAAAAAGTTATGTGAAAATTAAAATTTAGATTATAACTTATTCAATCATCTGAGAACATATTTACATATATTTTATTGAAAAATTGTTTTTTTTCCTTTATTTTTACAAAAATAGTATATTTTTTTATCGACCGCGCTTTAGCGAGGTCCATATTTTAACTCTACTTTTTGGTATTTTGTCTGTTTGTAAATTTGTTCGTTTTTATGCAGTAACGATCAAACGCGCCGTTGTTCGATTTTCTTCAAATTTGGCATTAACGACCTTTCACTAGCAAATTCTTTCTTACAACGATCACCAATTAAAGTCCCAATCAGATGATTGGATTTTTGTTTGCTCGGTTTTATCTCAATAAATCAATAGATTAATCAATAGAAATCTGAAACATTCAAAATAAGTTATACAGAGCATTTTCTCTAGATATTACAAATGCAAATTTACATTGTGGATTTTCTATTTAAAACATTATTGGTTAAATTAGTAAAGGCGGCTTACGTCATTGGCATCGGTAATACACAACAAATCAATTCCAAGGGATAAACTACTGTAGTAGTAATGCGATTTCTTTACCCTTCCTTTCAAAATTCATTTTATTAGATTACGTTTTATTATTTTAATTTCCGCGCTTGAATAAGGTTGAAAAACTCTAAAAAATGAAGTTTGTTTCTCTACGCTTGTTTATAAAGAATACACTTTTTAATAAAATAGATAAATAAATATTTGTTAATTCATTTCGAGTATATAAGTATAAGAGATTGCATGTTTGGATGCATTAAAAAATTCTCTATAAAGTAAATGGAAATGCTTTCTAAATGCAATAAAAACAAAAAAATCATTTTGGAATAGAAAATGTGCACTTAAAATTAGTATGTTCACTGTATTTACAAAGTCATCAGTTTCTTATCTTATGAACGAAATATTATCATAAAAACTATTATATGTATCGTGAACAATAGATGGCGCCACAAGGAAATTTCACAGTTAGAGAAATTATTAGTTTTTAAAATATCTGATTTTGGATTACAACACTTGGTTAATTTTTTTATAGGTTTTTCTGAAAAAAGTTTTTTTAAAATATTATTTAACAATTGTTGCAATTTTGAGGGGGAAAAAAAATCGATTTATATACTGAATATAAATTATTGCTATTATGCAAACCGACCGACTCGACCCCTTTTTAAAAAAATAAAAATAATATAAGATCGGAATAAAATGTGAAAATATATATCGGAATAATCAGAAACTATAATTTGAAATAATATTCCACACATAAAGTACTAAATATTTATTACTATAGAGGTCATAATCCTGTTTTATTGAACGAGCAAAAATTGTACGTTTGGAAAACAAACTTGAGCACCATGAGCCCCTCCCTTAATTCCTACGCCTATGCCTGCCACGCATCGCATATATGGTTGATAACAGCGATACTTCAAAAATAATTGCAATATACCAGCGCCCACTGTATAGAAAGCTGTATGGCACATGCTCTTTACGGCACAAACGAAAGGCGAAATCGTAACTCCTGTTGGTCACGACACACTCATAAACGGAAATCGGCCTTCAGTTTGTGACGTAAATAGCACGTGCTATATAGCTTTCTATACAGTGGGCACTGGCTATATCCCCGTTTTTTTAATTATTTTTCTTATAGAATGTTCATTTATTAAGTCATGCTATTCTGTTTATCCAGTTTTGCATTCTCTACCCCCATGTCACGCACTGTCACATTAGCCTTAACTATCCCTTCCTCCCTCATGATACGTCCCAATACATATTTGCACTTAAAAAAAAACAATCATTCAAACTTCCATTCTGTGTATTTTACTAAGCATCCCATTAGAAAAATAGGGATTTCTATCAAAAGTGACTTATATCAAAGTTCCTAAAAGAAATTTCAGCATTTGTTCATTAAGTTTCATACGTCACGCAGTCACTGAGACCTCTTCCCCATGTCACGTACGACATACCCCTTCTCCCCCAAGGACTTAATAAATGAACGCCGCATTAGGAGCTTCTAGATGACAAAAATAATAATCATTTTTGGCGTTAGCGGAGGTAAAGCTAACAAAAGAATGACGTTTTTTTTTTTAAATTCAAGAATTTACTGTTTTCGTACATTTTGGAGAACAGGAAAATAAGAGAATGTAATTATTTTGTTAGCTTAGGGATGACAAAGGAGTGTAATGAGTAAAAATTATCTTTGTTACCATTTTTTGCAGAATAGAACATACACAAAAATGGATTGTGTCCAGACGTATAAAATGAACATGAATAATTGGAATTCATAATTTTTACTTTGGTTAGTTATATGAATTTTGTAAAACTAATAAAAATAAAATATAATTTTTGAAAACAAAAAATGTTTGTTGGTCAACAACAGTTTCTATAAAATTTGTTTGGTTAATCATTTGTTTAGTCATTTATTTTTCTATTACTTACGTATAAAGTGAAATAATTAAAATAATGAAATTTAATCGTTATTTGTAAAGGTATAAAAATATGTTTATTTATGTTGAAATATGTTATCTTTCCATTTAGAATTAAGTTTTGTTTTGTGCCCATTCTACACACGGTATTGCGCGCGTTAGCTTTTTCAAATGGCTCTGCGATTGGTGGATACAAACCACGTGGTTTGTATGCTAATCACAGAGCCATCTGATAAAGCTAACTCGCGTCAATAACGTCGTGACAGCTGTTATAGAGTTTGGTTTTACTTGTTGTTTATCAGTATTAAACTAACATTGACTGTAAATTCTTATTCGTAACAAAATTAGTTATTAAAATTTGTCATTAAATAAAGTAGTTTACAGTCTACATACTAAATAAAAAAAAAGAAAGAAAATAATTAGAAAAAGTACTATAGAGAAAGCGATTCTAAAATTCTAAAATATAAGCTTGACAATTTCTGTAAACTTTCGGCCTTTTTGGAATTGATGACAGACATCGTTAGCGTAAATTTAAAAAATGATATTTGAACAAAAATGAGATTTTATTTAAGCGCTAAACAGTGGAAAAGGCAGACACCATATCCTGGAGAAGTGCTATTCTTTACGAAATCGTAGAGGGGGAGCTCCAGCATTCACAAACTTCAAATTAAATTGTTTCCTTTCTAAAAGTTATTAAAGGTTTTTCGAAGGTTTTATAAAGAAATTTGAAATAAAAACTTTTTTTTAAAGTTTTTAATGTTCTTGCATAATTTTTTTTTTAATTTGTATTTCTCTCCAATAATTTCAATGCTTCAAATGTATTTTTTTTGTTTGTGTTTTTTACAGATTTTTTAAGGTTTTTAAAGGTTTTATGAAGGATATTGAAACAAAAACGTTTAATTTAATATCTCTTTAAAAAAAACTGCAGTTTTCTTGCATAAAACTTTTATTTCTACAATTTTGATTCTTTTATGCTAATGTTTTTGCTGGATAATCACTTAAAATTGTCTATATGAGCTGTTCCAGCTAAAAAATTCAGGATAAAACCTTCAATAAACGTTTGAAATTGATGGTTTTATGCAGGTTTAACGCTGAAAAGTTCTGCATTGAAAATTCTGAAGGGAAACTACAGGGTTTTAAAGATTTTATGTAGATAATTTGAAAACTTCAAAAACATGCAGGTTTTGTAAAGTTATTTGAAGGTTATATTATAAAGGTATTTTATATAGGTTTTTGATGAAGGTTTGATTTTTTGCAGGGATATTAGCTTTTATAAAGATCTTAAATTTCGAGTACCGCAAAAACCAATAGAGATAAACAACACAAAATGAAATTAGGAAATGGATTAACTGAATCGATCTGACGATCATAAACCATTAAAATCAAACGTCTTATTTGCTTACCTTGTGAATTTCACTTTTCATTACAACTAAGAGATTTCAAGTAAACTTTTGAACTACGATGGTGTACAGAACAATGACGTATGGCATATACAGGAGGAGTGAAAGCAGGAGACACACTCCCCTCAAGCCAAAAAAATAAAAATCCTCTGTATATAGTTGCATATTGACAATTTTGCAGAGTATGCAATACACATATCTTGCAATCTTCAAACTTTTAGTCTTAATAAACTTTCATATTAAAACAAAATTATAAAATTACACACATTTTTTTATAAGTATTAATAAAATAAGTTCGAGATGATATTTTTGCTTAGTATATATTTAATATGGTGCATAACTCCTCCTTTTTGACGTCACCAAACCTTTAATGATAGAACGTATAAGCCAAAGCCCTGCAAGAAGGACCAGCCGGAAGCACTTTTGAACATATGGCCTCCCATAAATCAATGCGTTCTGCCGGCAAACGTCCGTTTTGTATTCTGTCGCGCACAAACTAGGTTTTACATTTTCAGTTTACTTTAATTAGGTAACAAACTTCCGAATTTTCAATTCCCGTAAAAAAATGGTAGTTGGAATTTTTTTTTTTGCGCCAACTCAAAATTTCCTTATTTTTTTTTAGTGGTAGTATAGGTTTCCCTACCAGAAGGAAGGAGAAACCTCTATACGACCGTAAAGTGGAATCATACCGGCTGTACGCTGCGTTCTTCTGGAAGGACGTTCTACGTTCCATCATTCAATGCAATCAAGAGGCCAAATCGGGTGATAATGTAAGGTTGGGTTACAAAGCCTCCCCCCTAAAAAAGACGTCTGTATTCACAGCTGACTTATACAAAGGGGGTGAGAGTTCATTTAGCTCTTACTCCCGTGGAGAACAATTAATGGACAATACTTATAATATTTTAAAATCGTAAATTAGTTTCAAATATGTATACATTTTTAATAACATAAAAGTATTTGCATACTCATTTTTAAAAATAAATGAAGAAGTCGATGCTTTCTTACTTATCAACATCCATTACTTCACAACGTATACGACATTATTTGAGGAGCAAATATTCAAAAAGTGTTTTGAACGAATTTACAGAGATGGGGAAAACACTTCAAAATTTAGTCCCCTCTCCAATTCATCTATTCGGCGTTTAATTTATTAAAATATCAGTCACTCCTTCAAGGGTGTGATTACTAAATAGGCCCGTGAAGCTCACGCTTACAAATTACATTTTTGAGGAGCCCCCAAATTACACATTTTACATAAATATATAACATCCCTAATATAGTTTGCTACAAAATTTACCTTAAAAAAATTGCTTTATCAACTTTAGTTAAAAAAAAACTTGTTACTTGTGTTAAATTTGTTCGAATATTGGGGGAAAAAATCAAAACACGCAGAATAGTAGGAATACTTATTACTTATTATTATATTTTATTATGTTATTTATAATGAGTTTCACTTTAATGCCATTCAGGCGCAAGGATTTTCGTGTTTGTAAAAGCTTGATTTGATGGTCCATTGTCTATTTGAGAGCACATTTAAAAGCTGGCTTTCCTTGCTTCAATGTAATAACCTGGCCCTGACTCCTTCTAGCACAATCTTACAAATGTTTTTTTTTAATTTTGACGAAAATTTATTCACATGTGCTTCCAATTAGTTTTTATCTTAATAAAAAAATTCATTCTGTAGTGAGTTTTTTCATAAGATTTTCAAAACAATGAATAAATGTGTTATTTTTTGTGTGCACCATTTGCGATGCAAGGAATTTCGACAATAGGTTTAATCATACTCCAGAAAGGTTTCGTAAAATTTGAGTATCCGATTTTAATAGTGCAGTAATAAATTCTTAATATATGGGACCTGATTACACATTTGTTCTTCTACACCTATTAAAAGTTCACTTTATTTGTAATGTTGCTGATATAAACCGGTAGTTGGAGTTTTTATGTAATCTTTTCTCTTGGTTCTGCCACACCGTTCCTTTTCCCATGCCCTGATGTTTATTTTCCCACGGTTATCACTAGAATGTTATAAAATGATGTCAAAAACCAGAAAGGTTTGGACTCTTTGTTAGGATACAATAGCTTTGAGAAAACGAAATGAGTAAGTACCTTTTCCGTACCGCATAAATATTTTGAAGTTGCAAATGAAGTTACGCATATTTTAGTGGCTTAGTATAGGGTTTAGTTTCGGATAGGGGCTAAGAAAGTTTCGTGTCAAATGAAAAATAATTTGAATAGTTCTGGAAAAACATATGGCCTATAATCGAAATAAATCTAACATATTTAAATGATCCAAACTTAGTAATTAATAAATTAGCTGTGACACTTTACAACTATAAATTAAATGCTTACCAACAGAATTATTTGAATTTAGCAATTTTTTTCTATCAGACCAAGAGTGCTTGACAATGAAAATTGGCGAGCAAAACTCAATTTATATTTAGTTGAAGGTTGGAATATCCACACACGTTATTTTATGTATATTTTTGTTTTACACAGAATCAGAAGGTTTAGAGAGTTATACACATCAAAATAGTATGACAGTGAAATAATTTGGAGAAGAAACGTTAAACTATCGAATTTGAATTGGGGGATACTTTGGAGATACTGGATTGAACAAACTTTACTGAAATTCGGGCCGGCTGTTTGGTCTTCAAAATTTGTATTTACGCTATAAGAAAATTCCAAATAAATGTATTAAATACATCTTAAAATGTAAAGAAAAATCAAAAATGCTCTTAAATCAGCAGTATAAATTTCGGAGAGAGCCCGAGCTCGGTGGAATTTCTCAATTTCAGGTCATACCTCAAAACATTTTTGTCAGGTTTGAGCAAGTTTGTCTTTGCAATATTCTTTAACAATATTTACTTTTGTAATGTTAATAAAGTATGTATGATATTCTTAGTTTCGAAATATTTGCTCTCTTTCTAGAGATGAAGTTGTTTAATATTTTCCCTTTACAAGTCAGTACTATCTCGAGAGCCCCTCATCCATTCATTGTAATCTTTGACTAACACCGACTTCAGTTGTGTTCCCCATTATGTCTACTGCCAATTTTCTTGTGTATTCGTCATGTGAGGAGAATGCGATTAAAGAACAATAAAAAAATTTACCCATATTAAACCATTACTCATTTAAACCATACTAAATTATCCATTTAACCCAATTTAAATAAATAAAAAAATAACCCATAAAAATAATAAATGTACAAAATAATATGTGAAAAGATTTGTTTCAACCTCCTCGGTTTTATTGTATAAATGTTGTAAAAAGAAAACTCCCCCAACTTAATGTTCTTAAATTTCTTTCGAATTCCATAGTATTGAGAGGCCCACGATTTGCGTTAAAAGAGATGATAGTCATTTAACAAATGTAACATCAATGAAATATAACCTGAATATCTGGGACCAAAGCTCTTCTCTCTCCGATATGCATCGCTCAAAAAACTTTCCGGGTGCTAACAAGAAATATGACTAACAAATAAAAGCTCGTATGTCACTGTCTGCATATTCTTGTAATAAATATGAAAGACATATAAAATAGTTTAGGAAATACAATCTTACATTTTTTTATATGCAATGTTTATTTCACAAGTAATAATCCTCATTCAATGTTTCACGAGATTTTGGCGTTGATAAAATATGCAATTAAGTGTTAGTACATTATCAAAAAGAGTTCATCATTCAGAAAAGGAGTCCAGAAGGTTATGAAAAGTCCCAATTATCGTAAGTAGGAACTTTGTTCTGTTGATTGGCATTTTTAAACATATATTTTTGGTAAGCCACAAGTTAGTACATTAGAAAAATTCAATAACCTAAATTGACATTTTCCAACCTGTTGGAGATTCACTATTTCCGGATTCAAATTTATGTAAATTTGTTAGAGATCCTTTGGTTTTGAGTGTAGGTTTCATTAGAACACTTTCAAATATCTAAAGCTTTAAACAAAACACAATGCTAACGAGCAATTGTTTCTTTTCCAGCTCTCTATTGGATCTTCACGATTGCCATTTTTGGCAGTGCTGTCTTTGCAGATGACAGCTGTCCAAAGCCCCAAGAGCTGTCTCCTTGCACCTGCGATGGCGAGGGCTTGAACTGTATGGGCGCTAGAACGCTGCAAGAGATTCGACAAGCCTTCCGAGCCAACTTCAAGTATGGCGGAGTTCGTTCCGTGTGGATCCAAGGCACACCCCTCACAAGCATTCCTTCTGACCTTTTCGGGAATGTGAAATCTCAGCAGTTCCATGTGGAAATCAACAACATTGCTTCTGTTGACATGAAGGCCTTCAGCGCTTCTTCAAAAACTCTTCACACACTCAGCCTGTTCGGCAACAAAATAAAGGATTTCTCATTCAGTGAGCTCGGCACATATGAGAGACTTAGCACTCTGAATCTGGGCAGGAACTTGATTGAGACTATTCCAAGCGGAGCGTTCAACCACAGAAATTTATACGCCATCATCTTAGCGCAGAACAAGATCTCTACCATTGGGATGAATGCGTTCGGCAATTTGCCCAATCTTGGCCGGCTTGAGATGGGATTCAATTCTCTTGTTACACTTGGGCCGATGTCATTTGCGTTTAAATCGCATTCAGCTGCGCTGCAGGTGAGGTATACATTTTTTTCAAACCTACAGGTACAAAGTTAAGACAAGTTTTCGAATTATAACCGATTTTAGATGGCCTGGTATATTTTTTATAGAAACAATAATATTTCATTTCAGTCACTTACTGTTTCCCTTCCTAACGTGCCTAGTAGAAACGGAGATATTTTTATAAATAAAGTTAATGTTAATTGAAATAACTTCGTACTAGAGCTACACAGAGGGTTAGTGGTTGAAAAATAAAACGAGAATTTTAATAATAAAATCATAAATTTTAACCTTGGTCATGTGACGAGGAAAACACATGAGCTGAAAACACCACACACTTTAGACTTCCACACTACGAACAACGTGAGAACATTTGGACAACAACAAATTTAACGTACCTCAGCCCTCCTTACATGGCGAATGTTTGGAGAAAACAAAGAAATATTTCAATATCAATAATAACATTTCAATGTA
Source organism: Troglohyphantes excavatus (assembly GCA_963932185.1). Lineage (NCBI taxonomy): Eukaryota > Metazoa > Arthropoda > Arachnida > Araneae > Linyphiidae > Troglohyphantes > Troglohyphantes excavatus. The sequence goes on from OZ010672.1 coordinate 14,719,046, forward strand.
AATTAATTAAAAACTGCAAATAACATGCAACTGCAAAGAATCGATCAAAGGTCAAACTTTTAGAAATTACATTGCAAGCAGCTGAAATAAGTAGAGAGATCACGAGTTTCAGTCTTGCACCTTTCTTACTGCAGAAACTTAAGGTATAGGGTACTAGTACACATTAAATCTGTCGTGGTCTTCACGCCTACACAGGTATGCCAACTCAGGTGCTGTCCTTGTCATTTGTCTATGGTACAAAATGACGAGGCAGTGTTCCAGGGTCCGAGGTAGATTCCGCACTGTCTCCATTAGTCCATTATGTCTAGTGCAAAGTTTTTAACCAACCAAAAACTGTTACCCTAATTAAATACTTTCTAGTTTTCCGCTTGTACATTTTAGAAAAAGCAATTATAAAAACTGATTAAAAATTATACTTTTTGAAAAAAAGTAAAAATACACTAAGCCCCGTTAAAAAAAAATTCCTAACTAGCCATCTCCAAAAGTTGGGACATCAAATCCTAAAGCCAAATGAGGAGCAAACAATCGAAACGTGTTTTGTCCCATTAAAGTGATTAGTAAGAAAACGCAAATAACTTTTCCTAATTGCATTGACTCGTCTACAAATTCCAATTTTTAAAAGTTCATTTCATTGAGACAAAACGTGTGCGGAACTAAATTGTTTAGCTCGATAGAAAATTATTAGACGAATTCAATGATGTAATAATATCTTTTTTTGATATGGACAAAACACGTTTGGATTGTTTGCTTAACTGAGGAGCTTCTTTTCAAAAGGGAACATTTGCAATTGGAACATTTAGGAAATGTTCCTTTTGAAAATAAGCTCCTCATCGAGATTGTCGGTTGTCTTAGAAATGCATGAAACACATTTTTTAGACAACGACTATTCTCGGCACGAAGCCCTCTAGGGAAGTTGGCTTAGTAATTTGGAATAACAATATTTGTTGATGCAAGTTTTATGGGGTTTTTTCAAACTGAGGGAGGATTAGAGCTTTTTTTCTACTTCAAAAAATTATTTTTGATGGATTATTTATATCCAATGACTATGTTAAATACCTTTCTTTTTAAATATATTTCTTGGAAATGCTGAACATGGGTTAAAATTGAAGCATACAGAGAGTGTTTTAATAAAAAGATCCTTCTTTACTGTAATTGTATATATTAAAAGGGAAACATTATTTGAGTAGGTGAGCGCAAAAATGGCTCAACCCACATTTTTTTAAAAACTCATTTTATGATACTAAACTTTCTTAAAGATGCGAATTTACTGAAGCAATATCGGTCTAACCCATTTTCCCGTCATTTCCGCTAGAAAACGTTCATAGTTCGTTTTTGACTTCAAACACTTCTTCGTTGACAAAAATATTCAAGCTCCGTTTTCTTTGTAAAGTATATTTGAGGGTTGGGCCATTCTTACATTCAAAACCTAATCATTTAAACATTCAAAAAAATGTTTTGTTACATAAAGGGGGGGGGGGGGGGAGGGGGGGGAGGGTCTTGGAAAATGTAAATTACTTTTTCTAAATGCAACGGCTCATGTACAGAATCCAGTCTCTGCAAGTTAACTTCAATGGGACAAATTCTGTTTTGGACGTATCAAATACGTTAGTTCTATAGCATTAAAATAAACTAATTTTCAGAAATTTTGGACAAAACACGTTTTGAATGTTTACTCCTCAATGATAGAAATGATAAATGTACCATATTTTTGTTATCCTTAAGCAAATTCTAAATACATTCCGCTTACTTTTTAGATTAACCTTTCAGCCAACCAAATCGCCGAAGTGTCTGCCTCCGCATTCAACGGCGCAGATCCTTACGCCATCTTCTTCTCGCACAACCAACTGAAAGAACTGAAATATGACGCTTTTGGAAACTTAATCACCAGGATTGTTCAAAAGGGGGGATTCGTGGAGGTTTCAGGTGAGTACTTCATGTTGCTAACGATTGGTTCGCCAAAAATAGGTCGGCATTTGAGATAGTTTCACTTTTAGGGGAGTGGGACGCGTCACACCGCACAGGGCCCAGCGATTTTGGAGGCTCATCACACACAAATGTGCAAAATGAGAATATTACAGATAAAAGGAATTTCTTATGGTTTTTCTTTTGAAGTGAAACGTTTTTAAAATAAGCTACATATGGAGTATCAGGATAGAAATGTCATTTAAATCTATTATTGCAATCCATATTCCGGCACTATAACTCCGATAAAAATGGCACAGCTAACATAAATTTGATCACGTTTTTTGGGACATTTGGCTTATTTATAATTTATGGCAAAAAGAGCAAAAAATTCAGATTATAAATATTTTATATAAATGAAATGTAGCCACATCACACATTTGTAGTTGCTTGTCAAATATATTTGTAGTTGATAAAAAATCCGATTGGCTTTTCGAAAATCATGCAAATATTATTCATAAGTTTTATAATTTATAAGTTTCATTCAAACTCATTTATAAGTCTGTTGCAGCACAGGGCCCCGAGCTTTGGAGAGGCCCCGAGCTCGGTAAAAAAAATACAATAAAGTATTTTAAAGAAAATTTAATTAATTTTTTTTAAAACTCCATTATATTTGCTAAAATGTGTGTTTACTCATGTATCTAGAACGTTTAATGATCTTTGTCCGATTCAAACGTTCAGAATATACTTGAGTGTTGACATTTAAATTAAAAACTCTGTGAGACAATAATTTTTCCGTTAGAAATGATACAAAATAATAATAATTGATATCCTTAATTGATATCCTTGCATCATCCATTATGATTAACCTACAAAGCATTTAAGCAATTGTTTTGATACAGTATTTGCAGATGGCTGAACTTTTTTTCCACGAGCGATGAAGGTCGATTCTTTGATTCGATTCCAAAGTTCATATTACACTTTGGAAAAGAAAACCCTGACTACCGCTCTTTTCCATTAGAAAATATATTGCACGAATAAAACAAAATGTTTAATGAAGCACAAACGAATAACACTTGCAACATAAATTATAATATTTACACACAACTCCACAAGAAACTAATTACTCTCATACATTTATTTACTAGTATAAGCGCATATGGTTTTATAAAAAAAATATTATATTTCAGAATGCTTGAAGTTAAAATGTGAAGCAAAGCTGTAAATATTTAAATTGTAAAAATAAAACTTAATGAAAATAATTTACTGAAAAACTGTTCTGGTAGGTTAATAATATTATTCGGAATTATTACATTTTATTAAGGTTTGCTAAAATTCGATAAAAACTTTTTATATTTGTTAGTCATATTTAAAATAGCCACAAATAAGAATAGAGGATCAATGAGTAATTTACATAGTAACAGGACTTGTAAAATTGTGGACATATAAATTTCGAATTCTTTATGATTTAGATATCTTTAGAATTATGCAAAGGAATTGAATAAATTTTGCTCGGTTGAAAAGTTTCTTTCCAATATATAACGAAAAACATTATCAGCAACATTTTGTTATCAAATGAGAGACAACTTTTTCTGAGCAGTTAGGTTTTTCAAACAATATGTTTTTTGGCATAGTAGAGCTATTTTGCATATATAGCATTGACAGATGGGATAAAATTTCAATGATAAAATATTGTGTGTAGTTATTAGAGTAAAAATGGGATATATGATAGTAAAAGAGTTTTTCCGAAGTCGAACAAGCATAGATTACCGTTTACATTTATACCCGCAACTATTTTTAAGTGTTTCCAAAATTCAAAGCCTTATAGCCTACGCAAAAATTATAACCTTCCGAGTTTCAAAGCTTAAAAAAACGTTCATTTCTGAACTATATTTCTGGTGAATTTAAAATCCACACCTTTGCTATATCGATGTTTTATAGAAAACCCTAGGTATTTAGTCCAGAACAATGTTGTGGCTCTTGAATCGAAATCGAGTGAAAAAATTATTGGCAAATAAGGGCAATGGTGTGTATTATGAATTTGAACACCTGTCTAAAAAATTAATAACTTCCAAAAATTTACAATTACGATTTCAGTCTACAAATATATGTCATTCGTTTCTCGCAACACATACTTTAGGGACAGCACTATTTGTTTGAAGTGAAAGGGGATGAAATGTTGTAAAGAGATGTGTAGAGGAAGGCAGTATATAATAATTTTCTGTCAGGATTTATAAAATTTTGAAGTTCAATAGATTACGTGTGCATATTGTTTGGCGGGGGGGGGGGTTAGGTTATGTGTCCTTCGAAACTTATATTTATTTGAACACTGCTAACTATAGGGTCCCGTCAGGTTCGTACAGCGGCAGCTGAGGGCGTGTGCGGAGAATTAAAAATAGTTCTGCTATTAAGTTCGCCCAGTGTCCCGCGGCTGAAAAGGGATGCCCTGATTTTATGTAATTGATTTCAATGGTTGGTTGAACTTATGTCGGCCTTGTGCTGGGCTTCTGGTGACGGTGGTTTGGAATAAACTGAGAAGAAAGAACCCAGAAATATGTATATACATTCTAATTTGAAAACGAATATACCAAAATTGATTCCTTGCATGTACTCAAAATTATTGAGTACATGTCTTTTTCAAATTTGAGACTAATGTAACCGGAGCTATGATAAGCATCGAGTGTATTAAAAAATGAGTACATTTAATCATTTTCAAGTATATGATTTTAATAGCGTAGTTTTTAGATAATAAGTATCGATGGACACCATCAATATACGCATTCCCTGCAACTGGGACCGTATATTCACTTTGGTCTAGAATCAGCTCGTGCATGGAGGTGCTCTACTGCACATGTCCTTTCATCAGCAGACGCGTTCGAGACACTGGATTGGTTGGACGTCAAGCACAGCGTCTACTGATGAAAACCGCAAGGACATGTGCCAGGCTTTAAAGTAGCAGTCGAAGCATGGCTAAAAAGTGTAAGGAAAAAAAACTTCACCTAACTTCATATGCAATCTTTTTATATACGTTGATTATCAAAGACCCGAAATGGGCGTTTTCGCATCAGCCCATTTTAGTATTCCTTCCGAATTCACGCCTTTTGTTTTGACAGAGAAAAAAACACTATAAAATGAAACAATAAAAAAACTGGGCCCTTTCCGAAGTGGAATTGATCCCTGTGTCCCGATGTGAGGCACAGGCCGTGTCATGTGCAGTGGTGGCCCCTCATGGGGGGATGAACGCTTCGGGGTGTCCCCCCATGCCAATCGATAGAGGGGAGGCATAGCAAGGCTTTGGAAGGAGGAGGGGTGGTCATAATTCATGGAAATAATGTGTGAGAATTGCCAAAATTAAACATACGTTTTTCTCATAACCGTAGAAAAAACTATTGTTCGACTAACGTAAAAGGCAATGTTTTGGTGTATTTGTATTTTAATCATGACTACCACAGGCTTGTGTACATGATGTCACTCTAGGCCTCCGAGGCTCGTGTGACCTGGTCCTCCTACTTGCACCCTTTAATGCTCTAGCTCCATTGCTTTGGTATTTCTCAAAGGGCGTGAAATTCAGCGTCGTTCTGGATATTACTGTGAGGATTAAAATCTTACAACTCTCATTAAAGTAATATCTAGTAATGATGGGTTTCTTGGATTTCTAATTGGGTTTAAAATGTTAAATAAGAAAACGATTGTCAAATAATACAGACAATGGATGACAAACGGTGTACCATTTGTTAAGCGCTTGACCACTTCAGTGAAGTAAATGTTTATCTTTACCTTTAAAGTAGAAAAGAAATATTAGTCTGGAGAAGAGTTTAAGTGAGAGCTAGGTAAGTAAAAGTGGATACAAAAACTCTCTAAAAAAATAAACTGGTGTTTAAAACATGAATAAGAAAATGTGACTGGTTATAAAAATATACATTTGGATATATTTCAGCAATTTCACAAAACAAACAGTTTTTTATGGGTCACTTCAAAGAAAATAGCAGGTTAAGTTATAACTGTTTACGATAAAAAAAAAAATAGATATTTATAAAAAAGTAGAATGTAATAATTTTTAGCACATTTTCAGTTAACAGTACTTCATGTGCTCATTTTTCAATTAAAAAGACACACACAGAGTAAACATAAGGAAGAATTGTTCTTAAATACGGTAATTTTTAAATTTTGGACATAAAACCCAAGTAATTCGTGAACAACCTGACGCGCAACATGAAAGTATGACTATTACAGTACCACAGCAGGATTGTTGGCATCTCACTAACAGAGGAAGAGATGGCGTTACATTATGCTTTTTAAATCTGTATAAAGCTAAGCTTACGGCATTCTTTATCTTATCTTGTATCGCTCAAATGTAAATATCTGAAATGAATAATTTTGGTATCAATAAAGTTTTACAACAAAGAGCACATAACTATTAAAAGCTCTGAACTACTCTTTAGTTCTCTGGAAAGGTTGGTTTCCGTGAGAATTTTTTTCACTCTTAAACAGCTGTTGAAAGTTATTCTTTCTGTAAACTTTCTGTAAATAATTCTGACGTCTAAGCCGCGCTTAATATTTGATACTACTTAAAAGTTTTTAAAAAAAATCCTTAGTCCTATGAGTCATCTAAGTGTTCCCTTGAGCTTGCAATGATGGGCGGGATCATCCAACTGGCGCTCATGCAGAAAGTTTTGAATCCTCACACTAACATTTGAGGCATGTGAGACCTATAAAAGGACCTCCTTCATGTTCAAGCTCAATTGCTCGAGTGTTTCTTAAACGGCTAGTTTGAAACTAAACGTCGCCCTATTTGGATCAAAGCGCATTTCAATTATTTCACAAAAAGACGTTGAACAGGTGTTTAAATAACACTGGGAAGGTTAACATTGTCAAAAATACTACGTGGGTTTTGAGCGACCTTTCATTTATTCAGATAGATCCTGAAGATTTGACTGAAGAGCCAAATATATTCCTAAATGTTGTCTTTCCCCAAGTATTTTTCAGTCCCGTGCTCTGTCAAACTGTTTTTATTGCAAGGTAACGTGCCAAGAAGAGAAGGAAAAATTCGAACCCGGAGTTTCATTTCATAAAAAGTGGAATGCTCTTTCTCCAAATTGATTGGGACGTTATACTCGATATGAGTAGTTGCATACTTGAACACAGATTGTAATCTCTTTGAAAGTTTAAAGAATTTTTTAAGTATCATATTTTGTGATTTGATAGTGAATGGGTTATCTAATGAAAATTATATCGGTTTGTTATGATCTTCTAAATAGGGGTATTTAAACTTAGTATGGCATCTTAAAAATACGTACTATCGGTATTCATTTTTTGTTTATGAAATGCAGTTTTTTTTTTTAAAAGTAAGTGAAATTAAAGTTAGTCAATGAATTATTACGACCTCATTTTAAGACTCTTTTGAGATAACATATTAACGAATTAATAGTATCAATTTTCCATAATAATTATTCAAATCCTCTGTGTTTTTTCTGATCACTAGAAAACTATCAATGTGAAGTTTCAAGAGTTTACTTTAAGTAAATTATAAAAGAGAACCCGCATAAATTGGCTGCTTTTGTTTTTACTATGTGTCTTTATAGATTGTGACAACTTCACTACAGTCCTCTATGGGCTGTGAAATGAAGCTCTAAAAATGATTTGATCGCAAATCTAGTCTCTCATTATTTAAAACTGTCCTAGTTTGCTTATACAATTTCACATTAGAGAATTTCAAATATATTCAAATTAATACATACTCAAGTTTTGTAGAAGAGTTAAAAAAAAAAAATCAAGTAAATGTGGAAATGGATTGCGCTCTTTTGAAATAGCGTCCCGTCCTTCAATTGAATTGAAATCCATAATTTTGAATATTTGAAAGGGAAACCTATCTAATGAGTCAAATAACAGAATTCTCCACTGAATAAGCATTATTCGTTATTGAAATGAATGGGCATTGTAGGTTTTCACCACTATTGTCTATGCAATGCTTTGAGCATGCTTACACGCATACCAATTTAAAAACTAGGAGAATATTTTAATAATAGGTACTTCCTTTGCTTACACTATTTTTTTTATAATAAAATTAGAAGAGTTCTATAAAATTTAGAAACAATATATTAAAAAAATAAATAGTGTGTAACGTAACATCCTTTATATTGCACTCGTTAAAAGTCCAGGCACGAAGAAGTGTTTCACTCGACTTTTTTAATAAGAACCATAACCTTCTACTGCAACTGTATTCGAAATTGTCGCATCGCTTTTGTTGAAACTTTGACGTTTACTCAGAAGTTATTTTTGTGTTACTTATGTATTTTTTGGTCAATGTTTGGTACAATATGTTTTATTATCAATTTGGAAAAGATAATATTACGTAGGAAAAAGTATTTTTCTGACTTTTGACCTCATTGAACGATTTTTCAATCTGATTCTATATTAGACAATTTCTTCAACCCTCGAATTTTTCAATCGTAATGAGTCTAAAAATAGTAATATAACGACGTTGATCGAAGTCCATATGCAAGTTTCGAACAACAGTTAAAAATAGCGAAATCGTATAGTGGAAGAAATTTTTTATACATGTCCGATTTTGATTTCTCATTATCGTCTATTTCATGGATACTAGTTAATGACACACAAACTAATTTAAAAACACAATTTTAGTTTTAAGAAACTTACAAGTGTGTATATTCAGCGTAAAATGTATAATAAACATCGCGTTTTTTCAATTATTTACTTTCTTTGCATTTTTTACAATGTATTTTAAAAAAATTAGATTCAGTGAGAAAAAAAAATTAAACATTGTAGCCAGAGCTGAAATGTAAATATTTATTTTCTAGCAATACCCGTTTTCTATTAAGACGGGATTTTAGAAAGGCATACAAGTCCTCTTCTGCAACCTACTTAATTCACTTTACTTTGTATATTTAAATATTTAATATTAGCTTTGTATTCCGAATATTGATGAGGAATGAAGATTGAAAAGGATTGCAATACTCTATTTAGGGTAATGAAAGTATATGTTGGTTCTCAAGTCAAATGTATTATTTTTCATCGATGAGTAATGGTCAAAGAAGAGGTTGTGTATTTTATTATATTTCAGGCTATTTCTTAATGTAATTTTATTGTATGTCAAAATATTTATTAATCCGATCCTTTTTAAAGGAATTCATTGAAAAGTTTTATTATAAAATATTTATTTTTCTTTCTTCCTCCTTAAAATACTTTAAAATGCAATTATTATTAGCTTTAGTATAACAAAATGGAAGTCAAATACAATAGCTATCTTTAAAGACAATTTTGGTATTAAAATTATGTGTCAAATTAAGGCATTTACTATTGGTTAGTTTTGAATTTAAGATTTGTCTTTTAGATGTTTGAATTGTTATTTTTATTTTTGGTTGTTTATGGGAACACGGCTGATGAATAGTGCATTAACATCAGATTGTACATTTTTACTCTATATATTACAAACACCCAGATATAATTCAATGTAAAATGTTTAAGCTAACAAAAAGAAACGTTTATTTATAGTTTCATTGTTGCATAGCATTAACAATTGAGTGTTTTAAAAACAGAAAATTATGTTTTAAAATTGCAAATAAAAATGTAACAATTTAAAATTAGAAGAAAAAACTAACTAAAAACTGCGTTAAACTAGAATATACTTAAAACAGGTATATAGTGTTAACAAAATAAACCTTCAGTACAAAACTTAAAAATAGAAGTTAAAGGCTTAATTAAAAATTTATTTGAAAAAATGACAAGAATGAATGGTAAGTATAACAAAAAGTAACTAAAAAAGTTTAAAAGTAAGTATCCCAATTTTCAGATTTTTTTGCGAATTAATAATACTTATAAAAATACTTATTTTAGTATGAATAGAAGAGTTTTCGTCAATTTCCCTTAAAAATAATTCAGTTACGAACCAAATAAATACTGTTATCCTTTATAACTGAAACTCGTGAAAATTAGGATTATTTAAAATCTTTAAATATATATTTTTTAATATTGAAGAAAATAAGTTTGTTTTATATATGTAATATAGCACTTTATTTATCCCAAGTTCACATTCTTATTTCTTAATCGCATTCCATAGGTTCTATTTAATCTTTGACAAGATTATCATGCTAAGATATTTCGTTAAATTCCGATCCATCTCAATTTGCACTTGAAGCATTCCAATCGAATTTATTTGACTCTTTCATAAAAGGTCTCTCCATGTTAAAGTCTGAGTGAAACAAAGAATGGCGGACTGTCTTTAGATTAACGTTATCATCCTTCACTTTCTTTTGATCTTTGTTAAGACTTTCAAAACACTCAAAATACTCATTTTTTTTAATTTTTTTTGCTAATATTACAACTTCTGCTATCCTGATTCATGAATATTTTTATTAATATATGTTTTGTTGTTTATATCTGTTTATCAGTAACTTGACATAGTGTTTGTATTTAAAATATGCACATTTTTCCAGTTAGTGAAAATTCGTTGTTGTTTACACTTTTGAACGTTGCAGGCGTGTTAATTTTTTCTTATTTCTTTCATACTTTAACAGAATATTTCTTAGACATATTTCAACACTTTTTTGGAAGAATACTAATATTTCATTAAAGATATAATTTATATTTTTGTTAACTTTCTTATTATAATAAACGTTTTTTTTAAAAACGAATGAAAACACATTTTCATTCAAATTTTCTTGAAGATACTTTCACATATTTTAAAAGGTATCCAAAGTTTTGTTATAATATTAAAACTGTTAAAACGCAAAAAAGTTTAAATTTAAAGTTAACTGCAGCGTCTAGAGCATTTTGAAATATGTAACAACTTAAATAATTATATTTAAAAAACAAATAAATTTTCTTACACATTTTGCTCATCTTCATACTATAACAGTTATGTTATAAAAGTGTCAAAAGAATTGTTTCAAAAATAAAAAAGTTTTGATTGTCCACTATCCTCTTCAAACACAGCATGAAATAAACGTATAAATTGAGAAACAGAAAAATGACGATTGCTGAATCCATTCGGAATAAATCATAAATTAGGTTTAAAACGCTGAAACATTTCCCGAAAGAGAGAAACATGGAGCTAGCTCACTTCACATTGAAGTTTATCCTCTGAACTTTGCAATGGCTGGAAAAGAAAATAGTTGAACGCTGAAATAGAACTGCACCGTTACATCTTTCATATATCCCCTCTCCCCATCAACGACCTTCACTCTCGTTTTGTCATTCCTTACGTTAAAGATAACGTACGAAATGGATGAGATGCGCTTTGGACTCTTTCAAATCCCTTCCAGGTAAGAGGGGTATGCAGAGTGAAGTGGACGTAATGAAAACATGAACCGCGAAACAACGTTGGCGCAATTGCAGCTATTTCACTCTCGTCTGACCCCCACAAATGTCGTTCTAGGAGAAATCCGGTTTGTCCGAATCCAAAACGCTGACACTCCATTAAGTTTGACGTTACACACCTATATCGATAGAACGGCCGACCTATTTTTTGTTGAGGGGAAGTGTCTTTTGCTTTATTAAATTAGAAATGCGTTCTTATTTTACAGCTAATGCAGAATAATGTAAACAGAAATCGCGGAGCCATCTTTCTGCTATCTCTTCGGTTTTAGATTCATTTCTTAAACTAGAAGCCACTTCCTTAGTTCACAATTTATATGCATTTACAATGTTAGCTATTTTCTAAATACTTCTTATTTGATATTGTTTTATGTAATATTTTGTACTTTTTGTTATAGCTAATCCTTTCACCTGTCAAGGATGTCACAACTACAACTGGTTGGTTCTAAACAAACAAGCACTATCCAGCAGACTGATTGGATTCACATGTACAGACAGAAGATCATTGTTAGATCTAACGAGAGGAAATATTGGGTGTTAAAATTATCAGGTTTCTACATGTTTACAAGTACTGATGTATTTCAAATGTAAAATATTTCCAAAACCTTTTTTCTTGTATTTATTCAATTTAAAGCTTTACCAATGAAAGTTGTGACAATTCACTTTTTCCATGTAATATGATAACTGTTCGATTGAATTTCTGCAATCAATGGAAAGTTTCTGTTTAATAAGTATGACTGGAAAAGAAATCGCAATGAACCCTAGTGATGATATCAATTGAAAAAAAGTTCTTAAATGTATTCCTCAAAATAAAAGCTAATGCTCTTATTATAGGTAATCTTAAAAAAGAGTGATTTGGAGTGATTCAAAAACTATCAATCCCGTTAAATGAAATATTTCCGGTTAGCAGAACTCATTGTTATTTCGCTTAAGAAGAGACTTCCCGCATTATAGCAATAACAAGAGAAAATAAACAATAAATGAATATAGTCAGGCTCGTATTCATTGGGTAACACACCTCGCTTTAGCGAATCGAGAAACGAATTGACCAATAGGCTTACTTATGTAAACAATGGGACGTCACTAAAGCCAATTAACTAGAGTCGAACTATACTTATTCTCCAATATTTCGGTCTCTTGTCAACAATTTATTTTTGATTTCTCTTGATGGTGCGAAATTCAATTGCTCATTGGAATCCATTATATTTGAATTTAAAAAAAGTTGTATTAGAACAAACTCGAACTTCCTTAAAGATTTTTTTTACAATTCGTTCGACGATACGAATATATGTACGTTTGACAATAACGTTTAAAGAATTAATATTGAATTGTGTTCATAAAACTGTTAAATTTTTTTCCATGTTTTATTGAAAATGGGGGAATTAAAGAAACGCTCTAAAACAGATGCAAATAATGAATTTCATTTAAAATTACTTAAAAAACAAGGGTGATAAGTAAACTAAATATAATGTACCTTACCCCCTAAAATTCCTATGTTTTTTTATAAACAAATATTTACCTAAAGGGGGCATTAACATAAAAATAACTCCAAAATATCGAAAATTTTAAACAAACATAAAAACTCTCTTCATTGTACATTTATAAATAATTATTTAAAATATAACCACCGGAATAAATATTTTATTTTACTAAAAAATTTAAATATATAGACAGTCTCAAAATAGTAATAGCTCTTATCTCCCTAAAATAAATCGAGAGTTAATGTCCATTAAAAACATTCAAATATTCACACCAAAATCTAGATTTCATCCGAGCGAGCTTTTAGCAATTCTTTCCACTTCCAAACAGGTGCATTTCCCCCTTCTTTTTACAAATTCTGTCTCCAAGATGCTTCGCAAGAACGCCTTTTCATGCAGATTGATAAAAAGATGAGCCAAAGATAGGAACTTTTGGCTAAGAATGGCGGGAGACAGCCATGTTTGTCAAGTGGGCGGATGAAAGTGACGTTTCGTTAAGGGCGACAGCGGGAAGGAAAGACCGCAAAGAAAATGGTTCGCTTCGGTTGAAGATCAAGGACGGTATGGAGGCTTTTTTCACTGGTTCAAAAGAACAGAGGACGGAACTATATTTATTTAGGTGAAAAATTGGATGAATATTGAAAAGCGTCATTTCAAAATGTTGAAGAGAAGTTAAAAAAATTAAAAAAAAAAGTTGTTTCTGTTTCATTCGAAGTAGTTTTGTTTTTAAAAGAGCAACGTGTTAATATATTCGACCCTTTTGTTTTCAATTTGAAGTAAATTCATTTGAACTATTTTCGGTTGAGATGTGACTCTCAGTCCCAAAAATAACGATCTGTTCTTTTGTTCTTCAAATTGGACGAGAACTGCTTGAACATAAAAAACGATTTTCTTTCGTTGCCTTGTTCTTTGACCAACTCCATTGAACAGTATGGCATCATTTGGGTATCCACATATTTTACAGTATGAAAAAATTACAGCATTCGATTCACCAAAGTAAAGGCGTGTGATTTTCCCCTCTCTGTTCTTCAAAATGAAAGAGAACAACATATTCTTGAGTGGATTCCGAAAGTGGCTAAAAGGGAAATAATACCCAGAAATGCGGCAATAAATCGAATACTATTAAACGAGCAATGTTTCAGACTTTCTTTGTAAAAGTTATCTCGAAAACAGCTCTAACGATTTTATTGAAAATTGGTGTATTACTATTGAACTTATAATGTTCCAGGAGGGAAGAGATAGATCCCACCTACCTTTTGATACAATATATCATTTGGTCCGAAATATTCACATACAGTGATCGGGCTTTTAGCCATCGGTATAAGTATCCTATTAATTAAGATTTGTTCAAGGTAACTATTTTTTTTAGTACTGGCGACCCATAAAAAACTTTAGATTTTTAAAACTTTTGTTAGAGAAAAAAAAGTACTGTAATATTCCTAACAACTAAAGGAATATTTCTAACTAAAGGCAAATTTCAACATGTGTTCTTTTTCAAACATTTGCCTAATTAAAAAAAACCAAAACATATGTATATTTAAATGGAGAGAACGGCTTCTTCATCGTTAAAAAATATGTTCAACAAAGCATAGATTAAGATTAGTTTAATCGTAACTGCACTATGAAATATAATTTAAAAAAAAATGATATTTATATTATAGGAAAGGTTTATTTCGAAGGTAGATTTTCACAACTGCCCCCCAATCAATAGTTAATTGCTTAAAACTGTATTATTTTTTCTTAAAATTAGAAATAAAACTGTTTTCATCACTAACACTAATTCCAAATAACACTTAAAATGACTCGAAACAAGTACGAAACTGTATAATCGTTAACGTTGAATAAGAAAAAAAAACCAGGTAGTTACAAGCCGTGCTGTACATTAAGTTTTGGTTCGTGAATGCTTTTGGGTCCCATGTGATAAAAAGGTCAGAGAGGAGAGTGGATAAACTGCCAATCTGTTTGACGCAGCCTACCTTTTTCTATACGATGGTAGGTCATTTCCCCCAAAAGTTAATTCCCCGTAGAGTTACGGGGGAGGAAGTTCATATTACAACAAAGGGCGACATTTCTATCCACGCCGTACAAAGTTCAGAGGGGTTGCGAGTGTGTTAACAAACGGCCCGGTCGAGGTTTTCAACTTTCCTCTACACGATGGCATGTTATTGAGACAAATAGGCTGATTCCACGTGAATTTATAAGGATTTTACAAATACCGTTGTTTACTTTGCGACTCAGTGCAACTATGCACCCGTATCGAAAGGAAAAAAAAGTATTCCCGTTAATATAAAAAGTTGTTTGTTCCTTCATTTTTTTATTATTTGTGGATGCAGGTTGAAGAAAAAAGACTGCTGAAATAATTTTGAAGTGGCAAAAAAATAAATTTGATCACCATTACCATCATATTTATAACTAGCAATATAGACCGGCGTTGCTCGTTCTAGATGCAAAATCTAGATTTATATACTTTGAGTAGTTTTCGAAATACCTAAACCTAGTACTTTTTAGTTTTTATGTTCCCGACTTTACATGATATTGCGACTACAAATTAAACTGTTGTTTTTGTAAAATGTTTTTTTGTTATCTAAAAATTCCTAAAAATTAGAAAAAGAGTTTGAAAAAGATTTAAAAAAGATTTTAAAACTAATTGAAAAAGACTTAAAAAAAAGATTTTAAAACTAATTGAAAAAGACTTAAAAAAAGACTTTGATAATGCCTTGTACTATAATGTCAATAAAAATAATGTATTCTGCAAAAATAAAAGTAAAACACTTGGCAATGTTGCTTCAATGCCCGTTGGTGTTAAAAACGTATATTATTTTTAAAAGTTGCATTTTTTTGTATAAAATTTAACCTTTCAGTGACAATAAACGCATGTAGTAAACTTCACATTCATTAGTTTTGATACTGGCGATGCAATAATATATCAAAGAAAAAAATATTGCACACTTCCAAATGGAAATAATTTATCATAATTGGCGAAGTTTTTTTTTGTGCCAATTGGCGATGGGATTCTACATATCCGTCTTTAAACATAATTTCTGAAAAAAAAAAAAAATTAGGAATTATTTTTATTTATTCACCCTGCAATTTCAGAGAATTGTAAAATATAATTTTAAATATACCCACGTCAATATTTACTGACAATATTTTTTAAGAAATTAATTTTCAAATAGTCATTTTTGAATTTTAATAACATGTTTTTGAAGTGAAACTTTTAAAATAAGCTATATGGAGGTAAAAATATAGAATCCCTAAGTTAAACTTTTAGGGTGGCCCATTCCGATACTATAGCACTGTTCCACTCCGTAACAAATAGCAGTATTGTCATAAATGCAAAAACGTTGGATAGGAAATTAGGCACAGACGCTTTTTAGATCTTGAAACAAAGCAAATCCTGTTCGAGGCATGAATGGATACCCATGGCGTCAGACGAAACAGCTGGTTTATCTTCTACCTTAAGGTTGGAGAGGTTTTTGTTAACGGCCGATTCCCATAATCTGCTGCTTATTAAACGTATTTTTCAAAGAAAAATCGCAATAGTAAAAGGCAGCCAGTATTTTCAAAAAATATTTTTGGTCGTCAATTTAGTTTTTGACAATAATGTTAAAAAGGGAAGATCTACAATGTAAATTTCCAATAGGAATAACGTATGGGAAAATGGAAAAAGTTCTATAGCTTTTGAACGATTGCAGATATCCATATGAAACAAAGTGCAGATTTTAAGTTGAGAAAATATTGTTAAAATGGTACAATACTGAGCTCGGTCCTGATACTGTACGTTATAGGACATCTAAAATAATAATTACAAAACTAAGTTTTCAAGTTAAATAGGAAAATTCTCTAAAAAATTAGTTAAATAGGAAATTTCTCTAAAAATCCAACTGCAATAAGAAAAATGTAATCTATAGGTATTTAAAACTAATTATCTTTCAAAACAATAGCCAACGGATTGATTGAACTTGGCAATAATCAACAATAACCATCGGATTGATTGAAAATGGAAAATAAACCACTCTATCCGTTTCTACAGAATACAAGAGATGTATCTAAAGATGGTAAATTGAGTTCTTAACTCATTTCAAATATTGCATTGATCATCCTTGTACCCTGTAAATGAAGTTTAGGTCGATTTCGTTCGATATCGAGGAAGACATACATTTTATTCGCCCCTAAATTCGCGTTGATTCGCACCACTGTGGGGACCTATTTATCTAATTATATACTAAGAGAACGGTCGGTAATGTTTCAAAGGAAAGAAATCATTTTAACATATGTTAATAACACTTGGGTATAAAGTGCAATTTTTATGTTTATCTGAATCTAGGTATATCTTATTTTTTACTTAAAAACAGCTAATGAATTTTCGCGAATTTTTTGGAATTTAGTGATGCAATTATTCAATATTTATAGCTTAGGAATTAACTGTTTTTATAGAATATCTCATATTTTCCAAAGAGCGTTAGTTTACTTGTGTTGAATGCAAGTTCTTTTGAATTTTCTCTATATGGGGATGAAAGAATCAAAACGCGTTTTGTCCCATCTAGGCGATTCGTGGGAAGATGCCTTTTCCTAAATACATTCACGGGTTTACAAATTCCAATATATGAAAGTTAATTTCATTGGGACAAAACGTGTTCGGAACTAATGAAATAGTACAGTTCAAAGAAATTTCAGTGGAAAATTCAATTATGTAATAAACTTCTATTTTCTGAAATTATGGACAAAACACGTTTGGATTATTTGATTTCATTTTACCATTAATAAATTTATTAACGCTTTATATCATTATGCAAATCCTCCAAAAATTACTGGGTGTACCAGATGTATATGAACATAGAAATATAACCGTAGACCACTAGTGCCACTTGTCCTTAGCCCCAACGACGACAGGAGCCAAGTTGACCTACTTTTGCGCAGAACGCGTGCGTACTCAACGTATTTTTGACATTTTTCGTGAAATTTAAGTTTAGAGAGTAGGAACTAACTCGCACGTTGTCCTTGTTATTTTAAATGAGATATATTTTTACACTAAAGGTATATTCGAATTATATCACAGTAGAATTAATCGCAAAGGAAAACTAAATATAAGAAGTGCAAGAAAGGCAAAGGAAAACTAATTAAGTTCTAAATTTTGATGTTCTGTGTACCATTTGTAACAGATCTTTTGTGCAACTAGTTCGACTTAATCAAATTAAACTGTATATTTCTATAATCCCTATTTTAATTAATTTTTATTTAAGTGTGAAATTTCACAGAAGAAAATATTTCGAATTAATGTTCAGTTAAATCACGTAGTGTTTATCAGTAAGCCAAACGTGCATTATATAGCAGTTTGTTTTTGGTGACCACGAGAAAAGATCGCCAAACGGAATCATATAAACAAGCTGTTCCAATGGCCTGTTTTTTACATAACATTGTTCATAATTAAGAAAAGTTTCAACAAACCAGCAATATAGTTGTTTTTAGCATGCAACTTTTTTTATTTAGGTGCAAATATTTTATTTGTCAAAAGAAATAATACTTTTAAAAAATCGTCTGACCATTTAAGATTTTTTGTATTCATATGCAACAAAATTGTTTGAAATTATTAGAAACGGATGTTTGAAATGAAGATTTTTGATTATTTTGAATTGGTTATATGGTTCTGGCGAGTCAGTTTTTGCGATGTAGTTCTACCAAACATTTAACTCCACTAAAAACAATCATATATATATATAACTACTATTTCGTATTTCCCCACGCACTCCTAATCCATTTCGATTGAATATTTGGAGGTAGAAAGCTAATTTATTTTATGTTTTGTCATTTTCATTGTGCAACTAATTAGTACTTCTGCTTATATATCAATTTTCTTGCAAGGATTTCTTGTTGTTGTGGTTAAGAGACTCGTAGAGGGTTGATTCAAACAAATGGATCTAATTCTCCGAACGTTGTATATGCTCTAAATCCTCAATCTGAACAGTTGCCAAGGTAACGTTACCATTTCCTATAAATCTATTGCCCTTTTTCGTTTACTTGTTACTTCAGTTCGAACTTCTCTTTCTAGCCATCTCCCAAGTATCTTTATTTCTGTAGATTATGCATTTCTCACGTGGATCAAAAGAACGTCTAGTGCGGGAAGTTTGATAGCAAAAGCTCTTTCTATGACTATTAAACGAGCAAAAATTGTTGATTTGTAACCATTTCAAAAACCAAGATTTCACGAAAATAGGTGAATTCCTCCATTTTCTGCTATGAGAATTCAATTTGGATAGGTTTCAACTTTCAAAATAGTCAGACATTGAGTGAAATAAGCAGTTAATAAGTACAATTTCTTTCATTCCACTAAAAATTATTCCTCGTATATAATTGCTAACATTCTGACCGTTAAAAACGTGTATTTTTGCGTCGTGTCTTGCCAGTTTTTCCAGCAAAAAATTGTTTTAAAATTTATAAAAACACTTTCTTTTCTAATAAAACTTTTTTTATTTGGGTATAAATTCAAAGTCATCTCTTTGAGAAGAAACAAGTTTTTGTCTGTGAAAAACGTTTAAATAAATTTATTAAATTTTCATTTAAACTCTCTAACAGAGAAAATAACAGCTTGGTTAACTTGCCTGCTGATATTTCAGAGGGTTAACAGTGATCATTTAACAACAGATAAACGACATCGAAATGTATGCCTGTTACCATCTTTGATTCAAAAATTCGTTTACATTTTCATTACAAAATAAACAACTCATGTTTATGATCAGAAGTAACCAAAGAAACTTCAATAAAATTAAAATTAAAAAATTATTCGCATTCCCAATTATAGAAGCATAAATAAATATGATCCTGAGACTTTTGACTGTTCAACGTCGAAAAAAGTAATCTAAAAGATAAAATAAGTATATAAAATCTTCGCTTTCAGTTTTTTTAAACAAGTGTTTTTTACAATAACAGTTCAAGGTACAATAGGGAAAGGTAGGGAAATGGGGTAAAATAGGTAATGGGGTAAAATGGGTAATGGTATAAAACCAGTATATTGGAAATTAAATATAAATTACACATTGTTAAATTTATGCTTTGATCTCGTTCTTTTTTCTTCGAATAAAATTCTATTTCTGGGTGATTTAAATCAAGCCCAAAATTCGATTTGTTTGAGTTTACAAAATAAAAAAAATGCGATAGTGTGATACGTGAAAACTTTTATATATAAACTAGAAAACTCGAATTATTTACGTGTATTCTTTGATTTGTAGAGAAAAGAAACCGTTTAATACATTCCAATGAAAAAATTAGAAAAAACACCTATTTTATGTAGCTTTCTTTCAATGATTTGCAAAGTGGGGTAAAATGGGTAATCGAATTATTAATGCTAAAGAATAGGAAATTCGAAAAAATTAATGATCCTCGAAAAAGTGTAATATTCTACAAAAACACGATTTCGAAGCTAAAAAAAAAAAAAAAAAAAAAAAAAAAAAAAATGCGATTGTGTGATACGTGAAAACTTTTATATATATACTAGAAAACTCGAATTATTTACGTGCATTCCTTGATTTGTAGAGAAAAGAAACCGTTTAATACATTCCAATGAAAAAATGACAAGAATGAATAATATGTGTGACAAGAATTATCTACAATATATTTAATACTGTTTATATGTTAATATAAACAGTATAAGACCATTTATCCCAGAATATCTTAGCTGTATCTGAAAAAAATAAATAATAGATTTTAGAAATTTATAGATTATATTGACAGTATCATATGCATCTAAACTCATTTAGTGTATCTGGCCCATTCTAATGCAAAAGCTTTCTTTTTGTTATCTTTCTAATGAATGAAGTGCTAAGGATTCATATAAATGTTTAGTTTTGAAGCTTTGATCGTTTAACGTTTGTAGGTTTTTTTTTCAAAATGATTTTTAAAAATATAAAAAGAAAAATAGCACGAGCTTGATCTTTCACTTGTCTCATTTCATATAATATAATAATATTACTCTTTAATAAGATTAATTTGTAATAATTAAATATTGTACTTTTTTCTGGTATATGTAAGTATGCTAAGTTTCAAGTACATATTTAAGTTAGAGGGGTATTAAAACTGAGCAACAAAATTTAACGACAAAACAAAGAAAAATGGTGCAGAAAATTTTAATTAAATAGTACAAATTGATTAAAATTGACTCAAAATCAATTTCAAATACAAAGAAATTAACTTCAATGAACTTAAATAAATTTTTAATATAACTTTGACATTTATTTTAAATGCAGAATTTCTATTGAATTATTTTTTGTGTTTTTATAATCTTAACACGGCTAACAGATGCTATAAGTCTTTCAAAAGTTGCGTTTCGTAGGCTTAGAATGAAAACACAGATTTTTATTTCAAACACAGATTTAGCATTCGAATCGGAAGTTGCGCGGCGACGAATTCCAAGGTTAGGCAGAGACTGATTTACCGCAAGGCATTCGGGCCACTTGCCCAGGGCCCCAATTTAAGGCGGGTCCCAAAAATGCTTGTAAAGTTTTTAAAAAAAATTGAAAAATATAAAAATAAATTTACTAACTAATGATTTTTTATTCAATATTTTTTTCGTTCATTTTTTTTTGCAATATTTCTACTATTTTATCCAAACAAACCCCTTTCATGTTTCCTGCATGTTCCTGACGCATTTCATCTGTCAAATCGCTATCATCAAAGGATGTCCTTGTAGAATTCCATTCATCACCAAAATCATAAACAAACTTGTTTAGAGTGTTTGCTAATTGCATGTGGATTTGAGCGTTTACGGATACATTTATCCTTTTCCAAATTTTCTGATCTTGTAATCATTATGGATTTGCAAGAAATAAGTAGAACATACCCAAGCGGTGTAACTAAAAGAAAGCTAAACAGTACAAAATGAGAGATGTATGAAGAAACTCTGTCTCGAAGTACTGCACCATTAACGTTAATTCATATTCTTAAAAAAAAAAAAATTTAGAAATTTTATAAATATAAGTTTTTTTAAGTATTTACACTTGCATTAAAGCTGATTGATTATGTTATTTTGCATCGTGTAATTATACATAAATTTAGCAGTTTTATTCTAAGGTACATCGGGGGACCTCAAATGTTCTTTTGCTCAATGCACCTAAACATGTAAGTCGGCCACATAATTTCACAAGTCCAAACTACCTTGTTGACTGAATAAAAAACACTCTGTTTCCTCTTATTAGTCTTCCTGCATAAGTAAATAATACTTTCAATTGTTTAGAATATTTATTTATAGGACCGATTCTCCCACATCAGACCAAAGACATAAATAATTACATACCTTTCAACATGCTAAATTCATATGAATTAACAGTTACGCCATAAGCACGTGTTCAATATGAAAAACTTATTTATAATATTACTAACTAAAGTGTAAACTTTCGTTGCCCGAGTTTTGCGCAGAGTGTTCTCCAATTTCTTCACCGAGACTTTTTACTAAACCACCTGGTGGTTTTAGTAAGAAGTCATTTCTGCTTTAAGAGATGGGAATGAGGATGTTTTTTTTTTCTTCGGAATATCATGTAGACAATGACCTGTCTCTTGTTTTGAAGGTCAAGTGTGCAAAATTTCATTAAGCTCAAAATAAACCTGTAGATTTGTATAAAAGCCACAGACACTTTTTTAAATATACATACTCTTGATAATACAATAACGAACCTGCGTGTGGTATCGTAAACCCACGTCTAAACGCGTGTCTATCATCATGAACTCTTGTTTAATACCATAATTTTTTTTTTATCTTAAACTCATTTCTAAAGTTAACTGTTTTTAAATGCTCGTACGGGATATTTCCATCATCCTATCAAAGTGCGGCGTGTGGATGTGCTTCCAGCAATACCTACAGCGATATCGATTTAAGAATGGGACAAGTGTAGGGATGAGAAGATGGAATAGGGGGGGGGGGGGGGGGGGGGGAAGAGGGGGATATTACGTCACCCCACGAAATGTGAACCCCCCCCCTTTTATCCTTTTACGAATAAAAACGGGAGCATTGACAGGACAGCTACAAACATACGATTAATAATGGGCAGGTCTTTGCACGACAAGCAATAATATACTGGGTTATTCAAACAGATTCGCACAATTTCAAAATTACAGTAGAACTCCAATTTTCCGGACCAATTGGGACCAGATCCCATCCGGATAATCGGATATTCGGATAATTAGAAAAAAATAGTTATTTCTTTGTAAAAAAGTTATTTCTTATTAAAAAAACGAATTTTTCTTTACTATGTAATGTAATTTAATAACTATTTAAAACAATACCATTCACCGATAAGAAACTTCTAAAATGTATATTTTGCTGATTTCTTTTTTTCTCGAAGCTATCCAGATAATTGGCGTGATACGGATCCTGCCTGTGTTTGGATCCACATAACTGTTCAGAGAATTGGTATTCTACTGTATATATTTTCAAGGCTTATCAAACATTTGTAAAAACAAAGCTTGAAAATTTTACCTTTTCATCGATGTTACGCTCTTTATCCCGTTTTGTTAATTTGATGCCTATTGAGGTTGCGTCGGGTTCGAGTTCAGGAGTTGTCCTCGTCAAGAGTAAAAAAGTAGTGATCTGGCGATTGGAGGGTTTCCAGCTTCGCTACAAAAATACTAGAAAGTCGACCAGAACATCTAACGAATAGCACACTATGCAGCTCTAGTGCGACGTTATTTAACCAAACCAAACCAAACCAAAGAACATCTAACGGGCCTCCAGTGGTCTAGTGGATAAAGGCGTTCAGCTAGTAATCAGAGGATTGCTGGTTCGAATTCGTGCGATGAACTTTACAAAGAAAAGTAAAAAAGTAGTGATCTTCCGATCGGAGGGTTGCCAGCTTCGCTACAAAAATACTAGAAAGTCGTCCAGAACATCCAACAAATTTTACTGGCGTCTATACGGGACTAGTGCACGATAAATCTGATCGGAGTTCAATGTCCTGACGCCTATTGAGGTTATTCGGGTGCCAGCTCAGTTCTTGTCTTCGTCATCTGACCATAGTTCAAAATACGAGGCATCGGGAACTTTCCTTCGAGATAGACCCCGAACCGTCGTTCGTCATCTGACCATGGTTCAAAAAATACGAGGCATCGTTCCCGGGTCTTTCCTTCGAGATAGGCCCCGAACCGTCGCCAATAGCCCACTGTGCAGCTTTAGTGCGACGTTAATTAACCAAACCAAACCGTCGTCAATAACTCACTGCGCAGCTCTAGTGCGACGTTATTAACCAAACCAGACATTGATATTTCAACAGGTTTGGTTTGGTTTGGTTAATTAACGTCGCACTAGAGCTGCACAGTGGGCTATTGGCGACGGTTCGGAGTCTATCTCGAAGGAAAGACCCGGGAACACATTCACATTCACACACACATTCATTTATACCTGCACCTCGTTATTTTAGAACCATGGTCAGATGACGAGGAAACACCTGAACTGGCACCCAATGCCTTCAATAGCCGTCGGGACTTTGGACCCCGATCAGATTTATCGTGCACCAGTCCCGTATACACGCCGTTAATTTTTGCGGATGTTCTGGACGACTTTTCTAGTATTTTGTAGCGAAGCTGGCAACCCTCCGATCACAAGTTCACTAATTTATACTTTTCTTTGTCAAGTCTATCACCTGGCATCGAACCGGGAACCATTATATTCCTAGTTGACGCCCTTAACCGCTCGGCCACGGAGGCCTATATTTCAACAGATTATTAACAATTTGTTGGTTGGTTAGTTGCAATAGCGGTGCACAGTGTGCTATTGATGACAGTTCGGGTTGGTTGCTTTGTTAATTAACGTCGCACTAGAGCTGCACAGTGGGCTATTGGCGACGGTTCGGGGTCAATCTCGAAGGAAAGACCCGGGAACACATACACATTCACACACACATTCATACATGCACCTCGTTATTTTAGAACCATGGTCAGATGACAAGTCTTTCTTTGTCAAGTCCATCACTTGGCATCGAACAGGGAACCATTATATACCTAGTTCACGCCCTTAACCGCTCGGCCACTGAGGCCTATATTTCCACATATTATTAACAATTTGTTGGTTGGTTAGTTGCAATAGCGGTGCACAGTGGGCTATTGATGATAGTTTGGGATCTATCACGAAGTAAAGACCCGGTTTGGATTTGTTAATTAACGTTGCACTAGAGCTGCACATTGGGTTATTGGCAACGGTTCGGGGCCTATCTCGAAGAATTTGGTTTGGTTAATAACTTCGCACTACAGTTGCACACTGGGCTGTTGACGACGGTCCGTGGCCTATATCGAAGGAAAGACCCGGGAACGATGCCTCGTATTTTTGATCCGTGGTCAGATAACGAAGACAACAACTGAGCTGGCACCGACGCAACCTCAATAGGCGTCAGGACATTGAACCCCGGTCAGATATATCGTGCACTATTCCCATAAAAACACCAGTAAAATTTGTTTTATGTTCTGGACGACTTTCTAGTATTTTTGTAGATTGCAACCCTCCGATCGCAAGATCACTACTTTTTTACTTTTCTTTGTCATGTCCATCGCACGAATTCGAACCAGCAATCCTCTGATTACTAGCTGAACGCCTTTATCCACTAGGCCACTGGAAGCCCGTTGATGTTCTGGTCGACTTTCTAGTATTTTTGTAGCGAAGCTGGCAACCCTCTGGTCGCCAAATCACTACTTTTTTACTTTTCTTTGACTTTTTTTTTTGGTTTTTGGTTTTGGTTAATTAACGTCGCACTAGAGCTGCACAGTGGGCTATTGGCGACGGTTCGGGGTCTATCTCGAAGGAAAAACCCGGGAACACATTCACATTCACACACACATTCATTTATACCTGCACCTCGTTATTTTAGAACCATGGTTAGATGACGAGGAAACACCTGAACTGGCACCCAATGCCTTCAATAGACATCGGGACTTTGGACCCCGATCAGATTTATTGTGCACCAGTCCCGTGTACACGCCGTTAATTTTTGCGGATGTTCTGGACGACTTTTCTAGTATTTTTGTAGCGAAGCTGGCAACCCTCCGATCACAAGATCACTAATTTTTTTTTCTTTGTCAAGTCCATCACCTGGCATCGAACCGGGAACCTTCGTATTCCTAGCTGAAGCCCTTAACCGCTCGGCCACGGAGGCCTCTGAAGATTTTGAAGAAGAACTTTTTAATTTTTAAATGTTATATAAAAATGTGTACCAAACCAACTTAAAATATTCACATTTTATACTGGTGTACATACGGTACTATTACACGAGAAATCTGATCGGTGTCCAATGTCCTGACGTCTACTCACGTTGCGTTGGGTGCCAGCTCAAGTATTACCTCGTTTTTTGTTCTTGGTTAAAAAATTACGAGGTATTTGTGTTTATGCGTGTGTGTGCGTGGCTGTGTAAAGTCTCTTAAATGTAGACAGAAATAGGCAGCCGGAAATGTATCCAAATCCAATCCAAAGGGCCATTCGATTAAAAATTTTTTTTTTCAAAACTTAACAACACGGGATAAAGAGTGATACATCGATGTAAAGGTAAAATTTTCAAGTTTTGTTTTTACAAATGTTTGATTAGACTTGAAAATATATACAGTAGAAAACCAATTATCCGAACTCCAGTTATCCGAATCAAACAAAGCCACGTTGCACTATACTTTGCGGATCACCAATTATCCGGATCGCTTCGAGAAAAAAAGAAATCAGCAAAATCTACATTTTAAAAGTTTCTTATCGGTGATTGATATTGTTTTTAATAGTCATTAAATTACATTACTAAGTAAAGAAAAATCTGTTTTTTTTACTAAGAAATAACTTTTTTTCGTTAGTTATCCAATTATTCGATTGTTCGGATAGGATCTGGGCACAATTGATCCGGATAATTGGAGTTCTACTGTAATTTTGAAATCGGGCGAATCTTTTTGAATAACCCAGTATATTATTGCTTGCCGTGCAAAGCCCTGTCCATTATTCAATCGTACATTTGTAGCTGTCCTGTCAATGCTCTTGTTTTTATTCGTAAAAGCGCAAGGGGGAGGGGTGCACTTCTCGTGGGGTGACGTAATATGCCCCCCCCCCTCCATCTTCTCATCCCTACACTTGTCCCATTCTTAAATCGATCGCGCTGTAGGTATCGCTGGAAGCACGTCCACACGCCCGCACTTTGATAGGACGATGGAAATATCCCGTACGAGCATTTAAAAACAGTTAACTTTAGAAATGAGTTTAAGATAAAAAATTTATGGTATTAAACAAGAGTTCATGATGTTTGACACGCGTTTAGACGTGGGTTTACAATACCACATGCAGGTTCGTTATTATATTATCAAGAGTTTGTTTATATAAACAAAAGTGTCTGTGGCTTTGTTTTTTATGCAAATCTACAGGTTTATTCCGAGCTTAATGAAATTTTGCACACTTGACCTTCAAAACAAGAGACAGGTCATTGTCTACATGATATTCCAAAAAAAAAACATCCTCATTCCCATCTCTTAAAGCAGAAATGACTTCTTACTAAAACCACCAGGTGGTTTAGTAAGAAGTCTCGGTGAAGAAATTGGAGAACACTCTGAGCAAAACTCGGGCAACGAAAGTTTACACTTTAGTTAGTAATATTATAAATAAGTTTTTCATATTGAACACGTGCTTATGGCGTAACTGTTAATTCATATGAATTTAGCATGTTGAAAGGTATGTAATTATTTATGTCTTTGGTCTGATGTGGGAGAATCGGTCCTATATACAAATATTCTAAAGAATTGGAAGTATTATTTACTTATGCAGGAAGTCTAATAAGGAAACACATTTTTTTTAAGCAGTCAATAATGGACGTGTCAACATTGAGAGTTTGTCATTTTTGTCAACATTGAGAGTTTGGTATTAATGTAAAGGTGGAGTTTAGCATTTTTCTCTTGCACAAACATTGGACGTTTGGACGTGTAAAATTATGTATAAAAACTATAAATAATAACAAAATGATTCGGATTAAAAAAAACCTTCAAATATATTTTGACATAAATCGACGTCCCCTTGACCTATGATGAGAGAAATAGAATAAATTAACCATTAACGAAGAATAATTTCTTGGATGATCCAGTCTGAACAAATATTCTGATGGCTAAAAGTCCAATCGTTGTATGTCCATTTTTGTCAACATTGAGAGTTTGGTATTAATGTAAAGGTGGAGTTTAGCATTTTTCTCTTGCACAAACATTGGATGTTAATTCCAAATAGTAAATTTGTAGTTCAGGTTTTTAAAAGAAATCCACGTAGTTTTCTTCCACGCTCGAAATCATCCTTTTTTTTTTCGTTTTTCTAAAGTTTACAAAAGTGAACATCCAACAATTGCGCTTTTAGACATCGACATTTCCATTATAAAGATATTTTTAAAATCGACAATGATTCGAAAAATATGTTTCCAGAAAGCTATAAAAGATATTAATTTAATTATCGATTGTGAAATAAACTACAACTAGTTGTTCACTTATCCAAGAAATAAAACGACAGTGTTTATGCAGGAATAAGAGTGTCTTTTTGCATGTAGTAAAAACCATATAGTCTTGAAGAAACAATTTAATAAGGAATAGCATAAAGTGTAACTTGAAATTGGTAACCAGAAGAGATATTAGCTTACATTCCCAACATGCCACAGAACGTCTTGAGAGTAAATGTGTCGGTGCAAAGATGTCAATTCTAAAATATATCGGACAATTTTTTATATTTACAACTTTGTATTTGGCTATTTTCATGTATCTCGTATTGTTTTCGAGATAGGCATATTAACTCCTGACGTGACGTTGGTTTTAGAAGGTGCTGTAAGCGGTTTCATCGAATAACGGTCTAGTAACCTAGACACCACTCTTATGACTCTATCTGTCAGCGTTCAAAAGTTAATAGGTTGGAAAGGACTTTACTGGGCAACCTGCATGCTAGGCTTTCATTCGTCTAACGATTTATGAGATTGAATTTGGTTATTTTCTGTTATATTTCAAAGTCAATTTAAAATTAGCTTAATCATAGCCAATTTAGCAAACTTCATTGGCTGTCAATTAATGATTAAGAAAATTCCAAAAAATGTCAACAAACCGAAAAGGATCTAATTGAATTCGGGCATGCCTTGTTTCAAACCTGAAACCGATAGAAATTGACACGCTGAATCATAAACTACATGTGTGGTTGGAGACTCGTTAAACCATTTTGATATGCGAATGTGAAAAGCTTGATCTTCTTTATAACTCGTTAAAAATGCATTCTAATTTCCATTTCAACCTTTTGTTTTGTTTCAGACGCATACATAATTTACTTTAAAGCTATATTTACTTTACATAAATCTTATTAAGCGCAAACTTAGATTTGGCTCTTTTCGGTCTTGATTATTTTAGAGCCGGGTTCAATTATAAGTTTAATATATTTTATAAGCAGGACATTTTTTTTTCAACACTCTTAGAAATAACGCTGTTATTTTTAGCATTCTACGATCGTCAAGGCTACTTTCGTCCGTTTTGACAATCGTTTCGTCATTCAATCATTTGACTTTTAACGGAAAAAAAAAACTTCGAATTTTTAACGAAAGTCAATAACTCAGATTCTTTTTTGGTGGTTTTGTTCTTATATGTGTATTGCAACAAATTAAGCGAGCTTTTATAGCACGAGTGGCTTCTGACCAAGAGATCTAGGGTTCGTAACGAGGGCGTCGATTTTTATTTGAAATCATCCTCATATTTGACGTAATAAATTTCGCGAAAAACAACTACCAAATGAATTTCCTCAGTTTGACGAAATATTTAATCGGAGCATTTGGCAGGCGTCTGTTTCGTCAAAAAGGACGAAAGTTTCTTTAAAAATAAGGTACACAAGGTGCTGGTAAAAGTAATGCCTACTACCTGTGCTGCATTTTAACAGTTTGCCGTAAAATAATTTTGCTGTACTTTTTAATCTCACTTGCAGTATTTTTACAGTTTGCAGTAAACTACAGTTAACTTTCAGTTTGTTATAAAATTATTTTGCTGTAATGTTCCCTTGCTTGTGCAGTGTTTTTACAGTAGCTGTAAATACATTTCTTTCATTCCTCTTTACCTGTTGCTGCATTTTTTTTTAATTAAAAAGCATTTTTTTCTTATTGCACACTATGCTTTTCTAAGCACTTTCTTAAGCAACATGCGAATTTTTTTTTTAATGTTTTGTAGTTACTGTTAAAGTTAGCGAGGACTTTATGTGAGTGGAATACAAATTACAAGACAACGCAATTCTGATCATATTCAGAAAACAGTAATGGTTCGTTTTCAAACAATAATGGTTCGTTTTTGAAAAGATTTATTTAAAAGAGGCATTTAAACAGAGAAAACTATAAATTCAAATTTAATATGAGAACAATCGTTATGTATAATTATGATAAGTACAATAACATTTAATCATAACCTCTAACAATGTATCACCATTAAAGAACTCTAGAATATTTTAGGAGAGTGCATGAGCAAAAACAAACATGTAAACAAATATTTAAAAAAATTATATTAGCATTTAATTTTATAAAAAAAAATGACATTTACCCATTTTTGCAATTTTTTTTTAATATTTCCAAAAATATCCCTTTTAGTTTAAAACTTGAAAATCTAAAGCTCCATAGAAATGGATGCATGTACCGAACGTTTTTTTTATTATTTATTTTGCGATTTGCGATCGGACTTGCATTTTTATTTTTGCATGCACGCTATTCATTTGAAATGTTAATGATGGTAACTTTTCTCAAATACCGATGATTTCTTTATGCTACCATTTTTACAATGAAATTTTTTTAAACTGTGTTGACAAATTGCCATCAATATAGGCCAATGAGTAGTGTCTATGCACAAATTCATCATGTGTGGAAGTGTGACTATAAATGAGGTTGTGTTCAAACCAATGCAGTTAACGTTATTTAAATAAATTTTATGTACTTAGTACTTTAAATATTTTGAGTTTTTTTGTGACATTATAATTAATTAATAATTATAATTATAACTTACATTCTACATCTTTGTATTCTACAATTATATTATTTGCTACAATTAGTTTCGTTAAGTACCTTATTGTGTTAGTATGTGATACAAGTAAATAACAAGTAGTTTTTATAGCATATGATGACCATCAAAATTACAAAAACAATTATTTCTTTAAATAATCTACGAAATGTTCATAACATTAGCGAAAAATTGAGCCATCTTTCCAAAGTTCACATTTGAAGAGTCATCGGCTGCCATTCCTATTTTAAAAACTGCATATTAGTTTCTTTCATCAACTTCTGACAATTTTTGTATTGATGGCTGGTTAACGTCGCTCTAGAGCTGCACAGTGGGCTGTTGGCAATAGTTCAGAGGTATTTCGAAGAAAAGACCAGGAAACACTGTCTCGTATTTTTTAACCATGGTCAGATGACGAGAACAAAATATGAGCTGGCACAAGATGCAATCTGAATAGGCGTCAGAGCATTTGAACCACGATCAGATTTAACGTGTAACGATTTAACGTCCAGTATACGCGCCGATGGAAATTGAGGATAATTTAAGACGATTTTTGTAATTTAATAGCGAATCTAGCAATCCTCTTATCACGAGATCACTACATCTTAACTTTGATCAAGTCTTCATGACGATTCAAACTCGCAGTCGGGTGCTGTACCTCGAGGCCACCGGCCTACCCCAACAATTTTTGAAGAGGAGTAAACTGAAAAAAAATATATAAATTAAAAATTTTATTATATCAACAAGGTAACAAACCGAACACTAAGAAGTTTTATGAAAAACAATTTTTAAAACTATAAATATTTTAAGTGAACTAGCAAAATTTTCAAATTTATAAACTTAATTTTGTGGCATACAAATATTTAAAATAACTCTGCGATTAATCACTCAAATAATTCATAAAAAGTTCACTCAAATAATTAGAGCCCATTTCAAAACATATAATTAAAATTATTTAATACAATTAAAAAACAATACACAACCTCCATTAATGAAATCAATTCAAAGAGCAAATATTAATGAGTGTTTATTTTTATATACAATTAATATCACGATTTTTTAAATATAAATAAATAAGATGTTTCGAAAAACATTTACTTATTAGTTTTTAATCATTTAAGAAATAAAAATATAAAATTTAAAGCACATAATTTCACAATAAAAAATATGCTTATATACATTTAGTCTCCTTCTAAAACAAGTAACGAATGTAAAAGTATTCCATAAAATATTTTAAGAATACTTATACTCAATAAAATTTTAATAATTGTATACTTGTATGCCACATGTGGTTCAAGGTTTAAAAGTTTCAGATTTGATCGAATTCAAGCTAATTTCTCAAATAAGCAAATTAAGATAAGCTGAAATGTTTATTTTTGTGTGAAAAAAAGCAATATTTTATCTCTGTTAAAAAAGATGTTTTGAACAATTTTATGAATGTGCGTCGAGTTCCCTATAACATATTTTAAATATTTATTTTTCGAAATGTTTGCTACATCTTTGGCTCTTAGGGCATTTATCTAAGGTTTTTGTTACACCCTTTTCCTAAAATACAGATTGCTGCTATTTCGTAAATCATCAAAACTAGTTAAGTCTTGCACATCAAACAAACAAATAGAAAAAATTCTCTTTAAAACGTTGACAAACGATCCCCACTAATGAAAATTGACTTTATTTTCAATTCTCTTGTATAACTGCACTTTCCACATATATATATATATATATATATATAACTACAAAGAGCTTCCAAGTCCAGTACTTAGGTTACTCGAACCCCGATCAGTAAGGAAAAAGTGAAGAAGTGGCGTTAGTTCCGTTTGAGACAGAAAGTTTTTTCGGAAAACAACATACAGAAGTATATGTGCGCTTTAAATTGGCAATATTAATAATAAATTACTTGTCACTTACCTTAAATATTGGGAATTGTCTTTATTTGATTCTATATTTATAGCACGTAATGAAATCCTGAACGATCTTTACTATCAACACAGTACGGAATAACAAATCTTCTTTGGCACACGAAGCGTTTCAAAACAGGCGCCCCCCCCCCCCCCAAAAAAAAAAAATGTGCTTTCTGCGCATGTCGAAACTTCATGTAAGGGCCTGTTAGTAAACTTTATTGCAGTACTTTGTGAGTTCAACTAAGTGAGAGAGTGCCGCTTACGCTTTGCCGAAGTACACCTTCTTATAATAATAAGTTCTTTGAAAGTATTGGTCTCGAAGCTGCTCGTTAATAATATCACATGGTACGCGCTAGACGTGATTTGAGAAATTTTCGGAAACAGGTTACATCGCAATGCGCTGTAAATTGTGTTTACAGAACGAGCTGTGAAAAATTTCAGCAACCCCTCTGTAATAATGCAAAGAAAGTGCTGTATTTTTACATTAATTTTTTACAGTGTATCGTTATTTTATCTTAAATTTTTTAGTAATTTAACTCTTAAAAATGGTATTACGAGGATTTATCTTAAATGAGAAATTACAGCTATAAAATTTTATCTGTCAGTTATTAGGAACCAATAATAGAAGATATACTAAAATGAAAATCCATAGTAGAACATATAATAAAGCATGAATTTATTTTATGGTTTATTCTATTTTGTGCCATACCATTTGGTGTCATGTCAGATACTATAATGGAGGGAGAGTGCCTATTGGCCCTTAAATAAATTTATCCTTGCATTGTGTAGCATTCAATTGCTTTCTATCGTTCTTGCTTAAAAAAAACTGTATTTAGATGAATCTCAGACGATTTTAGTTGTAATGTCACATTATTTCAATTTACCTCCAATGATATCACTAACTACTTTTCAACGCCATTTCTCTCAAACTTTTTCAATCAATATTCCTACACTTTTCATTCAGAGTTGGTATTTATAATTTGAATAAGGAAAAAGCA
The DNA here is from genome assembly GCA_963932185.1 of Troglohyphantes excavatus. Taxonomy (NCBI): domain Eukaryota; kingdom Metazoa; phylum Arthropoda; class Arachnida; order Araneae; family Linyphiidae; genus Troglohyphantes; species Troglohyphantes excavatus. Next base: position 14,752,631 of record OZ010672.1, read on the forward strand.
TGGAGGGAAACTTGTTTTTCGAACTCAACTCAACTTTTAAATGTAAATTATTTGAATCCTAATTAAATCTAAAAAACAACAATAAACCGTTCTAACATTTTTTTTAATTAAAATTTTTCAATAGCAGCTGGAATCAATATCGAACAAAAAGAAGCGATTTCTACACAATTTATATATAAATCTAATTTTCTTAGTTTATTTTCCTTTTTGTCATATTTGGATAAGAAAAAAACAGAAAATGGACGAAAAGCATTTCGCGCACCGAGACCCCTTTCCATAACCCCTTGTGACGTCAAAGTGTTACAAAACCTGTTTTTGCAGATAAAACTTGACATTTGCATCGAAAACAATCCTCTCATTATCTCATTTCTAGCATATGTAATGTAACATAAAATAACGAACTATTTGGCTCACCTCGTTAAACACGAGCCTCAGCCAGCCTCCAGCGAAATTGAAAACTTAAGTCCCACGCCCTTCTTCAATAATCAACTCCAGTAATGGTCAATTTAGAAGACACATTCTCCGATCACAGATCCTCTCCCGTTTCCAATGAAGACAGGGACCGTTCAAAAAACACGGCACGCAGTTTTTGACCGATTCGAACCCCCAACCTGACGCCAGGGTTTCACCCACCCCTACACTCTTATCTAGCATTCTCTTTTTGGGCAATTATGAGATCATCAAGGCTACTTTCGTCCAATTTTGACAAATGTTTCATCTTTGATTCACGTGACTTTTGATGAAAAAACAATCCTCAAATTTGTAGCGAAAGTAATTTACTTCAATTCTCTTTCGGGGATATCAGCTCATTTGGTTCTAGTTTAGGATCTTATGTATATTACCCCAAACTAAAATAAGTATTACTGACTCGTTAGACATCGCGCGCGATTTTCGGCAAGAGATCTCTGGTTTAAGTTGATTTTTATTTGACATTTTTCTTATTTTTGAAGAAATAAATTTCGTGAAAGAAACGACAAAATAAATGTACTTAGTTTGACAAAATATTTATTCGGAACATATCCAAGACAACTGTTTCGTCAAAAATAACGAAATTGTCTTTAAATTTGAGTATTCATTTTTAATAGTGTACCCTCATGTAAACGTGACGCCTAGTAATGCGCAATATTCGTATGACATATTTAGTATTTTTTTAGATTTAATAGAGACAGTTTCCTCTACACGGTGAGTTTTTGTTTGGACTTACCTGACGTCGAATTTAGGACTCTAAAATCTACAGTCTGGTACCGTGTGAACCAGGCCTTCACGGTTCCTGGAGATTCAAGGAAGAGTAATTCTGTGGTTTGGAACAAGGACCAATGGTAATTTGATCAATTTTTTAAAAAAAAATATTTGATTATACCAATTTTAAACTTCTAAATGAATTGAAAATCAATGTCGTCACGCTTCTTTAACCCTTCATATCAAATAGTTCAGTGATTTCTGTAGCAAAGCTGAGCTTCAAACTTTGAAGACATTTTTCTGAAAATAGGCAATTATGACATCAGTCCTTCTTGTTCCCAGCCTTGTGATCGGAGGGTTGCGAGCTTCGCTACAAAATACCAGAAAAGTCGTCCAAAACATCCGCAAAAATTAACGGCGTGTATACGGGACTGGTGCACGATAAATCTGATCGGGGTCCAAAGTCCCGACGTCTATTGAAGGCGTTGGGTACCAGTTCAGGTGTTTCCTCGTCATCTGACCATGGTTCTAAAATAACGAGGTGCATGTATGTATGTATGAATGAATGTGTATGTGTTCCAGGATCTTTCCTTCGAGATAGACTCCAAACCGTCTCCAATAGCCAAATGCAGCTCTAGTGCGACGTAAATTAACCAAACCAACCAAACCAAAAATCTTATCCCAAGCCACAGAATTATGAAGATGTAACAAAGAAAACACTTGATGGCTATATATAGTACGATACGGGGCTTTCAGGAATGTAATACAAAACAATGGCTTAATATTGCCTGACAAAACATTAATCGCACCGTTCATATTAAACTATTTTTTTGAGCTGAATTTTGTTAATAATTAAATGTTTCTAATCATATTTTTTTCTGCAATCGAGTTTTTTTAATTGCAACTTTTTTAGCAATGTTGAATTTATTTAAAAAATAACCTAACTTCTCCGATAGGGAACCTTAATCTCACTGTTAGAAGAAGTTATAAAAAAAGTGTACTCTCGGACTCATAGGCGTGGCCAGAACTTCACAAGTTGGGAGGGCTTTCTCAAAAAAGTACTCTTTTTGAGTTTTCTTGAAACTACACACGCTTATCATTTTTGAATATAAAAATTTGAATTATTTAATTTTTTCAATAAAATTTCAAAGGTAATACATAAATATAGAAAGGTTTGTAAAATTTTCTTCCGAAGTAATAATTGTACTTATCAGTAAAGATTTACTAAAGTATACAATTATTAATATTTGAGATAATGTTTATGGATTTTGTAATGGGGATATTTTTCAGCACCCCCCCCCCCTTGGAATCGCCTATGCCCAGACCCCCTCCCACCCAACGTGACGCTACCCCCCCCCCCTCCCCTTCATGTGGTTTTTGAACAGCCCCTGAAGACAGCCGAGCGAAAAAACCGGAGCGAGGAACGGCAGAGAGAAAAGGAGCCCCTTCGAACAAAAACAGCCGTTCTCTCCCGCCACTGCCAGGGCGATCGGATCGTCCCCCCCTTCCCAAACGCCGCTGAGCCTCCGAGCCATTGAGGTCCTACCAACCATTCCACGGTCGGCGCGCGCACCGAACGGGCCGCACGAACGCTCCTCCCGCCGCCGACACGCCGAAGGGGTCCCGCGGCACACGACTCTCCAAACCGCCCGGTCAAAATGCGCGCGGACGCTTGAGACAGTCACACCTAAGTAGCTGCTGGTCCACGGACCCCCTTGCATGCGTCGACACAATACAAGACACGCGGCTGCTCTCGCGGCTGCAGCTGCCAGCTCGGACCCCTGCTCTCGCTCCCCCTCCCCTCCAGAGACTAGGAGCCCCATGGACAAGACGGACATGTACGAGTCGTTCCAAGCCTGGGCCCTCAAGACGTACGGGGACAGCGCAAAGACCAAGACAGTGACCAGGAGGAAGTATAACAGAATACTGAAGATTTTGAAGGGTGAAGAGCAGACGAACGCCGAAAACTCCAAGTTTCGGTTTTGGGTGAAGGCCAAAGGGTTCCGGGTGGGACCCCCGGCCGGACATGCCTCTGCCGCCAAGGCGTCCGATCAAGTCCTCTACATCCCTTGCTCCAAAGTTCCGGTAAGATGACTTAGTATTAGTGTTCTCCAAGACAGCATCAACTTTACTTAATTGCATAATTGATATCGGAGTTGCGTTTGTTTAAAAAGCAAAATATCAAATTGAATAATTGAGTGAGTAGTTTTCAAAGTTGTTTACGCAATCCTCATAACCTTTAAATTGGTAGTGAACAGTTGATTTTGATTGACATTTGCAAGAAGTTTCGATCTGGTACGAGCAAAGTTTTTTTATTTTACAAATCAGTCTTTGCGATTATTGTATCATTCGTTAAAAATTATATCACTTTCAATAATAGAAATGATATAAGTTTGCAATATCACACTAATAAAATGGCATATTTTGCTTATTTTATTTATTTGACATTGGCTATATTTTCACATATTCCTCAACCGAGAATCATTTTGCTGAAATGTCAAGCAGTTTGCTCACAAACCAATCTCCCTCTAACTATTATAAAAAAAAACCATCCTTAAAACAATTTCACTGAGTTTGCAGTCAAAATAAATTCCTCCCTACATTATCTTCGATAATGCGTGTCATTATGAGCTTTGCGATAAAAGCCCAATCTGAGATTTGTGCAGCTACGTAGTTCCTTTCTAGTTGAGTTTTCAAACGCTCTCCTATTAGTCAACATGCAACAAGTGCGCTGCTCTGCGCACCACAGCGCTTTTGCTGGGAGCCTCCGTTCCTAACTACAGCGGAACTTTCAAGCACTGGGGAAAGGGGGTGGGGGTATTTACACGCCACTTCAGTGACGGTCTTCTACACTGGGCGCTTCAAATGCTTCTTGTTTTATATCAATTCATTTTTTTAATTAAAAGCTGCATTCTGTTTTCGTAAATGAAGTAGTTTTTCCAACGCGGATCGTGTAAATTTTCCAATTTGATTAGTAAAAGGATTTTTACATTTTTATGAAAAACATTTGTTATTGAACAAAATTCTTCTGAGTGGCCAGCAAATTATCAAAATTGTAATTTTTTTTAATACTCTTTAGGAGAGCTCAAATTCCAATTTTGAAAAAAATACATAATCTTAAAAAAACTCTTGTTTATTTCTAAAAAAATAGCTTTCAATTTATACCCATATAAAATAATTTTTAAAAATTTTGAAAAGTATATAGTATGTGAATTTGAAAATGGTTTGTATTGTTGCAAAAACTAGTGATCCCATAGCAGGAAAATCCGGGATAGCCGACCGGAGGGTTAAATATTTTTAGCGTATATCCACCTAACGGATAAGGTCGTGTATATCCAGTTTTCTCAGCAGTACACATAATATAAAAGTTGATAAAACTCTCCACTTTTAAATCTTTTTCAAATTGAAAGCATTGAGAGGACCTTTGAAAGCCTTCTCTACTGAAAGAATGAAAAATATGTTTTGAAGGAATATGTGTTGGAAATATAAATTTAACTTTTCTGAGGTGAAAACCAACCTACAGATTCGACAGTTTGCTTATCCATCACATGAATATTTAAAGGATTTTATATTTGTTCCAAAATGTTTCTCATATATTGTCAGTTTTTAGTTTAATTTTTGATAAGTTTTTTTCGTATACAATTTTTTTAGTTTTTATATTCTTTTTAGTAATTATAATTTGATATCAAACTTTATTTCATTAGCAATTTGTATAATGCGTCTAACTGCAACATTCGCAAAATACATTTCTGATTTGTTTTGTTTCGTTCTAAATTTTATCGCTCGTTCTGGCCTGGTCGGAAGATTCCCGAACTATTAAACAGCGGATCGCGAGCTTGTAAACAAGGGTTGCGAGTTCGATTTTTGTCGTTAGAGGTTACACGCGAAAATCCACACATGGATCGTGGTGTGTATGTGTGGAGAGTGGGATTAAAGCTCGGATGTTGTCATCGTCATTTGGTCATTGGATGTGAGCATCAAAATGATGAGGCTGTATTTCCGGGACTTTTCTTCGAAATAGATCCCGAGCCGTCACCACTAACCCATTGCGTTGCCCTAGTGTGATGTTCTTTCAACCAACGTTATAAAATTGAAAATTATATTTAAATGGAGAAAAGACGCATTTGGCAATTATACAAGTACATTTCAAATAATTGCAAACATTTAGTTTAGAAAAAGTTGCAATTTAAACTAGAGTTGACAATAGAAACATTCTGGTTCTCAAAATGAATTATAAAAGTTGTATTGAAGATTGTTTGGTTTGAATAAACAGTTGGTTCAGTAAAATATATAAAGTTGAATATTAACGTATACAATTCGTGAACTTTAATAGGGACTTCCTGGTCGTTGAGGGATCATAAAATAAAACTGCTTTTTCACAAAGTAATGTTCTGAAGTTTATCCAGTGTTGTAGTTGATAAGAAAAAGGTTACATCGTTGAGTAGATGGGAGCTCCTGTAAATAAATGAACGGAAGAGGACTTCTTGAAGAGAGGCAAGAATGATTGGATTTGCACTTCTTAGGATGAGTTCTGATGCGTTTTCATTTACCTTATAAGGCTCACGTATAAGAACGCAATTAAGTTGTCCTATCATACACATTTTTTAATTTGAACTCGTGATTGTAAGCTTATATAATTTAATTTTTTCCCATTGCATTTGAAAACTACCCATTTTCACATTATGTAGAGTTTTAAAAACTATGTACAATACATATATTACATAATGTAAATTAAAAATGGGTTTTTCTTAGCACGTCTCCAGAACGTAATTTTTTCAAACTAAGAGTCCAATTTGTATCCAATAAACAATGCACCTCATGCTGAATGAAAACAAATTGTGTTGTATAGACATTTGTTTTGTACGTTCATCTATTTTGCAAACTTTCGAATGAGACAGGGCAATCTCCCCTCATCCATTTTTCTTTAAAAGTAAAATTTTCATGGAAGAATTCGAATTCAAAAACGATTTTGTATAAAGGATTCTCATGATGTAGTTATTCATTTGAGCTTTCTTTTAGTATCAGAATTGTCCGGATCTGTTAATTGTCCTAGATGCAGTGACAGAAAGATTGGGCCTCTTTGCAAGTTGTATGAAAGAGTGTTCTTTCTACGAAGCCTCATCAATAATTTTTTGGAATTTTTCCGACATACTTTGAATGTCCTTCATATTATTAGAATTAGCCCCTGTTGGAAAATATAAAATTATACAATGGAATCTCTCTTTCTGACAAACCACCATCATTAAAAGCAATAGGTGTAGTCACTGACCATTCGTGGGAGATTCCACTAGCTGTCCATAATTCTAATACAGGTAATTGGAATTGAATTCATAAATGCGCCCTTATACGAACAGTTAATTGAATTTCAAAGATAATCCAGAAAAATAAATAGTTTTATAATATTTTATAATTGCTAAAAAAAACAAATGACACAATTTTTTCTAATATATACTAATTCATGTAGTTAAAAATTAATATTATTTTTATCGGATTGATTTTATGGTTGTGAATAAAAAAATGTGTTTTCTACATATTTTCCTCGGCATCTAAGATTTTTAATATATGAATAAAATCTACATTGATTTCTAAAATTTAATTGTAGAGTTCATAAAGCTACTTTCTTCTCATATATATATATATATTGCAATCTTATCAAAAATAGCTTTTTATCTGTTCCAAATGCATTGCTGATTTTTATAGTTCAAAATGCTTAAAAATGCCATAAATTGTTACTGAAATCATAGTCTGGGTGAAAATAACAAATCATTGAAATAGTATTCAACTTAAAATGACGATCTATATATAATCGTTATTTGAAATGACATTGAAAGAATGTTTTTATGAAATATATACTTTTACAAACGAGAATTCTATTAAAATTCTATTTTAAAAAGGTCATCTTTGTCGAATAACTTCCCACATAAAGTAGCGGTGCCACAATACTTATTTAAATCAGATTCTAAAAATACCTTGAATTATCCAGACCGGGTGAACTTGAAGAGTCGCAAGTAGAATCGATATTTGGAATCTCTTTCTTCTCGCTTTCAAAGTCTGCAAACAAGTTTCGCTTAACCAATTCCCACTTGCTTAAAAGCGATGTCATTCCTGCTTTCGATAGTTCTTTCTAAACATACTGTTGATTGTAGGATTATAACGTCAAACGTCAACTTGAAGGAAAATTATTTTTTTCAATATAAGCTTATTACACAAGTGGTTACATAATTTAGACGAGCGATACAAATTTAAAATTAGTGTTTTAAATCTCTTTAAAAATTCATACTTCCTATATACACAATATCATCAGAATAGAATAAAATATTTAAAAAAAATATTTTTAATTTTGCACATTTTAATGAAATTTGTTGTAAAAATTAAAAAGTGTTCGCTTGGGTTGCTATGAATGTAAACTAGAATTATATTTTAATTAAATATGTTTAAATTATGAATGTTTATTAAAATACAAATACAACGTTAAAATACGCAATCAAAATCCATCCAATCCGGACATGTTTCGGGAGATACATCTCCCTTCATCAACAGAAAATGTAAAGTCTGTGTGCAATAAAATAGAAATAAACGCAGAATTGAAAGTGTCGCCAAAGAACAAAAAGCAATATTGAGTTGAAGCAATATTTTAGCAATATTGATTAGATTGTCAATTAAACATTTGCGGTCCCAGTATTTCCCGCTTGTTGGCACACAATAGTTAACTTTAACCGATTGAGATAGTTTTTTTTTGTTTTTTGTTCTTTGGCAACACTTTCAATTCTGGGTTTATTTCTATTTTATTGCACACACAGACTTTTTATTTTCTGCTGATGAAGGGAGATGTATCTCCCGTAACATGTCCAGATTGGATGGATTTTGATTGCGTATTTTAACGTTGTATTTGTATTTTAATATTCTTAACGCAATGTTCTATAAGACGAATTTTTATCGTATCTGAACGTTTAGTTCGAAAATGCATTTCTATATCTTATTATTTATAATAATTATAAATATTTCTAAAGTAACCTTTATATACTCCACAAATGTATAAAGCTGAGATTTCACACTTGATATTCAATTTTGAAATTAATTAAATAGTTTTTTCTTGTGTTAACAATTTCCCACACTTTTCTGATAGGAATGGATTACAACACCACTTAAGGAATGAAGGATTTCATTGCCTACGGGTTTCTAGATATTAATAATTTATATTTTTATTATTTCTCGTGTTACAGCATAACTTTTGTCGCAAAATAACGCTGGTTATGTTTGTAGAACAAAACATTATATCATTAAATTGACACTAGAATTTTATTGACATACTAGTAAATAATGTATTCTAAGTTCTCTGAAGAGTTTAATGCCACCCTTTTGATTTCCCTAAACGTAATATATAAGTTGATGTAGTAATAACATAAATTGCCTGTTTATTTAAGAATAAGTAACAACATAAATGTTTCTCTTTAAGAATCTGAAAATAATCTATAATAATAATAAAAAAAGTATCTGTCTGTTGGAATCGCAAAACACCTACTTCCTCAGTGTATAAAAGGAAGCATCATAAAAATGTGCACCTAAGGCTCGGTTTTGTAAAATTCCATTTAGTTTTTGGAATTATTTTTAACAATTTTAGAAATATTTAAAAATGAAACCTCTTAAAAAGTATTTCAAAGATATAAGATCCTTTGTAGCTTAGTTAATAGCGCGCTGGACTTCCGAAGAATAGGCCCTGGGTCGAGTCCTGACGGACATGGGCCATTGATATTTTTTTTAATTGTATATGTCTTAACGGATGTTAAATGCACAGTGAAATTATAAACACAAAATACTTTTTAAATAATGATGAGAATAATGATAATGAATAATGATGCTAATGACGAGAGCAAAGTATTCCTCATTTCCTTTTACCTCTAAATAATTTAAATATATTAAAAAAAATGTCTTTATAAAATGTGCACGTATTTCGAGTGAAAAAAAATTTACGATATAAATGTATGTTTATTTTGAGACGAGTGCGATGAGTTTTGTAGCAAATAAATTTCTCAGCTCACTGACATTTAAAACTGTGGTACCACGTCCTATGATATCCAGTTTTTTCAGTAATGCATTAGTTTTTATATTTATAAAAATACCCCATTTCCAGGACCTGTTTTACAAATAGGCACGTTAGACCCAATCCAAGGAGCCCCATATGTTATTTAATTGGTCGCAATTTTTATAAAAGTTGCCTATGCTTTGAAAAATTTCTTATTAGTACTGTATTTTTTTGTAACTTTAATGCAGTTTTTCAAAAAAACGTTATAATTTCATTGTTTTTTATATAAATAATAAACTGAATATTTTCGAGAGGGGCTGTTCTAATGTAATGCCAATAGTAATGAACTTTTCAAATCAGGCACGCCCATTTTACAATTTTTTTCAAATAAGTGTGAGGTACAACTGAAAACCTATCTCTTAACACTGTAACATCTAATTTTTTTTTTTTACTTTTTGAATCAACATTTTATTGTATATTATTTAAATATTAGAACAGTATTTCATACAAAAATCCGCAATTGTTAAAAATTTTTTTAATTGAAACTTTTTCAAGTTTTTAACTTTTTTTTAAATATTCATATTTTTTCACTACATTTTTTCTTAGACCTTGTGCAGCATAATACATAAGAATTGCATTAATATTTTGTATACGATACGTATTTGATTTTTATGTAAATATTTATTCATAATAACACAAAATTGTTCCTTAAAATTTTGTTTTACTTTTTAGTAAATTTAAAAAAAAACTACTACTTATAGAGCTAATTCGTATGACAATTTATAATACATACACATATTTTAAATAATTAAAAAATTAAAAAAAATTTCGTTAATAATAAAAAAAAAGCCTTAGTGTTACGAAAAACTTAATATCAAGAAAAACCGAACACCAAGAAAAAACGATTTGAAGTTATAGTTCCTTGAAAAACATAATGCACCATCCATCATAAAATCTCAAATACTCCTTAAAAACGCAGATGCAGGTCTAGAATTTTGCAAGCAAATTTAAAAGATTCAAACTATAATTTTAGCAAATAAAAAAAAATCCAGAATTACAAAAATGTTTAGGTACTGCGTCCCCTTGAAATTCATTAAGATTAAAAAAAAAAAAGATAAAAAAGCATGAACTAGTAAATTAAAATAAACTACCAAAAGGTGAAAACAACTTTATAATTGCAAAAATCGTTTTAGCGTTGTTGGCTAGCCATAAAAAAATTATTAGATTTTTAAAAACTTTTTATCGCAGGTGCTACGTAAATCTAGTTCCTTTCAACTGTTCAATACCGATCCCAGTGCAAGAGATCTGACTGAACATCCGAAATGCACAGGTGCTCCCCCATTTCGGGTGGTGAGTTGTCCTGCCCCGATTCAGGTAGGTGTAGGGCGTGTGTGTTGGGGTAGGTGCAGCGGTGTGTTCCGTAGCACAGGTGGATCAAAGATGGCCTCGTGCTCTCTTCTCCTAAGCTGTCTCCTGGTCCCACGTGTTGCGAGCGAGCTGCGCATGCGGAGTGAGCGCAATCGATGAGACGCGATCCGAATGTCCCGTTCCTGAAAGTTGGTTTCTCGGCCGATTGGGAACAAAGTTTTCTTCATTATGCACTCGGATATCCCGCTAGGCAGTGGCGGAGGCAGGGGCGCAATGGCTCAAAAATGAGTGAAAGGGGATCGAGGTATTTCGCAACTGAACACCCAACAAGTTTATGGCAGTTCAACGAATTTTTGTGACACAAGTGGAACACATTTTGGTTTCCACAAATAGTTTCTTATAGGCAATTTAGCCATATCGGTCATTTTTTTAACATTGAAATTAACTAATTTAGTCAGCTAAAAATCTAAAATGGTTTTCGTGAGATACCAAATTCCAAAATTTGTACGGAATCACCGGTTTAACAATTTCGCAATAACTGGTACACATATATAACACTAAGTACGGGTTAAAGTGTAGAATTTTTTTCAGGTAAGAAAATCAAATCTAAGCTATACATACTCTATAAAACAATATATAGATAAACATAATTTCGTAAATGAATCGCAAATATAATTCATGTAAATGGAATCCAAAATTTAATAATTTATATTTAAAAATATATATATAATTTTTTTCTTACATTTATTTTTTTATTTTTGGCTTTTATTAGAATTTTCATACTTTGGAATTAAATAAAAAAAAATTGATTGAGCAATCAAATACAGAATTATTAGTGTAGGCTACTATATTATTATAAATTATCATTATTACTAATTAATCCCTGGCATTTTTGAGATGAATCGTAAAAAATACTTTTAAAAATCACATAATAATCTTTGACACATATAATAGCTATCAAACTGATAAGTTATAAGTTGTACACTGGTAACTGGAAATTATTATTTCAAAGTTCAGTAGAAATTACTCGTGAACTGGATAAAAAAGGCTAACTAAAATTGCTATGTGGGTATTCAAATTTTTGTGCAAATAAGTTTGCTTACATTTATAAAATAAAAAATTGGTGATTTGGGTTGACTTATTCGAAGTAAAATACAGTTTTCTTACAATTAATTTCGAAATACCTAAATTTTTGTTCTAAACATTTAATTTCTTCTATAAAAAAAGTATCAAAATAAGGTTCGAATTCAACTTTGCTTTACCCCGAAAATAAGAACACGATATTTTTCTATAAGTACAAACTAACACGAGTTTAATTAATAGACTTTTGTGCTTTTTTTAAATCTTGCATGCATGCGATGAGAAATAGAGGTTTTTAATAGGATAGAGTTTTAAATCACAGTTTGAGGTTCACATTAAAAACTTATTTACTCAAAAGTTACACAATCTTGCAAAGTTTTTAAAAAATAACTTAAAAAGTCTAAAAGTGTGCCCCTTTTAAAATAAATAACTATACATGGTTTTCACAAGAAAGTAATACAAACTGAAACTGAAAAAATATCATTTTTTTTTATTCTGTAGATATTGAAAATGATTACTTCGAACTCCCGACTGTCGTGTTTACTTTAAAAGGCAATATCTTTGCCGTTTGTATTTTGAACTGTTGTTCAGACTATGTACATATCGCCGTTCTGGTAAAAGGACCAATGTCCATATCGAAAAATGACACTTTTTCTCACGGCTTTACATACCTTCACTTTAGAACCTGTTTTATATAATTAGCAATTTTAACTTTTAGAATCGATGCAAACTGCTCACCACCTTAAGATGTGCAAATAAATAGTCATCATTGTTTAACTTTCGATTGGTTTACTAGACTATATTAGATCAGATCAAAAGTAACTTTCTATCAGAGTAGAAGTCTAATTTTAATCTTTCACAATAGGAAATGCTTTTCACTTGTGTTAATTTGCTTCTGTGAAATTTCACATCCGAGTAACGACTTAAGTAACCAACGACGGGTTAATTTGCTAGATGGATTTTCTCATATCCAACATAACATTTTGCCTAGAGACAAGCTGATAGGAATATTAAAAACCTATCTTAGTTTGAATAACTTAGGATTAAATTTCAATTCTAGAAATAAGACACATTGGCTAGTCAGCAAGTCCGAGATATATACCGTTGAACAGTGGAGTATCTGCATCAAACAGCTGACCAGAAATCGGTTTTAAAAATGTCTGCATATACCCTTAAAACTTGTACCGTGCAGGAGTTTAATAAATGGGAAACCTTGTGTTGCATACAATTTGGAAATAAATCGAAAGTTGAACGTTTTTTCAGATACTACTTATTAGTTATCCATAGTACGAGTTTAACAAAAGTTCCTTTTTGACACATTTTCATTTTGAAATGTTCTAATATGGATAGTTTTTCGTATCGTATATTTTTATTTAATTCTGAGGTTTATAAGTATTTTTAATAACTATTTTTCTTGACTGATAAGAACAAGCTTTTAAGTCAAATTAATAACTTGAATAAAATAGAATAAATAACAACCTGTAAATCTTACAAACTCAATACATTTGGATAATGGACTGTTTTCTGCCTAAAAGCAACCTTTAATCTGCCATATGCCATTTTGAAAAATCAACTACTACATTGTATTATTTATTTTCTTTGAAATAGAACACAGGCTAATATTTTTCTTGGTTTGTTTTCATTCAGGAACCTATGATATATTTACGTGATTTTAAATTTGTTCCGCAGACAATTTTTTTATTTAATTTATTTTTAACTTCGAATATAACAAGCAAATGGTGGTCATTTTTTATCGAAATATGTTTTTTTGTTGACAGTTTATTTGAAAGAAAAAAACAGGCTTGTTACTTCATTATATTAACACATAAACAGTATTAAATATATTGCATTTAATTATTATCATATATAAGCTTTGAAATTCATATTTTTGTAAAATAACTGCATATTTGCCAAAGATTGTTAATTTTTTACGAATTTCCGCATTTATAGTTGCACTAATAATTCGAAATACCTCTTTTTCCCACTTTTCACAACATTGACAAAAATCTATATAAATTAGAAATTTTGCTAATTTTTTCATTGGAATTTTTTTTTTATTAAAAGGTCTCTTTTTTATACAAAACCCATGGTAAATAATTCGACTTTTCTAGTTTTCATATAGAAGTTTTCTTGCATCCAACTATCGCAAGTTTTTTTTGTATACTCAAACAAATTGTCTCCATTGGACTTAAATTAAATCACCCAAAAATGTAACTTTTTGCTAAAATATCATTAAATGAAGTAAGCTAAATAAAAAAACGAGATCAAAATATAAGTTTAACTTTGTGTAATTTAAAATTTATTTTAAAGAAAACCCAAATTACTCCATCTTACCCTAGGTATGTATTTGTCACTAAAATCATGTTTTTTAAAAAAATTCAATTTTATAGCTCAAAATATCTTTTAATATATTTGAATTGTCTATTAATATACATTACTAAAGTTAAAATGTCATTGCATTTAAAGTCCATTGGGGTATAAAATTATTTTTGGCCAACTTTTCGATGCAAATACTCCACTGAGCGCATTCAGCAAGAAAAGGCGCATCTAAATTTTTTTGCATTTTAGGACAGTCAATTTAAAAAATTCTAGGTTCAAATCGAATTTCTTTACTTTCATTACTTTTAAATTACAATTAATATATCAATAACATTTGGATGTTAGTTGCATATATATATATACGAGCTTCGCAAAAACTTCAATAAACTGTTTAGCTTTCTTACAAATATTTTTTGCATTTGCCCATTCAAAGCCTCTTTGGCGATTAAGTTTGACGTTAATTTCGTCGGATTTAATGTGCTTTTTTTTAAGTTTTATTAATGTTACTGTTCTTTTAAATTTGATAAAAAAAATATAATTTAGTTATTAAATCGATATTAACTGTTAAAATATTTTTAAAACTCTTATAATATTTTTGAAAAACTACTTTCTGTATACAACTTTTAGAAAATTAAAATATTTACTTTCCTTGCCACTTTAAAAGTACAGTTTTTCCATTATTCACTATTGCAACTACAATGCAAAAATAAAAAACTTTTAAAATACCATTCATTTTTATTTTATATATACAAATTTCGGAAAATTGACAATAAATTTCCTCTCCTTGCGTCCACAGTGTTGTTCACTATTATAACTACAATAAAAAATAAAACAGCATTTGAAATTTCATTAATATGACATGAAGCAACTTCAAAATTCTTTGAACTTGTCATCAATTGAAATCTAAATCAAAACTGGCAAACATTTTTATTTCAGACATCCATTTCAAATGCTTTCAAAACAGTTTTGTTGCAGACAAATAAGAAAAAATCATAAATTTTTTGAAAATAAAAGAAAATCGGACAATCTTTTTAACATTATTTAGTTTCAGGGATAAAATAATTATACTTTAATAAAAACAAATGTAAACTAAAAAAAAAAAACTACTACTATTTTGTTGAAATTTTTGTAGCTTTGTTAAAACAAGCTATTTATAAATAACCATATATTTGTATTTAAACAAATTATACGATTTGATCAATTTTTTCTTTAAAAATCGTTTGCTTTTTCATTTTATTTCAAAACAATATATATCATAAGTTTTAAAGTATGATATAAATACTTCGTTACAAATACTACTTAGCCTTGCATCAATTGCGTTCAACGAAAATCTCAATGTCCAATCGAAAGAAAGCTTTAACTTAACCCTGTGTGTCTTCTGATGCTTTTCAAAATGTGAGAATCAAAATGTACATCCCCAACATAAAATGCAATATTTCAAAAATCTTTAGAGATACAGATGAGCAGGCAACTTTGTCACACTCTCCTACTCACAAAGACAAGGCAACACAAAATCCACAATTGTCAGTTACGCCTCTTTTACTTTCCCAACACTAGAAAGAAAGAAGAAGATCAGCAAGAAAAATTAAATTTTGCTGTATGTACATTTAAAATCCCGGATCTCTATAGTAAAGTTAAGGGTTTGTTTACAACAAATAGGAGAGAAAATGATGATTAGGCGAGTTGCTACTTTTGTCGACACTTATTAATTAAAATAAATGCATAAATAATAAATGCAGACCAAACTGATATTCTCTAACATGTAACACATGTATAATATAAAAATTTATAGACTATTGCAGTAACGAAAAATAGTATTCGTGGAAATTGTAAACGATAGGAATTCAAATGGGAGGTTACTTATACCTTTCTACGCAAGACATAGTTGTTGACTATTAACAACTCTAAATTTAATTCAAATACAGAGTGTTTCATATTTATTTTACAAACGCTTAAGTTCATTTAAATTGATCGGTGTTACTAACTTCTGTAATTGTTTCATCAAGAATATAAAGCATCACGTGCTTTTAGAAATATTTTTTTAATGTTATTTAGTTTTCTAACATTAATATTTTAAAGAAATTCAAACGTGTTCTAAAATTTTGCATTTATAAATAAGCACATAAATAAAATTACGTTCATAAAGCCATGGGATGATTTTTTATATCATAAATGACACAATTATAGAATTCTTGTATCTACTTTAACCTTCAGAGTATGTTTTTAGACGTTTGTAAAACATCTTTGAACCCATTGACAGACGAGCAAAATATGAAAACTGTAAAAGAGTTATATTTCCAGCACATTCCTTTTTTAAAAAGTTATTTTAGTCGAGAAGGCTTTTGAAAGTTCCCAAATGGTTTCCAAAAATGCTTCAAATCTAGAGTTTTCTTCTGATATTTTTTATAGTATGTGTAGTGGTGAGAAAACTGGCGACACCTGAACATATATACACATGCGTCAGGTGGTTTGGACAGAAAACACAGGAGTATCGTGGACCGCGGAGGCCTACACTGTTACTCGATAGATTAGTATTTTTGTTTGCCTTTCTCTCCGAGACTTGACAACCATAATTCCCTAATTCTACTACTAGGATTGCCGACATTTTGACCTGGATTGGGATCAACGTCCCACTAGAGCTGCACTCGCGGGATATTAGCGACAGAAAAACTCAAAAGTCTCACACAGTTCGCTATAAACGGAGAAGTTTGGTTGTTCTAAATCTTTGATAGACAAACTAAATTTTGTAGAACTACTTGTGTGATCTGAGAAAGAAAAATGTATAAATTATAAAGCAAGATACAGGGAAACGTCGGGCTACATATCCAGGAGTTCGCATAAAAATGCACATTTTTTAAATAGCCGAGAATGTGTTGAAAAGTTAAGAAAATACTACAAGAAATGACTTGAAACATTTGTTTTCGAACTTTCTTCTACCAAAAGGTAACGACAACGAAATTTTTTCCTGCAAAGGTGCAAAAATGCAATCCGGTATCGGCCTTTTCTTCAAAAAATGTAAAGTGGTAAAAAAAAAAGACTTATTACTCATTTGGGCGCTCTTGTCTGCTGCCGAAAATCCAGTTCGGACGCGTTTTTGTGAAAGGTCCTGCCGAGCCCTTTCTATTTGGTATCCATAGCAACTGGGATAGTGTAGTGACCTCATAGAAAACTCCCAGATAGACGCCAGGCGGAAGGGCCCGCTGGGTTTAGTGCCACCCGTGTATGTTCAGCTTCTGGTTGCCAGGGCAACGAGATTTTGAATCACGCTCAGATAAAACAATAATCTGCACTTATTAGCCCGAACAGCCAAGAAAGTGAGGGTCCGAAAACTTTGGGATGGAATCGAATTCTTTGGGATATAAAAAGGGGCTTTCAATTCTCGAATGGACGCTTGCGGCTTCACCCTTTTCAAAGCACGTTTCATTTGGTTAAGAAATGCCATCTCTAACTCACTTTGCGCCATGCAACCTGACGAAATGGTGCAAAGCTTCAGATGCTAGTAATACGGGGTGGGGTGGGTTAAGGAGTTTCCGTTGTAAAAGAGTATTTTTTATAAATTAGGAAAAGGGAAAATATTTGATTATTTATTTCTTAGTAAAATAGCTAGTTTGTTATATTTTTCATTAAAACTGTTATAGTTACAAAATTAAGTTTGTAAATTTTGTTTTATTTAAAATTTCCTCATGCGTTTCATAAATAGAAATACAATACAAAAAAAGCTAGTTTTACAGATATGGATAAAAAAAGAAACAACAGTATTTAATTTTGTAACATTGTATTGTTCCATTAAGGCTAACCGAGCATTGTTTAATTGTAATATTGCAACTACAATGAAACTGTTTCCACAGCCATACATTTCAATACCAAGCTATCGCTTCATATTTGATAGGTTTTGCATTGGCGTTCCCATTCAGTCAACATACAGCGCTAACATATTTGGAAATAAGTTTACAATTTGGTGATTTTTAATGCATTGTGGTGAATTCGGGAGCAAAATGTTATGTTTATAATTTTCAATTACAATATTTTCCTATTTAAATGCATTTAAACGCATTACTCTTATTATTCAGTATGACTGATTTTTATGTGGCTATTTTTAGTGAATTTTACCTTACATTCAAAATGGATTTCTTCAAAACTTTCTTGTTAAAAGTAAATATTATTCACATATTTATTTATAAACCGAAGACGGTAATAAGAAATATAATGCAGACAATATTGTACAATAAATGGCAAATTCTATTTCATATTTATTTAAATTTGTTATAATTTTTTTAATAAAATATGAAATAACTAAAAATAACTCAAAACTGTAACTGAAAATTTCTTCAACTGGGCATTAAGATTTTCGTTGAACGCGATTCATGTAAAATACAAGTGCAGTTAAACATTTCTTATTGTTATAAAAAAGAATCTATATCATATTTCAATGCAATATATTGTTTTGAAATTGCACAATATTAACTGTATTTGAAGATGTTTTATTCGACTATAAAAATAATAAAATTACAGAGAACTTATTTCAAGTCGCGCAAAGCAAAAATTAAAAACAAGCATAAACAGTCGATTAATTTTTTTAGTTAGGATTTTTTTTAATCAGGGATCAAAAGCAAACCTCTTAGTCCGACCCCCACCGCCCCAATAATCTGGAAACTCTGAAATTTGAGAATTTCAACCTCTAAAAACCTCGAGTTGGGAAAATTTATGCCTGAAGAAAATTTATATTATTAACAAATGGGAGCTAGGGAAGATTAGAAATCGCCCAACTTGTAAGATGACATTTAAATTAGACCTCAGAGCGGACACTGCATTGGAATATGGGTGTAACAAATCAATGCTTATGGGAGAACTGTTAATATTACCTAAAATATATATAGAAAAATATGAAAAATGTTGGAACTGGGAATTTTCAGCACTGTTGAGTTGGTAATTTCGAATCGTTAAGTTGGGAATTTCGAATAGTTGAGTTGAGAATTTCGAAGCGTTAAGTTGGGAAATTTTTGGTTTCAACCCCCCAAAATATTTTTTGTGTAACGGCACTGGGTTCCACCTTTTGTTCACGCCACTTGGTAATAAGAGATTGCGTGCTGTAAACAGCGTCTAGCATTTCAACCCCCGTCGTCAAATCGATGGTTATAGACTACTAGCCTAGTTACCAGCATACTAGTGTCATCGCCACTATACATCTCTCGTGCATCAGTATAAATAACTGAGCTTGTCTGTCAATTAGAGCCGGACTCTCAGTATCATAACGCCTGATCATAGTGTAACTAAGCAGATTAACGGGCATGGCTTTGGAGGCTGAAAGGTAAAGGTTGGCTCGTTTTACGCTAATTGACCATTTATTAAACAGGTTGGAACTACAGCTTAATGTGCATTGCCAATCACAATAAGCATGGGTACAGCACTAATCACAGACAACTTAAAATGAAGTACAACGAAAACGAATATTTATTATTACGAGACATTGTCCACAGGTCTTTCTTACGAGGTAGAGGCCCGCGGCGACCTAGTCGGAAGAGTACAGAACTCATACTTGAGGGTTGTGAGTTTCGAATCTCATCTTGGGAGTGCAGCAAACTCATAATCGATTGGTACAAAATCTATCGTGGTCAAAATGTCCTCAGTATTTAAGATTTATTTTTATTCTTTACAACGTTTTTACTTTTATTGAAGACGTGGGTGTTGGAACCAGACAGTTCCAGTTTTCAAATATGTTCAGGATGGCTGAAAACCTTGTATGTTTCTTGCATCGTAAGAGACAAAGGTACAGCTCTTTTTCTTTATATCTATATAGCCATTACTTAGAATGAATATATATATAAACAAACATCAACCATGAAACAAACACACATAATAAATCATACGTATTCCTGCGAAGCGCTTAAAGCTGCATTAACACAAGGAACTGCAATATTTATTTAAATCAATAAGAGTGAATAGTTCATCCAGCCGGGAGTCGATCCCGGGACCCCTTGTAGTGTGTTTGTATGTGTCTACTCTTCCGATATGTGTTCTGAGTGAAAAGTTTCTGAAGGTTGGTGTCGTCCGGATAGCTCAGTGGTAGAGCACTTGTGCGCTAACAAGGGGTCCCGGGTTCGACTCCCGGCTGGATGAACTTTTCACTCTTATTGATTTAAATATATATATATATATATATATATATATAATTATTTGCAACTTTAAAAATTTAACTTAGCTTTATTTGCGCGCCTTCTTAAACCGACTGTTTTTTAAAATAGATTGGGAGGGGAAAGCCCCACGTTCCCTTCTTATGTGCGCCCCCTACTTCACTGCGCCCGCCTGGATTCTATTATCTGCAGCGGAAAGCCTCTCTCGGAATTCGAAAGGTCCCCTTTGAAGGGGGGGTGGGGGAAGGGAGGGGGTGTCCCCCCGCACCTCTGTAGGGGGATGCCCGTGACTCACGCAGTCCAATCAAAGTCCCTCCCCCTGATGAAGAGGAAGAAACCCTGTACCAACTGCTACACATTGGAGGAGTGCCAAGCCCCTTTTCAAAGAGGTTAATAAGAAGGATTCTTCGGGCAGTTTTGCATCCCTGTGAAGCACTGTCAAATCCGGCAAAGCGGAACACCTAGGACACTCGCGTCGGTTTTTATTTGTTTTGTGTCTGCCGTCCAGTATGGAGATGCAATTACTGATCTTTCTATGGATGAACATGAGCTTATAGCAAATAAATTGCACGGATGTAGGAATGTTTCAGTTCGGGTAAAAGTCTAGCAATGCTGTTCTTTTGCATACATACTCCTGTTATAATTGGGGTGGTATTGGGGCTCCCAAAATTAAGGATACACTATTCAATTACTTTCTTTAAAAGAGTAATAGAAAATCGTGTGTTTTAAAATATATTTTTAAAAATGACCACTTTATTAACATGTTACTAGATGTGTAATGAGCTATTTTGTGATTTCGACATAAAAGGTATGTAGTTGATCCGGCTGACCCGAAATGTTCTGTCAATGGGATCATCAGTTTTTCCAGCAATACACATTTTTAAATTCATAATATTACTCTACATCAGTGGTTCACAATGGATCGTCCGGGACTTGATGTTAGGGGGTTGCAAAGAAAAAATAATAAAATGCATTGAACCCTCAGTGACTTTTCTGAGAAAGCGGTATTCGAAACGCTAACAAGTGACTATTACAAGGTTTTCAGAGTTTAAATGAGTGTTAATGTACAGGTAACAGACTAAAAGTAATTAAAATTCTGATTGTTATGTTATCTTTTCTATATATTTGTTGAGTAAATTTGTGTCCATATTCTGAGTAAAAGTTGTTCGAAATAAAAAGTAATTATAAAATTTATTTCGCAATTTTTCTTTTCTTCATTTTCATGTTCAAACAAAACTGGGGGGGGGGGGGACTGGAACCACTGTTCTTTATTAAAATATTTTTCTAATATTTTCTTTGTCGAGACATAATCGAAAGCTATCTCTGTTAAAAACAAACAAGAGTTTTTTTTAAAGAAAACTAATTCATGTATTTCAAATATAATCAAAACTGTTCTATTGCTGGTCGATCGGAAGACTAAATATTACAGATATATTATTATATAGACTAATATATTCCAAATTTCGTATTTTATCGTAACGAAATATATGAATTTTAAATAAACATTTTATATAAACATTATAGATCTTTTTAGAAAACAGAATGAATGATGTGTATAAAACTGTATTCATTGTGGAAAGGGCATTGTATAGACAAAACGTAGTTCAAAGCACGAATACTATAGTAATCAGTTTATTTTTAAGTTTATTAACTAATTATATTATTTGGCTTAAAATAAAATGTACAATTCGTGACATTTTTGCATTTTACCAATTATTTTTTTGATACATCAAAAATACACAACCCTTTGAGAGTGACTTTGAAACAAACAAATCCTGTTTCTGGTAAAGTTAATCAAAACATTTTAAACCGAGAATATATTGAGTACCAGCTGTCTCTCTTATAATGCATCTAAAATTGAGATTTTTATTAAAAATATTAAGGGTTATTATAAAATAGTTTTAACATCGCGACATAATTCTAAAAATTACTCTGACTTTGGAGTGAAAACTATTCTAATTTTGAAGGATCTATTGTATCTAAAGAAATTGATGTAGAACTTCAAACGTTTGAACAAGAGTCAAAGATATGCCGGTGAGTTCTTAGTGAAAAGCGCAACGCTCGAAAAACTTTTGCGCAGGTGAACAGAACCGTGAGAAAATCAATGATCTTAAAATAAAGTGTCCTCTTGGAGAAGTGAAACATCATTGAAGAGAGATGCATACCAAAACAGGGTAATATTTAGTTGGAAGACATCTGGAATACAAAGAAGTGAGTAATAGTTGGGGATTCCTTCGAAAGAATTCGGTCAGTAGATGCTGTAGAGGAGCGTAACTGGATATTTAGAAACCTTAACTGCGAAGAGTATCTATTTGTGTAAAATATTAGTAAGTAACTCTTTGCACTCCGATGTCCCCTCTCAGGCGACAGCATAACGACTTGTTCTTGCAGTTCTCTAAAATAAACGGCCTGATCTGGTGTTTAAAGAACATCGACCTTTTTTCGTTCAATGATAGGGAATGGCCAGATAGAAAACGGATGACTCTTTTTATACTTTTCGAGCATAAAAATGCCTGGGAACGGAAAGACTGTTCCGTAGAAAGAACGCAAATACCATAGATGTTCTTGGAGTGTAAAGGGGAACTTGTAGCTAATTGGACTTTTGGAATATAATAATTATTATTTCGTCACTCACTATTTCACATTCATTTTTTATTCAATTTTTATTAGGGTTTACTGGATTAAAAATAACTAAATTGTATATGCTAGGCCCTCTGTGCGGTAAGAAAAAGGGCAAAATGGTTTTCTCTGCAAAAGAGTTTAGTTTTTATTTTCAATGCATGTATATTAGGGGAAGGTGGATCTATTTTGGCATTTAAATTTGTTACTTGCGTATTATTGATATTTAAATATTAAGAATGAAATTATATCATAATTTAGGTATTTCTATACAATATATATATTTTGGGAATGTGTATAATTCTTCTTATATAATTGTTTTTAAAGAATTTTTTTTACATTAGGACCAAGATACAACACCCGTGTCGTACCTTGGTCATAAGTATGTTGAACATTGGACCAGAATTTTACTCGTCGTGGTGTAATTAAAATTAAAATGAGAGTAACTTGGTATTTATATTTATTAAGCATGTAGGTTAACAAAAGTACAATGTAAATACTATAGTTGATAGAACTAACTTGGCTTTTCGCTTTTTTTCCAGCTTTTTTAGTTACTTTAGTTCCTTTTATACTTATATTTGTTGTTTTATTGATGTATCAGTCAAGACACAGAATTTTCCTCCTTTCAGTCTAACCCTCATTTTTTTTTTAATATCATTGTTTTTATTATAACTAATCCTTTCTGATTCCTTGTGTAATTTAAGGAGTCCCAACAAGGTCGTCTTTGAAATGTTCATTTGTTTAGCAACTCCATAGACATTTTTTTTATCTATAATTAATTCTATTACCTTCTCAATATATTCTTTTACAATAAGTTTTCTTTGCACTCCAATATTACTACGTGGCATTTTCTCGCCTTTTCCTAAAAGTAAACAATGAAAATCGGCAAACAGCAATTAAGTTATCTGTTCCAGTTTAGAACTAAGCTAGATTAAATGTTGTAAACTACCCTAAATGTAGGGGATATTAGAAAAAAACTTAATAGAATTATCATTTACTAATTGTATTTAATGAAAACTTACTTCGTTATAAGTAGTAAGCCCCCCACTTGGTGGTCAATCAAGGCGTGGCCTATTTTGACAGGTGACCACGCCCCCTTGTCAATTCAACCAATGAGAAGCCGAGGGGCGTGTCTTATGGGTTGTCCTGTCCTGCTATTGGTTGAAATCAAATAGGCCCCGCCCCATGGGATGTCTGTATTCTTACAGAGGGGTTTTTAAGCCATGGGGGCGTGGCTTATGGGCTGTCCTGTCCTGCTATTGGTTGAAATCAGATAGGCCCCGCCCCCTGGGATGTCTGTACTCTTACATGAGGGTATTTTGACCCATCCTATTGGTTGATGTCAAATAGGCCCCGCCCCCTGGGATGTCTGTACTGTTAGATGGGGGTATGTTGGGGATGACGTAAGCTGTGACGTCAATGGAACATTCCCAGGGAATGCGGATTCGTCTGTACTCTTACAGGGGGGATGACGTAAGCGGTGATGTGTTTAGTGATTGGCAATCGGAATGTTCTAGAACTTTTGGTAGGGCTATTGTTTGGAAAGCCGCGTGTTTATTGATTGGCAATCGGTGGGAATGGCATGTGTTATCTGCATGCCCAGTGGTCGGGAGTGATGTCTTAGGTTATCTTGGGGGTCGTGACGTTATCGTATACGAAGAGGGTTGATACTGGGAACTGGTTTCTTTTGGTGGCAATGTGGTCTTAGGGAAGGTTCTCGATCTTTTTTGGTTGACGTATTGTTTAAAAAGAAGATTAGTGACGTGTTTAATGATTGGCAATCGGAAAGCGGGCTATTGGGGAGGAAAATCGGTTTTGTGTTTCTTTGCGGGGACAACGGGCCTTGTGGGGAACGTTCATTGGGAATGGTGTAAGTGGATAGTGACGTGTTTAGTATTTGGAAGACTGGCTAGTCACGTGTTTAGTGAAATTGTTTGGGGATGGCAATATTTTATTTTTTGAAGATGTTATGAAGTCGGGTACTAAAGGCGCTATATGGTTTAGTTAAATGGAGACAATTTTAAAAATTGTATTTATTAGTTTTAATATTTTAGTTTTAAGCAAAAACACGGATTCGAACCTCTGACCTCGTGAACCAAAAGACAATTATGATATAGTATTAACGCTTATCCTAACCACTATACTAGAACTGTCTGGTATCTGAAGACGATTTTAAAGTATACCTGATTACGTACATGGCTGTGTTTGGGGAACCGGTTTCTTCTCGGTGGCAATGTAGGGAATATTCGGGAAAGTTCTAGAACTTTTCTGGGTGACGCGACTACTGTTCTCTGATTGATTGAACAAGTTCAGGGAGGTTCTCGAGCGACCCTAGTGGCAACGATGATGTCACATGCGGTATTTTACGACCGAAGCGTCATTTTTGTGCCAAGTTGTGGTGTGTTTGCGACACGTTGTGTTCTATGCTCTGCTATGGCGATTTTGACTAATTGCACGGAAACGTGGTCATGAAGAGAAGACTTTCTGAAGTAAGTGTCTTTATATTTGCCTATTAGTAAAAAATTTAAATAACGTTATGAATTTTAATATAATACCTGATTATTAATTGTATGTAAATAAGATGAGATTTGTACCATGTGTTAAAATAAGATGTGATTTGTAACACGTGTTGTTATTTATATTAGGATTTGCTTTAAAATTTTGTTTTAATATTTCACCTTTGTGTGAAAAGATATATATATTTTTTTAATTATGATTTACTAAATTTTTTATCATGTCATTTTAATATGTTTTTGTTGTCAAGGCTTCTTTTCTACAAACGTGTTTTATTCATATCCTTAGTTAAGTCTTAAATGTTCAATGAATCTTAACATACTACAGAACAAAGTGTTTATTCTATCGTTCCTATTATTTTACATGGTAGTGAGATTGATAAGTCGCAGAGTGAGACGTCTATACTATTTGATGAGAATTCCTTAAGCGATGTATTCGAGGTGTACATGTATAAAGACGATGATTAGGTAATTATCCGATTTTACGAGTGTTGTGAAAATATTTTTGAATGTAAAACGAAGTTTGATCTTCAATTGTTTGTTTAATTTTAGTTGATGTGTACCATTACACAAAATTTTGCTTAAAATCCAATGCAGTATGGATACGGTGTGAATATTGAAGCA
This sequence comes from Troglohyphantes excavatus, assembly GCA_963932185.1. Lineage (NCBI taxonomy): Eukaryota > Metazoa > Arthropoda > Arachnida > Araneae > Linyphiidae > Troglohyphantes > Troglohyphantes excavatus. Next base: position 14,778,487 of record OZ010672.1, read on the forward strand.
GAACCATCTTATGTTGGAGCTAGGCCTTCTCGTAAAGGTATCTCACGGAATGTCGGCCTCTTGACGTACAAATTCCTATGTAAGTATTTGGATGAATACCTTTACAATACATAACCCGTTTTTTAATTAAATTGTATTATACCTTTTTTTTTTCATCTGAAGGATGCTATTATCCTGACGGAGAACACTCGTAGGGAAAATAAAACCTACAAAACTCTACAAATGGGGCACCATGCCATGGTCGACACAGATATTTTACCTGAAGGTACTAGCAAATCTAGTTTGTGGGGCCGTCATTGAAATAGTTCTACGTTTTTTTGTTACTATTATTGAACGTATCACTGCAAATTTCGAACCACACGACCTTTATCAGAATAGTTCTTGTATCAGAAAAGTTGGATAGACCATTTCTACAGCTTTGACACGGGTATCTAATTTTACTGCGGAGACCATCCTTTCGTAATAGAAAGCTGTAAATCCTCTTAAACTATAAACTCAACGTGGACATTCGTCAATGCGAGAGTGGTAGTGATGCTACTCCCCTGATGGGGTTGTGTTAACCACTCGAACTTTCCAAGACTTTCAACATAAATTTTCTGGTTGTCGATACCAAATATTCCAAATCCAGTGTGGTATGTAACAATCAGCCTCTCACGTTGTCCAATAAGAGTAAAATAATGTTTAAAGAGAGGAGGTGAATTCCAATCTATAAGACCTGTTTCATTGTGAGCCATGCGTATTGATCGATCAGTCTCATTTTAATCACGACTGTATGACTTTACCTTTTGAGAATCTATTTACTGACGATGCTTTACTGATCATGAATATCAAACGTGTAGTGGAAACATTTAATAATGTAGGTTGTTCTGCTGATTTTTTTTTTCTTTCTGATGTATGTGTTGTGAATACAAACGTTGGTTCTTATATCTGTGTTGTGATTATTGACATGCTTAATGCAATGACTTATCAAGATGTGTTTATGTAACATGGTGAAAAAGGTAATTTTTAGTTTCACAACATGTTAAAAAGGTAATTATGTGTTATACATTTTATAATACGTAAAGTTGAAATACAAAATGCAGATGATTTTTGGTTAATTCAATTTCTTTATTCACAAAGTTTCCCATTTTGAAAGCAGAAGTTTTTTTTTTAACAATATTCTTTCGTTGTTGAATATTTCTATGTTTTTTTTCTTGGGGGAGATGGTGATTTCAATTATTATTTGGTTGCCTATACAGTATCTTGGCACATTTTAATTCTTCCAGTTCTTTGTCGCGGTCATGCATTACTTCCTTCCTTAATACCCGTATGGTATTGTTGATAGGTCTGGGTGGATGGCCAGCTTGGTGTAAACCATCCTGTATTTTTTCGTTTACTTCTTGTTGAATACTCGTCTCTTTTTGACATCTCTGGCAATCGTAGAGTAGGTGATGGGGACACTAGTATTTTGGTCCAAATCGGACACCAAACTATCTACTTACTCAAAGTTTAGAGACAGACTGTTCTGATAATTGATGGTGAAACCTCTGATTTTTACATACCATCTTGTTGTTGGAGGTCGAGACCGCATACATTTTAGGTCCACTTATGAAAAAAGAAGAAAAAAAAAATAATGAAATACATATTGGTTAAAATGTTAATATTTTAGTATCATCTGTGAAAAAAATCAATTAAATACTGTTTATAGAAAGTTTGGTGAGATAATTGCCTGATACATATTTGGTTTAGGTCTCCTCCATCGAATTCATCCGTGAATTCTCCAAGATAATTCCAGAGGAGGGTCATTATGTCCATTGGAGGCATAGATGATACTATCGGTATCGAAGTATAGAACGTCCTCAATGTATGTTCTGTGATTATTGTTGTAACTAATGTATGTGTTGTGAATAAAAAATGTTGGTTCATATATCTGTGTTGTGATTATTGACATGTCTACTATGCAATGACTCGACAAGATGTGTTTATGTAACATGGTAAAAAAGGTAATTTTTAGTTTACACAGCATGTCAAAAAAGGTAATTTTTAAAATAGTCATTATTCAAAAAAGGTAATTTTTAATTTACATAACCTGTGGAAAAAGGTCATTTTTCCATAGGATTGCATGTTACGAAAACGCAATTTTTATTTTACGCAATATGCCAAAAAAGGTAATTTTTAAAAACGTCATTATACAAAAAAGGTAATTTTTTAAAAATCGTCATGAATAAAAAACGTAATTATTAAAAAAAGGTAATTTTTGTATACGTCATTATTCAAAAAAGGTAATTATTAATTTACATAACCTGTGGAAAATGGTCATTTTCCTATAGGATTACATGTTACGAAAACGTAATTTTTATTTTACGCACATGCCAAAAAAGGTAATTTTTAAAAACGTCCTTATTTAAAAAAGGTAATTATGTGTTATACATTTTAATACAAAATTACCATTTTTGAATAAGGACGTTTCAAAAATTACCTTTTTTGACATGTTGCATAAAATAGAAATTACATTTGGGTAACATGTAATCCTATAGGAAAATGACCATTTTCCACAGGTTATGTAAATTAATAATTACCTTTTTTGAATAATGACGTATACAAAAATTACCTTTTTTTAATAATTACGTTTTTTATTCATGACGATTTTTAAAAAATTACCTTTTTTGTATAATGACGTTTTTAAAAATTACCTTTTTTGGCATATTGCGTAAAATAAAAATTGCGTTTTCGTAACATGCAATCCTATGGAAAAATGACCTTTTTCCACAGGTTATGTAAATTAAAAATTACCTTTTTTGAATAATGACTATTTTAAAAATTACCTTTTTTGACATGCTGTGTAAACTAAAAATTACCTTTTTTACCATGTTACATAAACACATCTTGTCGAGTCATTGCATAGTAGACATGTCAATAATCACAACACAGATATATGAACCAACATTTTTTATTCACAACACATACATTAGTTACAACAATAATCACAGAACATACATTGAGGACGTTCTATACTTCGATACCGATAGTATCATCTATGCCTCCAATGGACATAATGACCCTCCTCTGGAATTATCTTGGAGAATTCACGGATGAATTCGATGGAGGAGACCTAAACCAAATATGTATCAGGCAATTATCTCACCAAACTTTCTATAAACAGTATTTAATTGATTTTTTTCACAGATGATACTAAAATATTAACATTTTAACCAATATGTATTTCATTATTTTTTTTTTCTTCTTTTTTCATAAGTGGACCTAAAATGTATGCGGTCTCGACCTCCAACAACAAGATGGTATGTAAAAATCAGAGGTTTCACCATCAATTATCAGAACAGTCTGTCTCTAAACTTTGAGTAAGTAGATAGTTTGGTGTCCGATTTGGACCAAAATACTAGTGTCCCCATCACCTACTCTACGATTGCCAGAGATGTCAAAAAGAGACGAGTATTCAACAAGAAGTAAACGAAAAAATACAGGATGGTTTACACCAAGCTGGCCATCCACCCAGACCTATCAACAATACCATACGGGTATTAAGGAAGGAAGTAATGCATGACCGCGACAAAGAACTGGAAGAATTAAAATGTGCCAAGATACTGTATAGGCAACCAAATAATAATTGAAATCACCATCTCCCCCAAGAAAAAAAACATAGAAATATTCAACAACGAAAGAATATTGTTAAAAAAAAAACTTCTGCTTTCAAAATGGGAAACTTTGTGAATAAAGAAATTGAATTAACCAAAAATCATCTGCATTTTGTATTTCAACTTTACGTATTATAAAATGTATAACACATAATTACCTTTTTAACATGTTGTGAAACTAAAAATTACCTTTTTCACCATGTTACATAAACACATCTTGATAAGTCATTGCATTAAGCATGTCAATAATCACAACACAGATATAAGAACCAACGTTTGTATTCACAACACATACATCAGAAAGAAAAAAAAAATCAGCAGAACAACCTACATTATTAAATGTTTCCACTACACGTTTGATATTCATGATCAGTAAAGCATCGTCAGTAAATAGATTCTCAAAAGGTAAAGTCATACAGTCGTGATTAAAATGAGACTGATCGATCAATACGCATGGCTCACAATGAAACAGGTCTTATAGATTGGAATTCACCTCCTCTCTTTAAACATTATTTTACTCTTATTGGACAACGTGAGAGGCTGATTGTTACATACCACACTGGATTTGGAATATTTGGTATCGACAACCAGAAAATTTATGTTGAAAGTCTTGGAAAGTTCGAGTGGTTAACACAACCCCATCAGGGGAGTAGCATCACTACCACTCTCGCATTGACGAATGTCCACGTTGAGTTTATAGTTTAAGAGGATTTACAGCTTTCTATTACGAAAGGATGGTCTCCGCAGTAAAATTAGATACCCGTGTCAAAGCTGTAGAAATGGTCTATCCAACTTTTCTGATACAAGAACTATTCTGATAAAGGTCGTGTGGTTCGAAATTTGCAGTGATACGTTCAATAATAGTAACAAAAAAACGTAGAACTATTTCAATGACGGCCCCACAAACTAGATTTGCTAGTACCTTCAGGTAAAATATCTGTGTCGACCATGGCATGGTGCCCCATTTGTAGAGTTTTGTAGGTTTTATTTTCCCTACGAGTGTTCTCCGTCAGGATAATAGCATCCTTCAGATGAAAAAAAAAAGGTATAATACAATTTAATTAAAAAACGGGTTATGTATTGTAAAGGTATTCATCCAAATACTTACATAGGAATTTGTACGTCAAGAGGCCGACATTCCGTGAGATACCTTTACGAGAAGGCCTAGCTCCAACATAAGATGGTTCTGCTTCAATATTCACACCGTATCCATACTGCATTGGATTTTAAGCAAAATTTTGTGTAATGGTACACATCAACTAAAATTAAACAAACAATTGAAGATCAAACTTCGTTTTACATTCAAAAATATTTTCACAACACTCGTAAAATCGGATAATTACCTAATCATCGTCTTTATACATGTACACCTCGAATACATCGCTTAAGGAATTCTCATCAAATAGTATAGACGTCTCACTCTGCGACTTATCAATCTCACTACCATGTAAAATAATAGGAACGATAGAATAAACACTTTGTTCTGTAGTATGTTAAGATTCATTGAACATTTAAGACTTAACTAAGGATATGAATAAAACACGTTTGTAGAAAAGAAGCCTTGACAACAAAAACATATTAAAATGACATGATAAAAAATTTAGTAAATCATAATTAAAAAAATATATATATCTTTTCACACAAAGGTGAAATATTAAAACAAAATTTTAAAGCAAATCCTAATATAAATAACAACACGTGTTACAAATCACATCTTATTTTAACACATGGTACAAATCTCATCTTATTTACATACAATTAATAATCAGGTATTATATTAAAATTCATAACGTTATTTAAATTTTTTACTAATAGGCAAATATAAAGACACTTACTTCAGAAAGTCTTCTCTTCATGACCACGTTTCCGTGCAATTAGTCAAAATCGCCATAGCAGAGCATAGAACACAACGTGTCGCAAACACACCACAACTTGGCACAAAAATGACGCTTCGGTCGTAAAATACCGCATGTGACATCATCGTTGCCACTAGGGTCGCTCGAGAACCTCCCTGAACTTGTTCAATCAATCAGAGAACAGTAGTCGCGTCACCCAGAAAAGTTCTAGAACTTTCCCGAATATTCCCTACATTGCCACCGAGAAGAAACCGGTTCCCCAAACACAGCCATGTACGTAATCAGGTATACTTTAAAATCGTCTTCAGATACCAGACAGTTCTAGTATAGTGGTTAGGATAAGCGTTAATACTATATCATAATTGTCTTTTGGTTCACGAGGTCAGAGGTTCGAATCCGTGTTTTTGCTTAAAACTAAAATATTAAAACTAATAAATACAATTTTTAAAATTGTCTCCATTTAACTAAACCATATAGCGCCTTTAGTACCCGACTTCATAACATCTTCAAAAAATAAAATATTGCCATCCCCAAACAATTTCACTAAACACGTGACTAGCCAGTCTTCCAAATACTAAACACGTCACTATCCACTTACACCATTCCCAATGAACGTTCCCCACAAGGCCCGTTGTCCCCGCAAAGAAACACAAAACCGATTTTCCTCCCCAATAGCCCGCTTTCCGATTGCCAATCATTAAACACGTCACTAATCTTCTTTTTAAACAATACGTCAACCAAAAAAGATCGAGAACCTTCCCTAAGACCACATTGCCACCAAAAGAAACCAGTTCCCAGTATCAACCCTCTTCGTATACGATAACGTCACGACCCCCAAGATAACCTAAGACATCACTCCCGACCACTGGGCATGCAGATAACACATGCCATTCCCACCGATTGCCAATCAATAAACACGCGGCTTTCCAAACAATAGCCCTACCAAAAGTTCTAGAACATTCCGATTGCCAATCACTAAACACATCACCGCTTACGTCATCCCCCCTGTAAGAGTACAGACGAATCCGCATTCCCTGGGAATGTTCCATTGACGTCACAGCTTACGTCATCCCCAACATACCCCCATCTAACAGTACAGACATCCCAGGGGGCGGGGCCTATTTGACATCAACCAATAGGATGGGTCAAAATACCCTCATGTAAGAGTACAGACATCCCAGGGGGCGGGGCCTATCTGATTTCAACCAATAGCAGGACAGGACAGCCCATAAGCCACGCCCCCATGGCTTAAAAACCCCTCTGTAAGAATACAGACATCCCATGGGGCGGGGCCTATTTGATTTCAACCAATAGCAGGACAGGACAACCCATAAGACACGCCCCTCGGCTTCTCATTGGTTGAATTGACAAGGGGGCGTGGTCACCTGTCAAAATAGGCCACGCCTTGATTGACCACCAAGTGGGGGGCTTACTACTGTTATATCAATGTTATCAGAGGTGTTGTACCTTAGACCAGTCCAAGGGTTTAAACACTTTATCATATTTCAAATACAGGCAGCCAGCTGTTTTTCTAAGCCTTATTATGCATTCATGAATGCGTAGCTGAGAGACTGCTTTTAAAAAAACTGTACTATCATTAATTCATGAACACAAAATGTAGTGGTTAAAGAAGAAAAGTAGTAAAAAGCAAAATGCTCACATTTAATAGTTAAAAAGTAGTTTTATTTTTAAAAGTAGTTTTTTTTAGCAGTAAAACTCTGCAACTCTCATCAACTAGAACAACTTAGTGCATATGCCAATAGATAAACTACAATGAGTGATTTTAAACTAATCCAACAGGCAGAGCTACGATCACTGTATGTCCAAGGTACAACACATTCCCTTAGAGATGTTTGTAATTTTTTTTATAATTTTATTAGTTATGGCTTCTAAGCAACACCCCAACGCTTTAGATTTGAAAAATATTTCAACTTCGAATATTTTTAGGAATTTAAATTTTATGCGTATTTCTATAAAAACTGGAAATACATGAACGATTTAAGTCGTTCAGAGTTAAATTGTCAGAGGGTTAATTTTTATAAACAGCCACGATATATTTTACTATTTTTTTTTAATTTACAAGTTAATGCTGTATACCATTTTGTTTAGATAGATAAAAATATATCATAGAATACATTCTACTTACAGTATAGCAATTTCTAACAACGAATTTGGCATTTTTAAGACAAAAATATTTTATCCTAGGCTCACAGGCTATATGTGCACATCGGAAAATCAGACCCCATTTCTTACGTAATAAACGCAAACACTAAGCTTAGTAAAACGTTTTGCAAATTAACAACTTCGAGGGTAATGGTAACGAAACTTTCTAAGTAATTTGTTTATTGGGTTCGTAATAAGCAGCCACTCTACAGAATTGTATTTGAAGGAATTCGAAAAAGCGGGGCAGAACTCTTCTCACTTTCTTCCGAATCTTTTAGAGCGAAAATCATTAGATGGAAAAGTTAATTTTAATTAGAATAATGAAGACTTATTGCGAAGTTTTGCTGATAGTCACAATTAAGCACACGGTGCGAAAAAAAAATACATTTTGTTTTTGAGTAAAAAAAATATGCAATTTGAGCTTAGCAATTACTGTAACGAACAAATTTTTATTCTCACTGATTTTTAAAAGAAAAAGTATTTTTTAAGTTTATTACACAAAAGGTTCTTAATTGGTAAACCCGCACAACTTTTGTTCCTTTTTTTATCCAACTTAACCAGAAGGAGGGTATTTCTATTTAATCTGTTAATGTCACACGAAAAACCCCCGACTGTCTGGGACTAAAAGGAAGAAAAGAATGACATATTATTTTAGATTTGAATAGAGATTCCTATGTTATTTATTGCTGTCGAATATACCTGACTCTCTTCTACTTAACAAGTATTAAAATTTAATAATTAACATGAACATAAAATATTAATCCCTGACTCTTTAATTACTCTTTGAAGTTTTCCGAGTTTCATAAAAAAAATTTAATTAAATATTATATATATATATATATATATATATATATATTTAAAATATGTGGGTAAATTTATTATGATAAACAGTGTATAGACGTAAGTTTCTAAAATTTTGTTTATGGCATTTTATCATTTTAACACTGTTAAAAATATCAGTTCAATGATGTACCATATCTTGGTTCAAAACAGAGGTCTACACCATATTATGGTAGAATCTAGGTTGAACTAAAAATAATTTATCCGAAAAAAGTGGAGGGCCTCCGTGGACCAGTGGATAAACCGTTCAGCTGTGAATCAGATGATTCCTAGTTCGAGCCCGATCAGTGACAGGTTGTCATCTTGCTATTGGAGGGTTTCCAGCTTCGCTACAAAAATACTAAAAAAACTAGAATTTTAAGTTTTATGTAACGTTATGAGTTTTAGTGCAACGTTTCACCACTAAACCATACGTGGTAGAACAGTAACATGGTGAAACTAAGCACCAAATGTTGGTTGCAGCTAAATGGGTACCAAAGTTTGGTGCAAGGTTGTAATAATTTTTAACAGTAAAGATAAAAATTTTTTTTAATATATTACAAAACTTATTTAAAAATGCTTTTTGCTGAAAAATTAATTTAAATTTTTTTTAAAGATATTATAGGGAAGGATGAAATATCTCATTTAAATATTATATGCATAACGTTTCTAAATTTACTCATAGATTATCTATAGAATTCTGTGAGTAGATATTGAATTCACCGCACATTACGACTGAACAATACAACTTTCCTTTCAAAAGCATTCTGGTTCAGAAAGTTACTAAGTAGGTGAGGGATTTCCAAATAGTTTCCTTTTCTTCTTCCAGACGAATATAAAATATCTAAACAGTAGAGTGGGGCGAAAAAATAAAATTTGAAAAAGTAGAACGAAAAAAGTAAAGAGAAAAGTAAAACTTAGGCTATGAAGGTACAGAAAATATATGTATATAAAGGAGTTTAATGTCTTTAATTTATAACTGTTATTATTACTTTAAAATTATACAATTGCTATTGATCTCACTGTAAACAGACTGTTTTGAAGATAACCGAGAAAGAAATATTTTAAGCTATTTACTAGATAATTTTAAATCTTTAAACAGCATTAAAATGTGTGTTACATGAATGAAATATGTTCCTAAACATAAATAAAAATTTACTGAAATTTATGGGATGAGTCCTTTCAAAATCATTAGCTCCTCTGTTTCTTACGTCCATGATTCGGCTGTACCTATGAAGAGAGTGATAATCAATAGTTTTTACCACTCAGGGGTGAGAATAGAATCACTTGAAATGTTTCGAACGACTCGATTCTTAGCTTGGATTCACTGTAATGTTCTACCTTTAGATTATAACGATATAAAAACTTCTGTAACATATTACAGCGCAGTCATTCAACACCGATTTTACTTAGTGTTTTTTAGGCCGTTTGTGCTTTCGCCCCACTCGGGCCTCGTAACAGGGTGGTTTGAGTAGGCCAGCTCGTTGCTATGGAAACTGGTGTGAGGCACGTGCACAGCCTGTAACAGGGAGGGTGGTTGAAACTTGCCACCTGTAGGGAGACACCAACGGTCGATCACAGAATGTAAACGTCCAGAGCAGACGGTGATGTCCTTTGAATATCTTTCCCCGAACATCATGCTCATCTTTGGGATGTCCTGTGCATGTCCCTCGAAGTGGGGGATACAATTCTGTTGAATTAAATTGAGCTGGCATTGTAATGAATCCAATTGGGGGTTAATGCGTGCTCAATCACGTGGTGCTCAATAAAGTGAGTTGGGGTTAGCTTCACGCACGCATTTTGGCGAGCGGTAGTATGACGCAAAGATATCAGTTATTTTGATTGATGTATATGTGAAGAATGATATCGTAGCTTCGGCCGTTATTGCCCTACTGCACCGTATAAACATAAATTATTACAGTTTAATTAAAAAAATACATTGCGATACTTCATTAATTTATTCTCATTGGGATGTCCATGTATTCGACGAGAGAAATAGAAATGGAATGCTTTAACTTTGTATAAGCTATATTAAAATTATTTTTAAGTAAAATAATTAACTTTAAGCAAGTCTCAGATTACTAGATTGAAAAAATATTTTGCTTAATAAAAATGTCGATTACTTCTTTATTATTTTCAAAGATGTGTTCAGTTTTAATCATAAACTCCTGAAAGTTATCCTTTTAAAAATAACGTAATTTATTAGCTAATTTTACTCGTAGCTGCTATTTGATGCCCATATTTTTTTATTTCGCTATTTGATATCATTGTAACATGTCTTTGAACGTCAATCAGCTCGTGAAGAGACTTCACGTAGTCTAATGAACGAAGGACAATATAATTATATTTGCCATTTTTTTCTGGATTTTTCTTTAGTTACTTAGATTTTTGAAGAACTTGCATGAAATTCAATTAATAACTCTTGCGTTAATTTTTTTATTTTCTTAACATTTATTTTCAAATAATTTTTTTAATGCTTTTTAAACTATATATCAACTTCAAATAAACTTAATTTAATTAAGAAATTAACAGAAAATGAATAATTAAAATTCTTTAAATGTCATTTTTCCTATCTAAAAAAAATTATATGTGCACTGAAAACAGCATTAAAAAATTATTTGTTAATCATTGACGTAAATAAAACTTCGACATATAAAAAAAAAATATCTTGTAAAATCCAATCCGTCTATTTCTTATATGCATATGACTTGCATTTATCCACTGGTGACATTTTCTTAATATTCCTTCTGTTTAGTTTAGTATTTTGTCATTGAACTAATGGTTTGTATGAATTTTGGTATATGAACAATACCTTTTTTTCTCTATTGGTTATAGGTTTAAAACTTTGTGAATATTTCTTCAGCATTTTTACTAGCCAAAACATTGATTTTCTGATATATTCAAAGTGCCAATCCTTCTGGTGTTATTGTGGAATAATTCAAGGTAGTTCAATTTCAATTTTAAATGCTTCCCTTCCATGTATAAAATGAACTGCAATGTTGACTTTAAACTTCGTTATTGTTTTGAGAAAGTTTGAAAAAGTATGAATTTCATTTTCAATAATTTTCATTACGCTTAATTATTGTTTCTTAAAGTAATTCTTCAGCAAGAAGGTTGGGTAATTTTAAGTTAATCAGTTTTAAAGTGTCATGTTATAACGCATCGTTCAAAGACTTTATTTTTTAATTATCCAGTTCCTAAAATTATTCTGGATTCTCTTTATGCCACTAATTATCAGTTCATTTCTATCACGCATTACAATGTCAAACTATTTATAAACTATTATCACGAAATACATTTTGACCAGTTTAAACATAAACCACACAATAAATGTATATATAATGAATACATTTAAATTTACTCTCAAATGCCTCAATGTTCTTTAAGCATAGTCTGCATTTTGTAATATATGTAATTAATGGTTAGAAAATGCAGGTAATCTAGGAGTCCCCCTGTTGAGCAACATCTGTACGTGTGCGGGCGAAAGGTGAGTGTCCTTCCCGCATGCTTCCAGGTAAACGATGGTCTGACCATCTGTGAGATGTCATAGCCGTCTCGTTATTTACCTGTTCTCTTGCCCCGACAACCCACACACACCTGCTAGTCCCGCAAACATTAACTCCCTCACATACGAATAGCGCATTTACCGTCGGTTGACAGTGGAACCGTTATAGCTTCACTTGGGATAAACTGAATAGGTTTCCTACCTGCCACTTGAAAAGTTTGAATTCGAAAATAGATTTACAGCATCTAGTTTTGTTATAAACTACGGTTTGAACTTCAGTTTATGCTTGAGATATGCTAATCTAAAATGTAATGTTTTTTTTATGAAGTTTTGCTGAGAGGCCGGTGACTAATGTAACTTAAATTTTCTCAGTATTTATATACAGAACCTAGAATACACTTAGTTGCTAACATTGTTGTTGCGGCAGATAGTTTGCAACTATTTATTATTAGGGTCTCCGTCTGTTGTTTAGCTGAGGACGGAGTATGAAAAGTCCCTTGTAGGCAATCTAAGACTTTTGATAACACTGATTTTACAGGGATGTAGATGAAAGAGTCTTTTAACTAATGTGTATTCTAATGCACAATTGGTTGGTTGGGATTAGTGGTATAAGATGCCGCGGAACATAACCCCTTGACCGGGAAATTCGTTAACTCATGCGCTGCTAAAAATGACTATTTAATGTCTGAATTTCGGAAGTATCAACTGAACTGTAATGAATTAAATACATCTAAAATAAAGGTTTTAAAGTGGTACAAACTGCCATACAAATACCATGACGAGTGTTACTTGTCATTCTCGGTTAAGGGGTTAAAAAGTATCAAATGATTTTGTCATAAAATGATTATTCCTGTGCACGAATAGTAGCACTGTTACAACGTGGAAAGATATTTTTATATAATATATTTGACTGCCACTATGTTCTTGTTCCAATGATATTTTAGATGCAATATAAAAACTAGCATTTAAACAAGATTTTAGCATTAAATAGGAATGTGGTGGTTTTGAAAATAGTTCTACTTCTCTTATTTTCAAAACTTATTAACGGCCAAAAAAAAAAAAAACTCCAACTGTTTATTCTTACATGTGTAATAATTATTTTTAAAGTATAGAAATGTTTGATTTCTCACACAATAGTGAAATCAAGCATTTGCTCCGAGAACAATCCATACTTTAACGATTAAAACCTTCTAATATAGAAACATGGATGGTATGGTTAAAAGCTTTCCACTAACTTCAATAATGTAAAAAAAAGAATAAATTATATTTACATTTAATGAAACTTGAATCAAATGTTTGTGTAATGCGATGGACAAGCAGCCTCGAGTGCCATGCTGGTTAAAAGTTCACCAGAATGAGAGTGTTACGTTTCCCAACTAATTTCAACTCACCAATACGAAAGAAGATGTTTCCGCATAAATGCAAAAGAATTTTTGAGGCAACCAGTGTGAACTTATACCTTTTTCCGATTCCAATTCATGGGAAGAGTTCATATCATCCTGCGATGAGGCGGTTTGAAAAGAGGCCCATCTAAGACAACGCGAAAGAGGGCGTTTAGCCCAAATGCGATCGATTGCGGGGGCAGGCAGCGTTCCCGTCTGAATTCGTGAGAAAGGCGGCCCGACCCCCCAACCCATCAAAGGCCTTGCCATCGATTTCGGAGAGCACACCTCCCCCCATCCGACTGGGGGACTAATGGCGTACTCCCCCTTCTTTATTGGGTTGCACAACTCCCACAACATCCCGGCACACTCTACAAAAGTAGGGCTGCCTCGAACCAGCTCAGGTTCATTCGGGGCTCTATATCGGTTTTTGGAGCGATTCAACTTTCAAAGTATACAACATTCGTATTCTTCCCAATATTTAGCAGCTTTTTTAGTGTTTTTTTTAAATTTTATTGCAAGAACGAATTAGATAATATAGTTACGCAGATATCCGACCTTGACCATGATTTACATGTGGCATTTGAAGTTCGAGCCAAGCTAATGTCTGTCTCTAAAGTTCATAGGTTTGAGAATTTGAAGCATTTTAAATTTAAAATGAATTTTTGTTATTGGAAAAGTGTTGTTTGTGGTTCATCTAATGTAGTGATTCTCAAAATGTGGTCCGTGGACCTCTGGGGCGATGTTAGGGGGTCTGCGGGGTCACAAATAAATAATGGTTAAAATGCATTGAACGGCCATCATTGGCGTCTTTTCTGAAAATTCGCAACTTATAAAATTTTTATGTTAAAAAAAATTGAAGCGTTTACATGCCCAGAAAGTGGCGGCATTTCCATGAGCATATATGAAAAAGGTGTTGTCGATCTTTTTTAGTTTTAACTAGGGGTCCGAAGATAATGTTAATTGGGACTCGCTGCTATAATGTTCTGATGTATTATAGTACATCCCATGGCGTAAATCATCTCTTCATCGTGTGCATCACGTAAAAGGTATGACCTGATTAGGCACTTGCTAAAAAAATCTAATATAATTATCAAAATTTACAGCATCTGCTGGAAAAGTATTGGATTCTTTTGTGAAATCCCTATGACCGATTTGGCAGCTGCTGTAATACGGGCACAGCGATGGCAATCTTTTAAACAAGTTTATGCGTAGTTAATACTGTGATGAATGAAAGTTATGTTTACTTTTAAATGACGAAAATTCTAATATAATTTTTTCCTCACTATGTTTTACACTAAAAACACACATTCAGAGAATGGCTATTCCATGACCAAAAGTTAGTTTAAATTAACTTTATTTTTATATTCCAGGGAGCCAGCAACCGATAAAAAGGTTTAAAAACCGGTTTTAAAATTAATTTGTTAGCTACCCACTACTGGAAAAAGACCCATCAAAATTCATTCCGTGGTTATTGTGTAGTGATTAACGAATATAGACAGACAAACTGTCCTATAAAAACTCGGTAAACTATTTAAATTTTTAACAGCCCGAAAAATACTTTTAATGTAAATCCCCCCTCTCCGAAAAAAAATCACGTAGAGAAATGAACCCATACACACGTTTTAAAAAAATAATTTACATAGTCTAAACCTTCTACATTTCCCCAAAACGCTGGAAGGGAAGAATTTTCTTTAAAGTATATGCAAATATGATACTTTATAATTAGTGATAGGAACCCGCATTTCAGCATAGAGTTGCAATATAGAGTAAAACTAATTTCTAAACGAGACAAATATTTTCTCTTGTACCTAGAGATAAACTACAATCACTATGCACACAAATTATACAATAATAAATTTGTATTAGAAATATAATTGTTTTGGTTGGAATTTTTTTTTATTTATTAAAAATGTATTTTTATTATTATTTAATAACATAAGACTTTCCGAGTAATTAAGCTGCCGATAGCAAACAATTTGATCCAAACCTGTTAATGTGTATAATAAGTTCGAAAGACCAATGTTCTTTTATAAATGTGCGTAGATTTCCAACATCTCTTCCCTGTATTAATGGAAATGAGCCAAATTGGTGCCAGTGTTTTGGCCTGTCTCTATCTTCAACTGTGTCCCCCATTGAGTAGCGTGAAGCCCCGAAAGCGAACGCCAACAAAGAATCGATCACCCTTTCCACTGGGGCTTTTTTTCCCAGCCCGTCCTATCTATCCGTTTCACAGGAGAATGGGCTTGGCTCAGAAGCCTTCGCAAGTCCCAGGATGGGCAAGGTGGCCGAGATGGGAAATGTAGGCTCCCAACAACGATTTTGTTAGGGCTAAAAAATTGAATTTGTAACAGACAATCAACTCTCAAAGTACACAGCATTTGTAGAGTTTTTTAGTGTCCTTTTTTATTTTACTGCGAGAACGAATCGGATGATGTAGTTAAGCAGATATCCGACTTTCGAACGACTCATTACGTTTTTCTGTATTGCACCCTGTGGTAAGGTGGAACCACTTTGTCCTCTGATACTGAAGGTGCTAGGTTCGAATCCGAAGTTGTCACTAATATGGAATCGTTCGATTTCAATATTAGCGACAATTTTGTCTAATAGAATTATGCATTATCTACCATTTTGTATGAAGACTATGTAGAAATATGGTTCTACATAGTCTTCTTTGTAGAAACATATAGATATATCATATATGGTTCTACAAAGTCTAGAAATATGATTATGATATGGTTTATAAATACCATAGTCTAGAAATTTGGTTATAATATGTTTTTTATGTAAGTTTTCAATATGAATGTATATAATGGATAGCATCTTTTAATACAAATTAGGTATTTCAACCTTCAAGCATTAGCACATGTAAATATAAATAGGTATAGCGATAATGATATTTGTAAGCGATAGCGACATAATAGAAACGGTAGTGACGTTAGTATAGCGATAGTGACATTAGTATAGTGATAGTGACATTAGTATAGCGATAGTGACATTAGTATAGCGATAGTGACATTAGTATAGCGATAGTGACATTAGTATAGCGATAGTGACATTAGTATAGTGATATGACATTAGTATAGCGATAGTGATAGTTGTATAGCAATAGTAACAGTAGCATAGTCCACTCTTGTTTATCTATTTTTTTAATAGATAATGCCAAATGAATTTTCTTGAAATTTGCAGATTTTAGAAAAAAAAATAGAATATAATCTTCGTGTGTTTGGTTTACAAGCATATACTATTATATATATAGTCGCATTTCATATACCATTCAAAGTTATATAGTCTATAATGTATTGAAGGAAAATGGGAGTAAAAATATTGATAGCCCTGTAATGTAACCGAGCCCTTTAATGTAATAACACTTTTGAAATTTTGAAATGCGTCTGAAATTTAGCAAAAAGTTTTGCTAAATATTCTCACATTAATGTTTTCATCAAAACAATAAATTTCTTAACGACGGATAGTTTTAACGTAATGCGTAAAAAAAAAGCTACAATAATTTACATTCTTTCGTAAATTCTGTAAAAAAAATATGGAAATTCGTTGTTTTGTCAAAAAAACTAGCACATGAAAAATTCTTTTGTCAAATATGAGTAGCTATTTTTTTAAACAAATAATTTAATGTGGGTTTTCAAGGAAAAACGTACGTATCAAATTCTTAACGCAGTGCCGGACCGTGCTGGTATTATTTATAAGATATTAGAAGGCCTTTTCGCTTTAAAACTTTTAATAGTGCAGGTGTGAAGTCAAAGCTCGTGACTCAGAGGGATCTTCAAAATATTTAATACTACATATGGTCCAATAAAACTTTACAAATACCATGATTGTGATGAAATAGTCAGTTTTTATTTATAGTTTTATTTTTTAGTTTCTTAATATAGAGTTTGCTAAGTTTCATATTTTCATTACCGTTTGTAGACAAAAAACGACAAGTGCTTAACCTACATTACTATAAACTTTGGAAATATTGCAAAATATTTATATTTATTACTAGTTTTATTTTGTAGTTGAAAGTAAAGTTTGGAACAATTAAATTCTTTTGTCATAACTTGCACCGCTATTTCATAATATTAATCTTGTTTAGAAATATTCCAATTCACTTAACTTTTAGTGTAAAATAGGAAACTGATTTTATTTTAATTAGCCGAGAGAGAGCTGATTATGTGCAATTATAAAGCAGCTTCTTCCAAGCCAAATGACATATAAATTATGTCACGAAGCGATGACCTCATCACAAGAAATAGCTATTATTTTAAACTCAATAATTGTCTTACAAAACATTACGATTATTTCTATAATCACATCCTGTCCCCCTCTCCCCAGGTAAAAAAAACAGTTGTGACATGGTGTAACCTGATCTAAGGATCGATACCTGCGAGGAAGAGTTGTGTGGGTCGACCCAATCACGTGGAAAGAGCGTGTGCCAGCAGGTAAGCTGGCCCCCACTTGGCACCACGCCAGAAAGTGTGCCAGTAGTTGACTGTCCCGCCAAGAGAGAGAGAGAGAGAGAGCAGCAGCGAAACTTCTTTCCAAAATGGGGAAAAACCCGAGCGTGTTCTTGCCATTACTTTCTGCCGCTGCACAGAGCAGTTGCGGGGAAGCTGACATTGCCATCTCGCTTTTCAATTACGTTGTGGGTGGGTGCTATTGCTCGATTAGATTGTCTTAAATGCTTTTATCAGAGTTAGGGGGAAGGCTTATTGCATGAAGATATTTTTGAATGTTCCTTTTTTTTTTCTTCTCAAAGTCGACTCGTAGCGCTGATTTAAAATACATAGCGGTTAATATTCGAGCTCTTATGTATTCTTGGCATTACTTTGATATTTTTTTTTTTATTCTATTCTAATCTTTGTTTTCGTAATTAAAAAACCTTGTGATTTTTGAATTTTTTTCTAATTCATTTATATCAGATTTTTGCATAAAATGTGGGCCATTCAGGATGGATGCCGAAATAACCAGTTTTTTCTTCTTACACATAACCTTAGTAATGTATTGAAATTTTCACTTGGAATCAAAAGAACGAAACACAATTTTTTATTATTAAATGATTAGCTAAAATATGAATTGTTTTCCGTAGTGAACCTTACCTATAATAACCTTAAAGTCCTCAACTGTCTGTTGGCGGACATGTATAGTAGGAATGTATTTAAATAAGAGCCATTAGGTTAGGATAAATATTTGAATTAAAATGTATTTTGGAAAGTGTCGTTTGATTGTTTGCAAACGAGACTACATACTTCTTGTATAATTTGAACGCTATTATTCCTTTTTTATACATAATTTTAAAAGCTCAATGTGTTTTCTGACGTTTGTTCCACTTTGATTCAATTATTGTTTTCCATATTTCAAATGTGAAAAACATAAATTTTATAGTATCTCTTCCAAATCATATTATTAAAAATGCCTGTTCATCAGTCGCATAAAATTGAATATACATTTTATTATGGTTTAAAAAACCAAACTAGTATAAAAGAACACGTTCTACATTTCAAAAGTATATAACATTTATTTCTGGAAGCTTTTAGTGATACGACATATGATATTCAATATATATTTTGATGAGTGCACTTCAATATATTATTTATTATAATTTTTTTAATACATAATATTTTTGAACACAATTTCTCCCAAATAACACCGCCTTTTGGGTTAGCAAAGCGGGATAAGCAAATGGATGTATCGAAAAGTGGCATTTCCAAGTGTCACTTGCAGCACCTGATGCGAGGTATTCATGGAAGTCTGCTGACAACAGGTGGAGAGATTTCCCCGAAACTGTTTAGGAGTGTGCCATTTCAAAAGAGATTATATATAGTGTGCCAATTGAGTCTCTCGTTTTGAAGTTACCCTGCGATTTGAGTTTGGACGTTATGCTACGATTTGCATTTAGAAGTTATCCTACAATTCGTAGAGCATCAAATGATAGGTTGAGAGTCATGGGAAGGAAATATTCTATCGATTGTATTTATTGGAGGGGGTGAGTCTCAAACCGGAAGCTCAGCAATGGATTCCTTTTACTTGCAATTTTGTATTAATGCGCACAGACATTATTATACGTTTTTTACTCAGTTTATAAATATTTAACTAACATAAAATATATAGATACAGTTTAGGTCAACTTAATATTTAGTTATTTAGTACAACATATATTTATTGTTTTATATTTTACATCATAGTAATGTAAAAGAATATGCATATGTTGAAAAATTTGGCACCATCTACGTACAATCAAATGAAAATTGACATTTTTTTGTTGTTGTAATTATGGGAAATAAAATTTATTATAAATCCGCTCTAAAAATATTATATCGTTTATTTGCACGATATACACGATCATTTATTTACAATTTAATTATGTCACATATGTATTTTAGTCAAATGTGTTGTGTGTGAGGTAAAATATTTTATCATGTTAGTATTGAAGTAATGCGTTCCTTTTTAAATATTCAGATATATATATATATATATATATATATATATATATATATATATATATATATATATATATATATATATATATATATATATATATATATATATATATATATATATATATATATATATATATATATATATATATATATATCAGTTAATCCTTGGTATATATATATATCTCAGTTAATCCTTGGTATATATATATATATATATATCTCAGTTAATCCTTGGTATATATATATATATATATATATATATATATATCTCAGTTAATCCTTGGTATTAATTCCAAGGATATTTGTGACTATTAGCATTTTCGGCGATTTTGTTAGTCATAGCGTTTCATTTAAAAAAAAAAAACTTCCGATATACGTGAGTTATTTGTTATCTAACGACCTTTTATCGATCCTCGCCATAGAAGTATAGTTTTCTCTAAGGTTAGAAAGTGTTTACATGATTACAGTATTAACATGACCTGTCTGAATTTAAGATCGCGTTTCTCTGGGAGTTTTTTCAACTATGCTATAGCAACACGAAGTGATTTAATTGCGACAACTGTCTGAGAGTAAAAAAATCTTACTTGTATTCCAACTGTAATGCATTTGTGAAGGTTTCTCTCTGAAAATGTTTTGTATGGAAGTATAGTTTTTTTTAAAAATCTCAGTATATATTTGTATTACAATTACAATAGAACATATATTTGTATCAAATTCTCCTATTTGTAAATAAATTACTATATTCAAATAAGATCACTGCGCTTAAATTTTCTAATTATCTTCAATAATTAATTTAATTTCATTAACTTTGCGATTTCCTTTTTAATGAATAAGGATTTTCAGATATCCCTTATTATTTTTTTAATGTCATAGGACCTGCCATTCAGCGCGAAAAAATGGCAATGACATCTTTTGAGATTTAATAAATGAATGTAGTAACCTAAAACATTAACAACTAATCATGACAGAGGCTGCAAATAATGGCCGGGAAATAAATCTGGGTTCATAAGAGCAAGAAATATTTAGACACCCATCCCGTAATTTGTTTTCTCCCGAACGCACTGCTGACAGTCTCTTTAGTTGAGAATCCCGTCAAGTATTCTCTTTATCCTGCCTGTCAAAACGGGATTCTTATCCACGTGTCGTCTGCTCCAATTGGTTTCGTTTTGTTATCTGCTCGAGTGTTGTTGGAAAGCCAACACTCTGCACAGCGCCATCTGTTGCTCGCTTTGACCGTTAAAATGCATTTTCGCTGCACTACTATTCTTTTTCGCATTTATTATTCAAGTTTAGAACTTGAATTTTCAGTAGCGGGTAAAAAAATGTGGAAGGGATAAAAGGTAATATGTAATAAGGCTAACTAATGTAATTAATATTTTTTTTATTTACTTTATTATATTAATGTTACATAAACATCATTTTATACAACGCTAATGCCAGTTTTTTAGCAAGCGATGAACAGAATAGAGGTTTAGTAAAAGAGTCCTCGTTTAGAAACTATCAATGAAAAACTATTATTTTGTTCGAAACTTGGTTACGCTCATGTAAAAAAAAAAACGTTTGGTAATGTTTCGTAAAAAAACGTAACAAAGCGTATGAGACGAACAGAATAAAGGTTTAGTAAAAGTATTAGTTTAGAAACTATTATCAAAAACTAATATTCTATTTGAAACTTTGTTACTTTCATGTCAAAAACGTTTGTTAACGTTTCGTTCAAAAACTTCTTAAGCTTTTACTAATGGCTCTATATTACGAATGGCTATATATGACGAATGGCTCTTTTACGAATGGCTCTATAATTTTATATTGTAAAGTATCGGGTAATAATTTTAATATTTTAATAATTAAATTTATATTCATGTAGGTAATTTATTTTATTAAAGATTCTCTGTTAAATGGGTGTCCAGGACTTAAAATCCGAAAATCTTTATGTCTAGGAAATTTTTCTGAATTTATTTCTCTATACGGATTTTTTTTTTATAATTTACCTTTTTTTTGTCAGGAGGGCATTAATTTTTTTTTTAAATGTCGTTATATAATTATACTAATTTTTATTTACATTTTAATAGATCTCTCCTTATTTGAAGCATTTTTTTACTAAATTACATAGCAATGTATAAAGCAATTGTTAACCATGTGTTTTTTAAAGTACTACATATTTGAACATACACCCGTAAAAAACTTCAACAGTTTCATTTCGGCACACATTAAAAATATCATATATATTTATATATTTTGTTTAAAATAATCACTTGTTGTTATTAACCATAGTTAGGCCCTGGGCCCTGTTATAAATACAGTTTATATATATATATATATATATATATATATATATAGATATAGATATAGATATAGATATAGATATAGATATATAGATAGATATAAATCAAGATTTTTATAAATATAGTTGTTTATGACCTGCAAGTTTGAACTATTCAGATAAAAATTTCGGGGGAAACATGGACTAGTCGCTATACATATGTATTTGCACATGAGTTCGGGCTGACTATTGAGTGTCGTTTCGCAAACTATTTTTGTTTGCTTTTCTTGTCCAATCCATCTGGCATAACTGTGGAAGTTGGAAGGACAAAAGAAAAGGAGACAGCTGGTTTGACAACCGAGTACCCATTGCGTGGGCGGAGTTATTTATTCTCTATGGTACTTTTTTCAGGGATCGTTCGTTCACTTGAGCGATAAAAGTGTTGAATGTCCAAATTACACGATTGTCATCGTTGTCTGAATTGTGCATCATTGCAATGGACGAATTGTACAGCTTCTTTTATAATCGCTAAAACAAGTATTTTTGTAAATTTTTTTAACATACTTCGCACTGTTTAAAATTCTGTCGTAAACATACGAAATCGGCTAGTTTCCAGGATTTTCGGAAACTTGTGTTTGAAATCTTTAAATTTTTTGGTGCTTTCCAAAGTATAAGATTTTTTGTAAGATTTCGAAAGGGTTCAAACTCTGTCAAAACTCTACATTCACACGTCTTAAGTTTGATATTGTTAGACCGTTTTTTCATTTACCGGCAAAACCGGAGCCGGTGGCAATGTTATCCAATTATAACGTAGTCCGGTACAGCATTGCATCCGGCGCCATCACCGGCTCCTGCATTACCGGTGTATGAACAAACGGCATTCTTATTCTATGGCAGTCTGTATGTTATCGTATGAGAGAAAATTGTGCTCTCTTCCCATGCAATTTCGTCTTATTATATTCCATCATGCGTTTTGTACTATGTTTATATATTTATATATATATATTTTTTATGTTTTGTAAAGAAAATTATATATCATACTTTAACACTCATGCCATATACTGTTTTAGAAATGCACAAGATTGGTTGTATTTGAAGAGTTTTATTCGACTTTAAAAATAATAAATTACAGAGAAAAAGCAAAAAATAAGAGCAAACATAGCTTGTCGAATATTAAAAAAACAACTCAAAGCTTTATATCAAACTTAAATTCTAAAGCAAACAAATTTTTAAAGATAAACGTGATAAAATCGGATTATTATTTAAATATTGTACATATAGTTATTTATAAATGTCTTGTTTCTACATAACATTATTGATATTTTAAAAAGTTTCAAACAAACCCGTAATAGATTTTTTTTATTTTACAAGTTTTATTTATTTAAGTGTAAATAACTCATCCCTCAAGTTGAATAAAATTTTCAAAAATCGTCTTATCATCTTTTGCCTTTGAAAATTCTTGTCTTTAAAATTTTATTCGCCTGCAACAAAAATGTTTTGAAATTATTTGAAATAAAGATTTTTGCTAATTTTAAATTATAAAATTATGGCGAGTTGAAGTTCAAAGCATTTAAGTCCTATTAATGAGCTTTTAATTGCTGTTTTTTATTGTAGTTATAATAGTAAACAATATAAACACTGAATTCAAACAATAAAAATTGGGACCATATGTGAACTTATTTATATTTTTAAATTTGATATATTGCTATTTGAATACTAAATTCAGACTAAGAAAAAAAATGCCTAAAATTTACCCAATGCTGTGTGTTCTAGGCAAAATGAACATAATAGTTTTTCCCTGCCATGACCCAATTACTTTGAATTGTTCATAATTCGTACAATTTCTAAAATACATGCATAGAATTCATTTTTTTTTTAATTATCGCGATTAGACCCAAGAGAGATATTAGAAATCGGACTATTTTGACTAAAGAGTCCCGTATAAATAAATTATATAAAAAAAATTATATGATTTTTAAATCACTTTTTTCTGATTTCTTCCCTAATTTCAGTGTCATTTTTTGCTTATAGCTAAATTGAAATGCAATAACGTAGTCACTTTTTTTATAGAAAATTTTTGGTATAAGCAGCAGTTCTTATATTTGGATATTTCATTTCTAACTACTTATAAAACTCTTCATTTATCTCATGTCACAGCCCACAAAAATTTCAAATAAGGCCATATAAGAAATTGACAATGTTTTTTTGCAGGAGCTCGGATAGTTCTTGAATTTCAATCTTTTGGGAAGAAAGCCATATCGGTAGATTTAGCTTTTCCTTCCACTTTTATTTTAAATATACTTTTGGAATTTGCAAGGAATTATAATAGCATTTCTTAATTCACTTTTTCTTTTAAAAAAAATCTTCACTGGTTTCATGAGAATTTTTTTTTTAGCCAATTTCAAATCCATCCACATTATCATTGCCTCTAAGCGGAGATATAAGTACGCCACCCCAATCTAAATGAATTATATTAAAAGATTAACGATCCCGACACAAAATCGCATAATTTCATGAAATTTTCGGTCGGTATAGCCATGCTTTTTTTAGCTTTAAAAAATATGACTTTAATTCCCTTCATCCGACTCTGGACTATCCTCCCGCCCTCCCTTTCCCTCATCTGGTTGCCTTGACAACGAGAAGCGCAAAATGAGAAGGGGAAAAAATGCTTCGGGATTAACAACAAGGCCCAGGTTCCACAACATAGCCTTCGGGGTTGAGCCCCACCGTTTCTATGGGAACGCCAGATAACTTTTTTCTTCTTTTTTCGTTTCCTTATTTTTGGGGGGAAATGTTGGACGATGCACTTTGGACATGGGCTGGGACTCTCATTAGGGTGCGGGCCCTCCCCACTCTCTGTGGAGGGCTTCTCCCCCCCCACGCAATTAGGGACTCTGGGATAGGACCACGGATGGCTTTGGGAACACTCGTCTAAAAATGGGATGAGATGATTTTTAAAACTGAAGGTGGGATGGTCATGATCTCGAATAGGATAATAGACAGAAAGAGTTTTGCTTTTTGATGTTCGACAATTTATTTATACGTTCGAAGTATGAACGGAATAATTATGAACGGAATAACGGTTTAAAATGTATGGGAATGCGAACAACAACGAAGATCCAATCTTATTTAAATTTCGAACCCTGTACATTTACCGTGAGAAAACACAGTGCACTAACAAGGATTTTCGTTCATTTAAAAAATATTTGATACATTTATTTTAAATAACGGTGATTGTGTGTGTGTCGGAATCAATAGAACTTGTCCGTTTTTAGCAACAGTTTAATTGCTATTATGCTTATTTATTTGTTTTTATAAATGTTTGCCTTTGAACTAAAAAAATTCAATTTACGAATTAAATTAAAAAATTGTGGCATATATAATTAATGCTAAATGCTGTTAATTTTTCTAAATTATACATTTAATAATATTTTTATTATTGGATCAAGCGATTTTAACAGCGTATACAAAATCTTAATATTACTCATAATTTTCTATTATCTTAGGTTCTATTTTTTAAAAAAAAAAATTTTGTATAATCTGAAATTATTTCATTAAGTATTATTAGCATTTAGAATTAAAAAAAATATGTCGGAATATATGATATTAAATTATTCTATCAAAATTTATAAAAGATATTTAAACATATAATTGATCATGTATTTGTAAAATGAGCGTTACGAATAAGTAGTTATTGCGCGCTTTCAAAAACGAAAAATGATGTATAAAATATTGCCAATATTGTTATAATTTTTTCTTAATAGTTATTAGTTTCCTGTTAAACAAATATACTAAAATATCTGTACTGTATAATTACAATTTTTAAAATTGTTTGAGGGTTTGAAAAGGTTAGTTACTCCACTTTTTGGTAAAAGTACTAGTATCTTTAACCCTACCGGGGTCGCACTGAGCCAGTTAGGCTCAACGCAATGGAAAAGTCGCACTGAGCTTGGAAATGCGACCCCGATAGGGTTAACGGCCGATTTTATTTATAAGAATGATAAAGTTACATAAAAATTATAATACAGAAATCTTTCTAAGATATTTCTCAGAACCTTTCCCGAAAACGTTGGTATATAAATTGGTTCATAACTTTTATTTTGCTAAAAAAACTAGACAAAAGTCAAACCCATCAAGCATAAACATTGTTGTCCGGAAAAAGGTGAAATCGAACAACACATGACACACTTACAACACATGATGCATGTGAGAGCTGGCCAGCGTCACTTATGGCACGTAGGGCGGGCGGGATATCTGAGCTTGCGTCACGTCAATTTCTTGATCATAAGAAAACTAAGAATAGGTATTCACTTTGGACGTGTATGGCGCGTTACAATCCGGTTAACAATGTTCCATAAAACTATGAATGCATAGCGACTTGTGACACATTCCTTTAAATTACTTCGGGAAGGTTCTCTTCCATCTTTCCTTTGGCTAACTTGCGCAAAATGGGAAAGGGCTGAAATGTCACCTGTTAAATAAGGAGACCTAAACCCTGAACCACGGTAACATTAAAGTGCATTTCTACGGACTGGATACTGGACTCGGAATAGTACTTCGGTATAATACCAGGTTCGTTAATGAACTGCGTGGGTGAAGATATTTTAGGAACTCATGTACATGACAATTGAAGTGTTTTTTTTTTAAATATAATTTTTATTATTTTAAAAAGAACTCGAAAGTTTAACTAACTTTTTTAATATTTATATTGCAGTTTTATTTTTGAATATTATTTTTTATTATTTCATAAAAGTTATATCATAGGGCTTGCTACGTCAAAAAATGCTTTCTCAAGAGCCACGTAACAATAAGAGGATCCTCAACTACGTCGAATGGGAAAGGGGCGAGGGGTCTGTCAAAATTTGTGTTGCACAAATACGTGCCATGCAAAATATGTTCCACGCCGAGGTACACCCAATATCAAGTCACCATCAAGGCGTCAAGTGGGTTTGGAATGGTTAAATGACCTTTCCTTCAGAAAATCGTTAAAAAAAATTCGATTTGTAAAGAATTGTTATGCAATTAAAGCAAATAGTTATAGACTCCCATTTAAATAATTACTCTTGTTTGATTATAAGACATTTCTTAAAATTAAAATGCACAATCAAATTTCAAAATGCCTTCTTCCAATTTATAGATACGCCAGTCATTTACTACTTAGAATAGCATATCAACCTTTCTACCAAGACGAAGAGAGTGTTTTCTCTAATAAATTCGTAATATTATGTGAGATACAGATTAATTATGCGTAGTTTCATTTCCATGATGATGCTTCATCTTCTAACGATAATGATCTCTAAACTTCAAGAGATAAATATGCGGCTTGGTTTCCAAGGCAATTTGTAGGCTGTGATAGTTTACAAGCGATTTGTCTTTGGAAATTGCACGAAGCGGATCCAATTTGTCTCTGGAGTTTGAGACGGAGCGTTTCCTGTCTGCGCGCTCAATATTAAGTGACGCGCCTTGTTTAGTAGTGTTCGATTTATTCCAGGGGAAGCCACTTTTCTTAGTTATCTAAGAAGCATGCTTTGGAGATGCAATTTCCCCTAACTCTACAAAAACTCAAATTTGAGCACTTTTGGTGCAATTATGGCTTTTAATTACTCTTCCGAAATATTTCAATTAGGATATTTCACACAAAATTAATCTATATATAAAGAAGAGGGTATGTGTTTTTTATTATAAATCTACAGTTATTATTCCGAGCTTGATGAAATTTTAAACATTTTACCTTCAAAAAAAGGAAAAGGTCACTGTCAATATAAATCTCCTTTCGAAAAGCCTCCCCTTTTCCCACCCCTTAATGCAGAAATGTCTTCTTACTAAAACCTCCAGATGGTGCCACAGTGAAGAGATTGGCCAACACTCTCCCGGGAAACGCCGATTGCTAGTCTTTATGTAAAGAAGAGTGCCTGGGGGTTTGTTTTTTATACAAATCTACAGTTTTATTCCGAGCTTGATGAAATTTTACACACTTGACCATCAAACCAAGAGGAAGGTAACTGTCTGCATGAGATTTCGGAAAACCATCCAATTCTCCTTCCTCCCCTCAAGCGCGGATCCAGATGGGGGGTAAAAGGGAAATTACCCCCTCCCCCCCTAATATCTAAGATTATATTTTTAAAGTCACCTTAGGCAATGAAAAATTTCAAACTAAGGGAGTCAAATTTGGTGTTCATGATAACAATATACTGTATTACCCCCTCTAACAATAATATCTGGATCCGCCCTTGCCTCCCCTTCAACCAGAAATGACTAGTTACTAAAACCGCTAGATGGCACCACGGTTAAGAACTCCAGGTAGGGCAAGGGAGAAAGGATGGGGGAGTGGGGCAAAATATTTGCATCTTGTATTATACACATACCTGCCAACTTTTACAGTATGTCCGTACCATGTATGGATTTTAGACATTTTGTTCGATTCACTTATAAAGTTGTAAGGGATTTTTTCCTTTTACAAGAACTACATAAGAAGCCTCAGGAACCATAAAAACGACAAAATCATTAAAAAAATTGGTATATCATATTTTTATATGTTGTTGCTTAAAAGGCTTAACTTTTTCTGTAAAAATACTATGTGTCTAGTAAATCATTTCATCAGTGTGGTAATACATAAAAAGCAAATTGAGTAATTAAACATTCTGCAAAGAAAAAATTAAAGCTAAAATAATTATTTTTCAAAGTTTACAATAGTTAAACAACCGACTTTTATAATGTTATATAAAACAATTTATGCAAAAATTTTGAGAAAATAAATTGTACGTAATACATTTTCGAAATGTTGGCAAGTAATACATGTTTACTGATATATTCTCAGATAGAACCTAATATTAAAATACCGATTATTTAGCAGTAGGATATTAATCGCTTTATAATTTTTTTTTTCAAATACCATAACTAGCATAATTATAGTATAATACTCTTTTAGTATTTATCAAAATATATAATAAAATAAATATTTGCAAAATTCTCATTCGCTTTTGAAATCAAATGAGAGAAGAACATTTCAATGCAGTAAGCAGCATTAAATAACATGAACAATATTTCCAAAGCACCAAAAAAATTCACTCTTCAATTTTATGCTAGTTTAAAATAACGTCAAATATGAAAGAACAAAATATATATTTTTATAGGTATATATTTAAAAAAACAGTCTTTTGATTATATTTTTAAATTTAAACCCTTTAATAAAAAAGTTAAAAATCTTTAAAATTCGATTATTGGAATATTCTTTGGAAAGATGATTTATAAAAAAAATAACACGATTTAAAAACGTTAATATACATGTCAAATGTATTTATGTTATATCTTTGGAAAAAGGACATATTATATTTAAAAAAAAAACGTTAATCAAATGCAATTTTTCTAATGTATATTTGTTCTTTACACCAAATATAACGAGCACGAAATTGCTTTCCCATGAAATAAATATAAAGTGTCAAGTTAAATTAGTCGTAGTAGTTTTATTTTTTTATAAAATATAGTGTTTTTCATTAATATTTAGACATTGGGTATTCTTCAAAATCGACCGCTCTAGGGGGGGGGGGGGGGCAAAAAATAATTCCAGGGTGGGCAATGTTCCCCCCTGGCCCCTACCTAGCTACAGGCCTGACGTTATTGTTTTAAAGTTTTTCCTCTGGTTCTATTGACAGTATGTTGTCTTCTTTGTGTTAAACAATATGTGTGAGTTCTTGAGGTATAAAAAGATCCAATGACCGCTACAGAAATGTGCATTTCGAATTTGGAACGAACCTTTTACTTCCAGAAGCACCAGAAAGTTAATGAGCTAAAAACAGAAAAGGCTTATTTCTTTTCAATTGGGACGCGAATCATTTAAACCGTCAAGAGTATTGCATTTAGAACTCATTTGTTTTATATTCTAACTCTTTTAATGTCATAATATGAGGAGCATTGACCTTTAGTGTTTCTTCAAATGTCAATTACATCTATTTTTGGGGGGCGAAAACATTTTATAGAATGCGTGTTTACTATATAAACTAGCTGCTTGGCTCCGCGTTATCGGGTATCCGGTCATGTACAAAGATTTCATCAATAAATAAACAAATTGTATGTCAGTATTATACCCTTTGAAAAATCCGGTTTTATACTTAAATTAAATTATATTCAATAGGAAGCGAAAAATATTTTTATAACAAAGAATATACGTAGAAAAAAACTGAATTTTTTTTTTTATTTGCGTGTACATATTATTGTCGTTCACAAAACGTAAATTCGTATATCAATTTTCTTACTTTACAAGACTGCCGATTTAAGTTTCCATGTTCAAATCGAAGAGCGTTATTTCTAAACTAAATCAATATCGCAATAATATTTATATGTTAAATATTTATATATATTTGATATTAACAAAAACTTTAATAAATTGTTTTTAATTCCTACACATTTTTTACCCATTCAAAGCAGAAGCTTCTCGTTTTGATTAAACGTTTTCTGCAGTTAGATCAGATTTAATGTGCTTCCTTTCAAGTTTTTTTTTTAATATTGTTATTATTAAAGTTTTTTTCTGTTAATAAAATGGAAATTTGATTATTAAAACGATAATTGTAATTAAAATATATTTGAAACATACTTTAAAAAAAACTTTTTATACAATTACAAAAAAAATTATACAATTAAAAAAAAAAAATTATATTTTCTTTTCTTCAACTTTAAAAGTATTGTGACTCTATTTCTGACTATTATAAATACAGAATAAAATATAAAACAGCATCTAAAATCCCATTAATATGAAATCCCAATGAGGCAACTTCAAAATCCTTTGAACTTCAACTCGTCATAATTTTAAAACTAATTTAAAATGACCAAAAATCTTTATTTCAAACATTCATTTCAAATGCTTTCAAAACAATTTTGTTGCAGAGACACAAGAAAAAAATATAAAATCTCCAAGTAAAAAAAAGTTGTAAATTCCCGACAGCTACTATTGATGTGTTGAAACCTTTTTTAATTATAAACAATTTAATATATAAACAGGTCATTTGTAAATAATTACGTGTATTTAAAAACGGTCCAATTTTATCACTTTTTTTCTTGAAGACTCGGTTGCTTTAGAGTTATAATTTTATCCAGAAAGCAATGGTAATTTTTCAAACGACCAGTCGGGAGTTCAACGTTGCTTCTGTTCCAACGCGCATATGTTTAAAATAATATCTAAGCAACACGTGTTACTGTGAGGGTTAAACTTTCCCCCTCCTTTCCAAAAAAATATTATTGTTTTTATGTTCTTAGTAGATAGTATTTGTGTATTAAATATGAAAAACTAACAAAATCGTATGAAAAACTATTTACCATTTGGTCAAATCTATTTATAATTGTAAAAGTAGTTTTCCAGTAAATCTTCAAGTCAATAATTTGCTACGTATTTAGTAATTAATCTTGAAATCAATCCGATAGTATAAGAATAAGGCCTAATAGAGCACGAATTTACAAATACTTGACAAGTTTCATTACGACTTAATTATATTTAGTTTACTGATGTCTTAATAATAGCAACTAAAGCAGTTCTTTTGAAAAATGCATGGAATATTTTAATTTTTCGCTAACATCCATTTGATAGAAAAGTCTATATTTTAAATTAAAAACTTTATGATTTTCCAACAAAAAATATTATTGTATTTAAAAAAAAACAAGCTTGTAACAAAAATTGAAGTTAAAAAAATATAATTTTTGGCATTTAGAAGAAAAAAAAAAGATATTTAACCTTCTCTAAACAGAAGACGTATATTCAATTCAATTTACATCATATTCCTTTTTTATTTTTTTACGCAAATCTTGAAATACTTATATAAAATGGAATTTTAATAATAGATTTTAAAAAATTGAATTTTTTTTAAAATGAAATATGTAATCTTATATTGAAACCCAAATTTTGAATTGAATCGGTGAGATTAAGAACGGTACTAGTCCAATGAGATTTCATTGGACTGTGTTCTTCCTCTCACCGATTCAATTAGAATATAAATTTATCGGATTGTATTGTGAAAGATTCAAATATGACCCATTTAAATTGCAATTTAATTTTGATAATATGAGAGCCTGGCGAAACATTTTCAATGTCCCTTGCCCAATAAAACAAAAATCATGGGGGGGAGTTATAACTGCTCTTGTCTTTTGATGAACCCAGGGCCTCTTACTCTAAACTCTAAAGGCTTAGCATAAGCTACTGCTGCCATCTATCGTCAAGCGTAAAAGACTGAAAGTTAGTTGATAAATAGTCGAGAGATAACATAATTTAAAACTTGAAAAATAAAAGATTTGTTATTGTTTTTACATCCCTTTTTGGTTATTCCTATGATTTTGAAACAATTGTAACATAAAGTGTAATAATTATTTAGGTTAATAATTGTAATTGGTGTTATAATATTGTCGTTAATAATTAATAGTCATAAATAAGGTAATATTCTATTGCTAATATATAACTTTATTTCGTGAATAATAAATATTATTCTGTGTTGGGAATCTTAAGGTATTA
This sequence comes from Troglohyphantes excavatus, assembly GCA_963932185.1. Classification (NCBI taxonomy): domain Eukaryota; kingdom Metazoa; phylum Arthropoda; class Arachnida; order Araneae; family Linyphiidae; genus Troglohyphantes; species Troglohyphantes excavatus. The sequence continues at coordinate 14,811,033 of OZ010672.1, forward strand.
CAATACAATTACAATTAATAAATTGAACTTTCTAATACAATTAATAAATTGAAAGAAACGCCATCGCACTGTTAAAAATATTTACACCATTTTGATATAAGTGACTGATGTTAAATTTTCTTGGAATACATTTTTTGTCAAAAAATAGAGAATTGAATGGTCAAAATCAGTAATTTTGTAAATTCTGTGGGAAACCGAATCAAATATTTCGTCATTTTTGACAAATATTTTAATCGGAGCATATTTACTGAATCTTCCGTTAAATTTGATTTCTTACAGTGTGTGCGAAACAAATCACTCTGTAGAAAGACTTTTTTATAAAGAAAAGTTGTTTATATAAAATTTTCGAAAATTTTACATGGTTTACTTAATTTATGTATTATTGTTTTATTTAACGAAATAAAAAAAAAGGTTACACGGATTAGACTGTAGATAAGAGTTGGAGTGTACCTTAACTGTAAATTTTATGTTACTGCAATAATCATTTTAATTGATTATTTAATATTTTTTAACTATATTCACATGGAGTTTTGGTGATGAATGTTTAAACAAAATGTAATGGCTATAAGTATTTTTATTTGAACTATTGTATAATAATTGTAGTACATTAATTTCTTCTTCTATTTCCCAGAGTAGCGGATGTGAGCCTGGAGAAAGCCTGGTGTACAAGAAAGTGGCGGTTGTGGAAAATTTTTACGACATCATTTATGGCGTACACGTTGAAATGGACGGCCGGGGAGGGAAACATGCTGGTCAAAAAAGAACATACAAAGCGGTAAGTTTGCAAAACTACTCTTCTGAAATCATTACTTCAAACTTTAATGTAATTAAAGGCAACAGTAATTTATTTATCTAAACAGTTTATTAATAATAATTAAAGTTCAACACACTTCCTTTCGGAATTGAAATATCTTTATCGCAGTATATTCTTCAAAACTCTTTATCTCCTGTATAATATCCATTTACGCTACCATGATCAAAAATTGCTACGCAAATTGCAGAATTATGCCAACAATACGCTAAACGAAGTAAGAGTAATAAAACGTCAAATCTTCGGTTGCATATCTATACTCTAACGAATTTCGCTTATGTTATATAAATAAGGAAGGTTCATAAAACATAGTCTAACACAAATCAAATGTCCATTGTTCTTGTAGTTACTACTAGTTATACGTCCAGGGAATAAATATTTATTGTTATTTTTTTTTTTAAACTTTGAAATGGAATCCTGCTGGAACTTACAAGGATATTCGGCTTCCAGGGAAAGGTAGTACACTTTTGATAGCCGAAGAAAAACGTTTTCAAATTTTTAAAGTAGTTTTTGTTTGGTGATCCCTTTGTTCTTTCTTGAACAATTCTAAATAGAGTTAGAAAATGTTGCTTTGTAAAGGGTGACGATACCAAAATGTAAAAAAAAAACTTTTTTCGTAAAAGAAAAGTTTATCACAAATAAAAATTTAGGAAACTACACAAAAAAATCTAATTAAAAAAATAATTACTTTAATTAGTTAATAATATTAATGTAACTTACCAAAAATTTTGATAATTCAATTAGAATTTTAAATTGTAATTCGGTACATATTCTTCACAGTTCTGATATCGCCTGTAGAAATACTGAAAAATTTGGTGCTTTTTTTTAAAATTAGCGATACGTGCAAAACTTACGATTAACTAATGCACTAAATGGCGGCACTAAGTACTACTTGTTGATGACGACTTGTTTCTTTAACTTTGAAAAATCACAAAAATTTTCTGTAAAAAAAACACAAAATCCTCAAATATAGTCCATTCTCAATTAAATCTACATATAAAAATATAAACTAAACACATTGTGCTACATAAAAGTACGTTGTGTCAAATATTACGGAGATTGGGGTACAATCGTCCACTTTTAAAATCTTGAATTGGACCAAAAAAATATTGCAAACATTCTCCAACCTTTCTGATTAACTTATAATTTTCTTTAAACAAATTATGCAAAAATAATCATAGTGCGGACTCACTATGTCTTCTTCGACACAGAGACGCAATGAATCAGACTTTGAGGTCGTTTGGAAATGAATAGAGCAATTTATTACGCAAATTAAGATACGAAGACATTTTAATACGACAAAATTGTATTTATATTTAGAAACATGTCTTATGTATAAAACCTAAATAGAAAAAAAACTGCTTAAAAATAAAATGAATAACAATGAATTATCATTAAAATTAGTGAATGAAATGTTGAAAGAAAGTGCACATCTCGTGGCCCCTAATTTTGTGTCTCGTTCCTGAACTATCTTTCTAAGAGTATCTTTAGGTAGGGAAACACTAACTGTCAAACGTTGAGGTTGTCTAGCTTATTCAGCGGTGCAGGTGGGAAGGAGGGTTTCCTGTAACGTTTGCAGTCAGTCGTACGGGTTGTTTGAGTAGGAAAGCTAGCTCTCTGTAGTCAATGGGTGTAGGTATAAATTTTATTTATAGAAGTTTATTATTTCAATACACAAGGGAAGACACATTCTCGTTGCAAAATTATTCCCTTCTACAGCTGAAGCACGCTCGAAAAATTTGTTTCGTTAAGTGGGAAAAAATACTTGAAATTATACGGAACTGCATTTTGCTTTTAGTTTGTTTCAAAGCGGGTAGTCTACTGTTTTTCTACCTTCCATTTGGAATTGTCAGATTTGTTAATTCCGAGTATGAACTTAGCCCAAGACATTTCGAAGAGCTTTCCTGTAAAATCGTGTTTTCATATTCCTCTTTTCTCAAGAATGAAGGAACCGAGTTTTGTTTTCTCTTTTTTTTTCGTATTGTTCACAAATAAGCACACTGTCGCTCACAAGACGTGAGAGCGGAACTCAAAAGTGTCCATTTTGAGTCATACACAGAATAGTACTTATCTTTGTGAATGGAGTAGCATATTGTGACGAATTAAATAAGGTAAGGCGGAGTAAGTGGGTACACGGGGCATCTGGGCACCCCCTTTGCATTTTTAAAAGAAATGTTAAAGGGAATTTTCCAACCACGTTCGGGCAAAACTGGACATGTTTTCTCTCCAAATCCATTGCACTGTGGCACTCATGCAGTAAAGAAGATAAGTAAATCATAAATTAAATAGTTTTTTCTGCTTACAATTGGAGTTACTGTCCTCTAATGGTTATTCTGGTGAGTATAATTTTAAAATTACAATAAAAATAACTAAAAACTTAAAATAATTAAGTAAATTGAATTTAGGTTTAATTTTTTTTTTGTTTAGCACAAAAAGTTAGAAGGGGATAAGCTTTTTCCCCCTTGTCCAAAGCTGATTTGGTGCAAATGGGCTTGGGGAACTGGGAACGGGTGAGGCCCAGTAATCCCAAATTATTAAGTTAATATATTCTAATTTTTTTTCTGATAAAATGGCGTGGAATTACGTTTGGAAAACTGCAAAAGGAGCTAATGGGAACATATTCACAAAAGAAGATTTGCAAAATGCAGTAGTTGACGTGAAAAATGGAAATAATGGAATGGTCCATTCCTAGTTCATATTTATTTGTATCAAAGTGTCTCCAATATTCTTAAAGCGTTTTTTAATTTAAAAAAATTAAATAGTGCAATTTCCAGAGATGGTGGGACTTCTATGCATACTTCAAATACTGTATTAATTATCAACTCCATAATGTGATGCCTTCAAGCAAGTGTTAAGCTTTCACTAGATAGTTTTTGCTCTAGAAGGACATAGGCGCCAGAATTATGACCAGTATTTGAACTGATAGTGTCAAAACACATTGCCCGAATAATGTCTACTTACCCCATACTTTAATGGCTTTAAATACAGCTGCAGCATGAGCCTCTGATGTTTTAAGATGGATTCTTAGTACGATTCCTGGTAATTGTGAGTAGTTGATAAATTTTAGTAGTATGGCATAGAAATTCCTGCTTTTTTCCAAAACTTTGTTATTTCTTTAATGGTAAAATATGATGTTTGCTTTATGGTCTCTTTCATTTCAAAATGGTGATGTAAGAAAATCCGAGTGATGATAGCAACCTGCTGCCATTTTATTCAGAAATTAAATGACCAAGAAGATAGGAATTGAGAGTTTGAGTAATTGTTGCTTTAGTCATTTTTAATCACCTATATATAAATCTAAAAGAAATTTACGAGTTTTTTTAATTAGGCTTAAACAGGAAACATCAAGCACTCGAAAATTAATTCAGCACGAAAGGGCTGACCTTATTTTGTCAAGTGCTGTTTACAATTTAACATAGTCTAGGCTGCCATTTGCAAGTCAAAATATAAAGCTGAAGGAATTATAAATTTATTTAAAGTTTAAGGGTAGTTAATTTAATATCCCAATACATTGTGCACACTTAACATGCGCATTTGAAACTTCCCATCATTGAGCTACCTGTAAGTATTGTAAAAGTGTGCTAATATTTTGCATGATTTTTTTTTCATAAAAAGGAGCGAAATTAGAGGGTGAGAAGAATATATTTTGTTATTGAAAAATTATTTGTCTATAAGAAAATAACATTTGTAAAACATTAAGGTAAACGTTAGCTAAAAGTTAAGGTTTCTTAAAAACCTGCTCTTAGAGTAAAAATCTAAATTTTATATATATGCTATAATAGTCCCCATTTCTTAAAAAAAATCATAATTATAACTTTTTTAAAAATATATTCACTCATTTAATTATGGTAATTGTTTATAATTTAGTTTGATTAAAACTGAAATTGACAATATTGTAAAAAAAAACTTTGAAATTGATAATAAGTTTGAAAAACTGTTTTACAACCTTCATTACATAAAGTTTTTTCCAGTAATAAACCAAGTGTACCTTAAACTTTTGATAGAATATACAAGAAGACCAAGATATATGCAATTGAATTCAATTAATAACATCAAAAGCTTTTTGCATAATGACAAATTTATAATTTTCATATTTATTTTTTAATATACCTGGACGAAAAACCATTTCGCATTCTATACAAAGAAGATGAACAAGAACAATTACAAATAGAAACAAAAATTTAATAATATAAGAGCTTTTCTTCATATTTAGATTTTACAAATAATAATGTTTTCGAAATTGTCTAGGATAAACAGCAGTAATCCAAGGATATCATTTTAAAATACAATCAACATCTTTATTACAAAACCTTTAATGAAATATAAATTCAAATCTTTTTGCATTCGTTTTAAGAAACCACAAATTAAAACATTATCTGTAGCCCATTCATCTACTAAAAAAATCCTATTTGAGGTTGGATGATACAGCGTGTTGTTAATTTAAACTAAAAACATAGAAATATTTAACAGAAAATATGGAAAGCCGGGCATATAACCATTATAAACCTTGTGAATTTTTTTATTTTAATGCTTTCAGAAATTTGTTTAAAAATTTTTTAACTCGCATAAATAGTCTATGCAACAAAACAGATTTTGAACCTGAGATTTTTATTAAATTCAATATTTTTATAAACTTTCTTTTAAGTTGCATACATTATGCAGTAATGTTTGTAAATCATATGTAAACATTTCAATAGTAAAACATGACCATTGCCAACTCAAAGTAAAGCTTTGTTGTACATAGAACATATAATTTAGTACTAATTTATAAATATACAGGAATTTGCTAATTAGTAGAGTGGTTTTGATCATTTATTAAAACACTTCAGTAATAAAACTGGCTCAATCTAAATTTAACCCGCAGTACAAACTTCAGTCGTGAAAGTAAGTCGCAAATATCGATATCTGAATCACAGAGTCCAACCAAATTTATAAATTATTATATAAGAAATTTATAACAGTCAATTTCAAAATTTAGATTTTGTAGCTTAAGGAAATCAGTTTATAACGTAATATTCTCCATAGCGCTTTGATCCACAATCACAACAAACAAAAAAAATTGTTTTAAAAATATAAAAGCAGACTTCTCTATAAAAAAGTTAATATTGGGTTCTTAAGTTAATCTTGGGATCAAAGTTTCTTGAAAAACTATTTATGCAATTGAAAGCTACATAAAGCCCCATGCCGCCCAAATAGCTAAAAATATCGCTAAAATAATATAAAACTCAGCGCGTTAAACTAGTCGAAATAGTATTTCTTGGTGTAGCAAAGATGGCGCCACGGTTACAGTGAAAGCTTCAAAGCACTCGCCCAATGCTCTCTCCTGTTACTCTTACCTCCATAGACATACATAATGCCTATTAAAATGGTTTGTTATATATTCCACATTCTAATTATCAGTAAATAATTACTGAAAAAATTAAATGGTTTTAAATGCTAATTTTTTTTCTGGAAAAATGATGCCAATAAATTTGTCACATTCTGAATGTAAAAGCCACATTCCCATTACCTTAAATTTGAATTTGTAGATAATCGTTCAAAATTTGTGACGTTTTCATAACGAATGTAACAGTGTAGAAAAATTGCGCTAGTTCGATTCTTGCACCTATCTAATTCAATACGAAATAATTCTGGATATTAATTTGTATTAGTTAGTAATAATTTAAAATTGATCTGTTTCACGGATTTCGAAAATGAGTTTAGTTTCAATCAGATGGGGATTGAAAATGAGTAAGGAGGTTTTGCAATTGAACAACGAAAAAGAGTTTCAAATTTTTCGTTAACCACATTTAAAACCATTTTCAAATATAAATTTGACATTTATTAAAAATGGGTTTTAAAATTTGGTTATCTTGTTACTTCAAATAAGTATTCATCTTTATTGAAAGATGTGTTCGAAATAGCCTTGTACCTGCCTAATTCAACATGAAATTACTTTCGATATTAAATAGTAATAAATAAATAAATAAATACTGATGTGTTTTTTGGATTACTTAAGTATGTTCAGTTTCAAACAGATATTTAGATGGGTAACGATGTTTTACAATTGAAAAACGGATAAAGAGTTTAAGAGTTTGCGATTAAAACGTGCATATAGTAATCTAAGCGCTTTAAAGAAAAAAAAATCACATACAGGGGAATTAAGTTCACCAAATTTAAAACCATTTTTTAAAATAAATTTGACATATACAGTAAATGTTTTTAATTATTTTTATCATGTTACTTCAAAAAATTATTTTGTTAATTTGAAGTAGCTATTTTATTTATTTAATTCATGACCTATACTACTGGTGACTTACACAAATTTTATACTCTTGTAAGCTTTTCAGCACAAAATTATGAAATATTCCTAACAACTGTGGCAAATCTCAACATGTGTCATTTTCAAGCATTATGCTAAATAAAATAATATATTTGTCTTGAAAAGTCGACAATTGCAGCTTCATCATTTAAAAAAATATGTTTAACAAAAAAAAAATAGATTAAGATTAATTTAATCGTAACTGCATTATAAAATACAATAAAAAAAAACTGTTATATTTAGATTATAGAAAAAGTTTTAGAAGGTAGATTTTCTCAACTGTTGTAGTTAATAGTTAATTGTTTAAAATTATATTATTTCATCACTACGACTAATTCCGAATAACATATAAAATTATTCGAAATAAGTACAAATCTTTATTATTGATTAAACCTTTAATAAAAATATAAAATGTTGTTCGTTTCTTATTATTTGCGTATGCATATTAAAGATAAAAATTGCTGAAATAATTTTGCAGTAGCAAATTATTAATTTGAATACACCATTATCATAATCTTCTTTGTAACTACTTTGCATAGCATTTAAATGTCCATTCAGTTACTCCAGAGTTAGACGGTGCAACACATCACTACAAATTGTTACTGAAATACTGAATTACAAGAATATTGTCAGTTTAGCATGCAAACGAAAACTTTGTGCTACAATTACGTGAATGGTTGTATTAGACGCTCAGGATCAGGGGTGCCTATCCAAGAACCTATCCCCCTCAAGACCAATGGCGCAAATCCCCCCCCCCCCCCCCAAAAAAAAAAAAAAATCTACCTACTCAAATCTAGTTAAGCATAACTTTATTAGAATCTCAATTTTTCAACTGAATCCACACAAAGCTCACATTTCGTATTTTGTAAATCAGTTAGAGATAAAATCAATATATAAATTTGGTTAGTTTAACTTGTATACATTGACTTATATGTTTGGAACTTATATATTGCCTTAAACTTCCTCTCCGCATCTCTTTACAACGTTTCATTGCTACAAACAAATGGGGCTTAAAGCCAGGTTCGTTGGTATAATATATGGTCGGAGATTCGGATAACAAAATTTTGCCAAATAAAATCGTAATTTCAGAAATTTATTAATTTTTAAAACAGACGTTAAAATTCATAAATTCCATAAAACTTGTTATTGTATGTGCGCTAAGAATCGATCGATTTCGGTTCAAGAACCGCAGCTTTGTTCTAGTCTAAAAATCTGGTGTTTTCTACAAAATGTCATCCATTTGGCTAAGGTATTGATTTCAATTCCACCAGAAAATATGATTTACAAATGGACATTTTTAAAATCTTAAAAGCTTGTTCAATTTTGGAAAAACCCTTGCAATCGCCCCATTTACAATATTTAATTTTATTACATTTGACAGTGATATAGCAAAATCGCTCTAATTACCAGAAACACATGATGTAAATAGGTTTTACCCTAAATGCTCAGAAACAATTGCCTCTTATATGTTAGCCAAATGTTACTGAAAATGTGAAATACTTTATATAAGAAAGAAAAGCTATTTGACTGAGATAAAAAAAACAGATGTTTTTTTTAAATACATCATGACATCAAAAAAATAACAAAAGAATAAAACTAATGATATTTACGCAGGTTATATGTAGATGGCTCTACGAGTGTATATGCAAATCACGTAGTTTGTATTCCTCAATCACAGGGCCATATACAAAAGCTAACGCGCTTTAATAATGTCCCCCAGTCTTCACGGATGTTATTTACGCACGTTAGCTTCTGCAAATAACTCTGCGATTGGTCCATACAAACCACGTGGTTTGAATGCACCAATAATAGAGACTTCTGCAAAATGCAACGCGGCGTAAATAGAGTCCGTGTAGAACGGGCCCTAGACAATCTGTTATTCATTGGTTACGTATAGTTTCTCTTACTTAATGTTATGAACAAAACTGCACATTTATATCTAGAAAGTTACATATGGAACACAGCTATATATATGGTCAAATAGAAATATTTATGGAAAAGTGGGAAAATCCATGTCTTAACGGTTACATATGTCAACATGAAATAAAGTACAGATTATAAGTAATGAATAAACTTGTGAAAGTTCTATAAAAAAACGTCTATTAAACCCCAAAAGAGACAATTTCTCGACGAAATTCATGCAAAATGCTTAACGTTATTGGTTTTGTTTAAAATCACTAATGACCTTCTATAATTATGTTTAGCTATTTTAAATATCAAATGCCAAAACTTAATTTTATCGAATTTTAAGAATTTTTTTTAAAGGAAACTTTAATTTAAAAATGCCGTGTAATATTTATCCACTTTACAAGTACAGTTTATCAAACTCAGAAAATACGTTTCATTAAGTTTTTTTTTTTACAATTTAAATTTTCGCAGCTTTGTTCCACATTTCAACTGCAAGTTCACAAAAACCAATCGTCCTTGCTTGACTGAAATATATAATCTGTACCTTTATTGTAACACCATTGAAATTATTAAAACTGATTCGATGCCAAGACGAAACCCAAATATAATAAAATCGTCTACGCTTATTAGTGAACAAATGCATGAAAGTAATTAGTTTCTTGCGGAGTTGTATATAAAAATCATAATTTATGTTATAAATGTTATTGAGATGAGGAGACAGTCTATGCTTCATTGCAGTTTTTTTTTAAACATTTGCCACATATTTACAAACGAAAGAGTTAACTTTGTTACAGTCAGCGTTTTCTTTCCAGTTTTTGTTCAGACTGCAGTCCTAGGTTTATATCATGCACGTAGGTATAGATTTTTCATGGGAAATCCGTTGCTTCACTGACTGAGCAACGGATTTCTTTAGGTACCTTATCCCCCCAAGAGGGGGGGAAGAACCTTTACCTAAAGAAATCCGTTGCTTTTTTTGGGGGTCCCTCATAGAGGGGGAGTCCTTAATCCCCCCCCCCCCCCCCAAAAAAAAAATCAACAAACTTCTCTACCCGCCCCAAAAAACAAAACCGCAAATCATAAAGAGTAATAATTTGTTTGATAATTAATTTGATCTTACATAAAGAGTATTCATTTGTTAGCCATACTCAAAGTAGTACGATTTGCGATATTTTAATATTTAAAGACTTGATCATTTAAATATATATATTTTCGTAATAGTTACTTCGTTTGATATTTTTTTCTGTTTCTTGACTGATTGTATAACAGTTGACACAATACGTTTCATATTCACGTCCCAATATAATACCGACTTTATATTAAAAATATGATATAAATATTAAGTTATTATATATTGGCTACTATTTACGTAAAAACGCACTTGCATTTACGCGTACTCTTTTAAAAGGTGTTAGATTATATTTCAGAACTCATGCCTAAGTAAGTTAATAAAATTCGATGTTGTAAATATTAGGCGATTTTAATTATACTTTAATAAACTAGTTTAATCCAATATCAATATAATTTGAATGGATGCTGGTGTTGAAACATATATGGTCTCATATTTGGCAGCAGTAAAATTATTCCTCTTAAAAATTCTTATTTTAGCATTAGATTTCGTATCAAATATATATAATTCTTCATCTGAACGTCAATAGCCCATATGCAAGTCCAAGTAATTAAAAATATAAATAGTAATAATTAATTTTCGTTCCCTAAATTCTTTTCACAAATATTCATTTCTTATGGAGTTAATTTTGAGTATTACAGTTGCCTGGTAAATGAATATAAACTATCCACGATTTTAATATTCTCAACAAAGATTACTGACACTATGCATTTTCTCTTTGGAAATATGCATAATTCATCAATTACTTCAGCTAAATTGAAGTTTCACAATGAAAATATGAATCTTGATGACTCTATGAATATCATCTAATATCTGAAGATTTTCTGATTAGAAATGAATAAATATGTTCATGAATTAACACGAAGTGAAGAAATGCTCATTGTTAGGTTTTATTCTAGGGGAAATATTGTAGTTATCCTATATATGAGCATTTCTTTTTATTATGGACTTTAAATGTTTTGCAATGCTCTTTTATCAATTCTCTAATGTTCTTATTTTTAAAGATTATGTACAAAAAGATTTTTTATGTGTCTGAACTTTTGAATAACGTATACAAGTTTTTGACTTGAGTAACGTGTAAATGTATTGTCTTACAGCTGATGGCCTTTTAAACATTTTATTTTATATAGTATTTTTTAAATTTGATTGTGTTTTAATTTTATGTTTAATGAAAATAATTTAAAAAAAAGGAAATGAACAAAGCTTTGTAAAAAGTTATATAATACATGCAAAAGATAATTTACAACTAGTTAATTTGAAAGGACTTATGATTTCCTTTAAAATGTTAGGGAATTTGTATTTACAATTTTAAAATTTAAATTTTCAAATTTATCTGTGAATATTTCAAATGAAGAACATCGGAAGGCAATAATACTTAAAATGAGTATACCATGGAATAAATTTAATTTTAATATTAAATTGTTGTAATTAATTACTTAAAATCATCACCAGATCATAAACAAAAATCATCTGAATCTTGTCGAAAAAATAATTTTGACACCCATATTTAAGATATGATCATTTGGGAAATACTGGGGAGGGGCATTTTAAATATTATTAAAATTTAAAATCTTGGCTATTCTATCTTAGATGTTCTATTTGAAAGAACTTGATATAATATCCCATTGCTGTTTGAATCCTAATAAGATAGCCCACTATTTCCTCCGCATGGTGTGCAGATCGCCGAGATGTACTCTTTCCTCCCCCGCGAAGCTGTGACCCACTTCCTGATGTCGTGCACCGACTGCCAGAAGCGCATGCACCTCGGCGAGCAGAAGGCCCCCGCGCCCCCCAGTCACCATGACAACGGCCCCGACGAGAGCATCAGCTCGCTCGACTTTGCTGCCGGGGCCGACGACACTGGCTCGCCACTGCACATCGACTACAGCCTGCCCATCACCACCACCTACCTCAAGCACATGAGGAGCCTCGGATACTCCGAAGAGGATGCCCTCAACCCCGATAGAGAGGTAACGCACCTGCCTGCAACCCTCCCCACATAGTATCACGACATATGTATGTTTCTCTGACACGAGAGAGCAACAATGTTTCTCTACTACGAGAGAGAGAGTAACAATGTGTCTCGCGGTCGGGAGAAACAGTGTTTCTCTCCTTACATGAATTCGTCCTGTGCATCCGATCCTTGATAGATAACTCTACTTTCAGAACAAATATCGACGTAAGGATTGTTGTAGGGGTAACACTAATAAGAAAATAGGATTTTTAATACTTAAAGATAATATTTGGGAGTGTGATTGTTAGGATCTGAATAGAGTAACTATGGTACAAGTCTGTTTTTCTAATAAATAATATGTTTTTGGAACGGTTGTCATTCGAGTTCAATTGTAATTGAGTTAAGGTAAATTCAACTACACCCCTCCGTCCTCATTCCGAAATTATATCACTTTCTTTTACACAGCAAAGAACAGCAAGGCTTTTTTTATCTCGCGAGAGAGAGAGAGAGAGTAACAATGTTTCTCTTACTCCAGAAAACAGTGTTTATTTCTCTTTCCTTTTCTTGAATTCGTTCATGCTAAATTCATCCGATCCTAGATAGAGAACTATACATTCAGAACCAATATCGACATAAAGATGGTTGTTCTTGGAGGAAAGTCATAGAAGATTTTTATTGTACTTTTGATTGGAGCGATTGTGGTACAAGTCCCGATTGTAAGATGTGGTTTTGTGTCAAAATTCCATTTTTTCTTTTTAATTGAGAACGTTTATGTTTAGTGTATCGAACTCCCAGAAATAAACCAATATCATCATATACATTATTCCAAATAATTGTTATTTGTAAAGAAAAGGGACTTGGAAGTGTTGTGTTGACTTCTAATCGGATTGATTCTGGTATAAATAGAACTTTTCATTAAAATAATTTTCTTGTGGAAAAAACGGTGTTTCTCATTTATTTCAGGTTATTCATGTTGCGGCGTTAAATAGTTGACTAAGGACAACATTTAAGAATATCATAATTGTTATTCTTAATGAAAATATTTTAGCAGTATTGTTAAGATCTGATCAGAGTGATTACGGTACAAGTCTGTGCTCCTAACAACTAATTTGTAGTTAGCAGAATCTTTTTTTCTACAAATTTTCTTATTCAAAAGTTCTTATTTCCTTTAAAACACTTATTAATGACAGGAAATTATCATTACAGTAACCTTTGAATTACCAGATTTTTTTAAAGGTCTAACTTATCTTATATTAAAAAAAATATCCGAATTCCTAACTTTTTTGAGAAATATGGGGCTAAGTGAATGAACATTTGGGCGAATTATATATTTTTTGGCTATTACATTTTTCTGGTTTCCATAACAAATTTCGTTTAAATATATATAACAAATTATTCTTGAAAATGTTTAGCTCAATTTTTTACTTTCATACAAAGTGTTTAATTTTAAAATAATCAAGTGAGTTAAATTATACTTAGATAGGGATTAACCACCGTTGGGCGTAGAAAAAAGTTACACCATTGGCAAAGATATGAGGGAATTGCTAATATAAGCAAATTAACATATGTGAGAGGTATAATATTGTGTTAAATATTAAAAATACAGAGTAGCACTTCTGCCGCAATGCAGTTCAGATATAGTTTAGCATATTCTCAATACTCAATCACGTGAATCTGCCACAAAAACGACCATTTATTTACATTTTTTTGGATTAGGAGACCATTTGTTCATGCACAGGCCAACGCTGGTTAATGGTGATCGATAAAATAGTTATTCTAATCCTATTAAAAAAATGTCAACTTTTGCAAAATGTGCATAGTCTGTTTATGGTAGATTACATAAACGTCGCACTAGAGCTACAATTGGCTATTGGCGACGTCATTGGAGTAATCGAATAGTGAAGAGAATAAGGAATGGCAGAGTTTCTGCACGGTCATTGTAGAGCTGTCATTGAAAAAGTTGAATGCGTGAAAATAAGCACGTTGCCAATGTCCAGCTTATGAATGTGACGTGTTTCAATAAAAATTAGAATATTATATTTCTATAAACTTTTTATTTGATTTCATAAGAGCTATAAATAGCTTGAGAGAAATCTGATTTTAAAGGTAAGAATAAGATGTTTTTTTAAACAGATCTGTATGCACATATGAAAACCTAGGTAGGTACGCGTTTAATCTTCTTACAGATATGGAATATTCTAAATTTGTTTTTAAGCAGATAATACTATCCAAATATGTAGGAGTTAACTTTTTCATTGTTTTCAAAATTAAATTTCAAAATATTGACTTTTCTCATATAAATCTTTCAGTATAAATAAGAAATTAGCATAACAAAATGCGGATATTTCATGTTAATAATATTTCCTCTTTAACATAATATTTCCTCTCTCTTTAGTTTCTCATATTTTTGTAAAGAACATTAAATTGTTTAAAGTTATATTTTCACGTCTAGAAAAGTGCGTGTATTACTTTAAAGGGAAAATGTTTAGTTAATAAATACACGGTTTAATAGTTAACCCACCGTCGGTCGAAAAGCAAACAGTTACATTATTGGTCGATTTAATCAAATTCCTCATATAGATAAAATAGCAGAAATAGAAAGTATATTCTTTATTTGTGAAAGACTAATGGGAAACATCAACAGTTTTACTTATAAAAGGAATTTTAGACTTGATCTAGTAAATTTTAGATCACATCTGCAATAAAAAAAATTCCATATACTTGCATTTTTAAGGTATGAAACCACAAAACAGTTGTTGATGCAAAGACCAACGGCCGGTTAACACAGATTTAGTGTAGCGTAAAAACAATTATCGCACATCTTATACGCCATCTATAACTGATTTAAGTAGATTCTGTGCTGATATTTATTAGTATTTCTCAAAGAAATTATAACTTGACTTTTACTTTAATTCTCTTATTTGAGCTATTGTCTCAAATGTAACAAAGCTATTGCTAAATTAGAGCTATTGTCTCTATTGTCACTTTTTGGATAGCAATTAATGTCTTGTTACCAAAACCTTAAGACAGACTTCACACGTGAGATTGTAACGTCGTTGCAGATTGCCGATTGAATAACCCGCTGACTATGTCGTCTGAACGCACCCATTTGACTTAAGTTAAACTAAACTACTTCGGCTAGATGCTCTTCCTTGTGAAACATGCCTAAGATTACTCAACCAATCTCTTCTTCGCACGTGACGCTAAGTTACAATGCCCAATACTCCTTCCTTAAGGAACAATTCATTTCTTAAATTCATTTCTCATTGCAAGGATGTACATACGATTTCATTTTGGTCCAGAAGGCAAACATTGATTTCGAAGGGAGTCTATACGATGAAAAACCAATAAAACTAATAGTTATTAAAAAGTAAAGCTAAAACTCTTAAGCATTTTTACAAAATGAAACCTAATTAGTCAATTATTTATGTATAATTATTGATTGAATTAAATAATTGATGACCTAATATTCATGAAAACACATATATTTTATGTCTTTAAATTTATTTTGGGAGGAGCCCGGACCCCATGGAACCCCCCCCCCCCCTGAGTATGTCTTTGGCTCAATGGAAAATAATACTGCTCGAGTTGGTTTATAAAGTTGCCCTAAAATAATGCCGAACTACAAAATATTGTTCGAGTCTTATGTCACACATCGAACATTGTAACATCTTCATGCCTCGCAGTAATATCCGTCAACTCTTGAATTTGAAATTTGCATCATTTCCGATCATGAGCATTGTGTTGGATGTCTAACTTAATATGAGTAATGAGAGGAAGTCTTATCTCTGCTTCTATTAGGACTCGGAAGATGGAGAAAGCGAGGTTAGTGAAGATGCTCCATTGAACTCTGCAGGCGCTGGTCAAATGTACGATGGCATCCTGAAGGAAGGTAAGTGAAATTCTCAAATTCAAACATTTGTTCACTTTCTCAAAAAACCGATGCAAAAAAACAATACATGGCAACTTTGTTTTAATGTATCGAGTTCATTATCCATATATTTCTTTGGACATTTCTAGGAAAAAGCAACTATAATAACCATACATTTTTATAAATGAGAATATTCTATACAAACGATTTTTTTTTTATTTTATTAGTTTTTAAGTCCTCTAAGTGTTTCGCATGTTCTGTTGCTTATGTTGTGATTTAATTCAAAAACAAGTGATTTTAAATTGTGAAGCTTTGTTAATATGTGGATGCTAAACTTATGATTTAGTATAATTATGATTTAAATATTTAACATAATAAAATTATATAATATAATTAAGTGGTGTTTTCAATTATGTCGCTTTTTTAATACTTTAATAATTAGGTTCTATTTTACTTAATCGTTGTGCGAGTGTTATAAGGTTATATTTTCTTATAATGTTTAGCGTTTGTATTCCGGATATATTATGGATATTTCTGCCTTAAGCTGTTGTTATTGACCAAAGCGATTTAATTTATTTTAATAGGCCACACGACTGCAATGATGGTCGTTTGATTGGGCCACATGTCGTCTGCGAGTTTGACTACGATAATCGCTTTTTGTCTTTCAAGTTATCTCAATCTCTTATAATTGCCGCTGTTATAATATAGAAAAAAAAATCAACATCACAAAAGTCATAATTGTTACGATATTATGTCACACATCGAACATTGTAACATCTTCATGCCTCGCAGTAATATCCATATAATGTTGCAGCGACGTTACAATTTGTATGTAATATAGTACCATTGACGTGAACTTGTATTGGACCCAAGGTCCCTATCCCACTCCCCTAATAATTTGAAAATCTGGCCTAGATTTTATGCTTTAATAAAACCAATGTGCCTTGAGCCGCACCCCCCAATCATTTTGACAATTTTACGCATATATATAGTACCCAACGTCTCTCATTAGTATACATATGGTTGGTGAGGAATTGTTAAGCTTATGGAAATGTATTTTATTGCTATTTTCCCATTTTATCGAATTGAATGATGTTTGAATGTATATTTAATGCATTTCAGAAAGTGGCATTGAAAGTTCTATGAGCCAACCCCCTCCTGGTCCCTCCCGCAGACGAGCAGTAGCGAGACATCGAAAGCGTCCTATGCAGTGGACGGAATCTATGAATGAGGAACCTATCAACATGATTAAAGGAGACTTTTCCAATAATAATCATGATCACTCGTATGAAAGACCACCTGTAAGTAGCAGGAATCTTATTAAATGCAATTTTACAATTTATTATAGAATTTAAAAAAAAAGCGTTCTGCTCGTGTGCAGTTATGGATATTTAAGTAGAAGTCACGCATTATTCGAACTCTATGTGTAACTTATAAATACTGTACATTTCGAGAACTACTCAAAATGTCTTTGTGTAAATTGACGAAGTTAAATGTTTCAGAGTCCATGCAACGGCTGCGTGAAACGTGAAGCTTCCAGCACACCCGACAACCTTTCTGCTGGGACAAAAGATGAAGATGACGAGGATGATGACGAGGATTCCGATAAAATCGACATCAATAAATACGACCCGGAAAGACTCAAAGCCTTTAATGTAAGCTATCTATTAAGTTGACAGGGTTTTTTATATTAAAGATATATTTCAATTTTTTTTTAAAGATAAATCGACTATTTTAAATGGTGAATAAGCGAACTTTCGCAATCGGTAGCTATGATAATGAGACCATTTACTATAACAGTTTCAGAACAAACTTTTAAATGGTGTATGCATAATTTAAAAAAAAAATTACAGTGATTTTAAAAAATTTCATAATTATGGATGGCATTTTTATTTTTAGTGGCTCTGAGAATGTCAATAGTAAAATCATTTCATTTGTAGTAAATATTGGTTATTTCAACTATTTAAATCTGAACAGTTTTTTGAACGCAAATTCCTTCAAATAAATTCAATATTTCAAATGTCTATTAATTTGAGGACTGAGAGTTAGAAAAAATAATAAATTTAACATGATTTCTATAGTATCATTGACTTAGTATGTGCACTAAAAATTTGAAAGCTTTTATTATTTGTATTCAAAAACATTTACGGGACTTTTATCCACGGCTTGCGATTTTTGTCGATTTCTATATTGAATGAAATTTATATGAATTATCCATTCCTTTCAGATGTTTGTTCGTTTATTTGTGGACGAAAACTTGGACCGAATGATCCCGATTTCACGGCAACCAAAAGACAAAATTCAAGCGATCATCGACTCTTGCACGAGGCAATTTCCAGAGTTTGGTGAAAGGGCGAGGAAAAGAATTCGCACTTATCTCAAATCCTGTAGAAGAAACAAAAGAACCAGAGAAACCACAAACTGGGAAGTGGTAAGTTCTGTAATCCTTAATTCATTTTTAGTATGAACATAAAGTTGTGACACATTTAAACCTCTGCAACTGTTCATGGAATCTGGGCACTTAACAACTCTTGCCTGGTTGGCCGTCTATGTTATCTTAATGGGCTTTTTTACATGATACGGTTGCAAAAGTCCAGAACATACTTAACAGTTACACAGGGGTAAGTGTACCAGGACTGTAGCCAGACAATATATTCAGGGGGAGGCAGACACTACCAGTGCCAGGGGGGGGGGTTGAAACATGGAATTTCCCAACTTAATAATTCGAAATTCTCAACTCAACTAT
Organism: Troglohyphantes excavatus; assembly: GCA_963932185.1. Classification (NCBI taxonomy): domain Eukaryota; kingdom Metazoa; phylum Arthropoda; class Arachnida; order Araneae; family Linyphiidae; genus Troglohyphantes; species Troglohyphantes excavatus. Next base: position 14,829,750 of record OZ010672.1, read on the forward strand.
TCGAAATTCCCAACTCAACAGTGCTGAAAAGTCTCAGTTCCAACTTATCCACACATTTCATCTTTTTATATATATATTTTTTAGGTAATATTAAACAGTTCTCTCACAAGTATTGATTTGTTGCACCCATGTTCAGCACCATGCATTGAACCCATGCAGTGTCCGTTCTGAGGTATAATATAAATGTAATCTTACATGTTGGGCAATTTCTAATCTTCCCTAACTTTCATTTGTTAATAATATTAATTTTTTGGGGCATAATCTTTCCGGTTTTTAGAAGTTGAAATTCCCAACTTTCAAGGTTTCCAGATTTTTTTTTGGGGGGGGAGGGGGGGGTCGGACTCTCCCCCCCCCCCCCCCCCCCCCCCAATAATCTGGTTGCGACGTGCCTAGTCACTACTCCAGGTAGGGCGTAGGGATAGGGGGAAAAAACTGGGGAGGGGAGAGCAAAACATTTGCATCTTGTATTATACGCATGTATCTGCCATTTTTTAAGTTTTGTCCGTACCATGCACAGATTTGATATTTTTTACGATTAACTTGTAAAATCGTAAAAATTTTCCTATACAAGAACCACATAAGGGGCCTCAGGATAGGCGTAAAGTTGTCAAAAATATTGTGTGTGTGGAGGGTTTCAAAATTTAATTTTCAACTAAGGACGCGTAATTTTTGGGAGTGCTAAATTGTCTTCAATTGTTCGAAAAGGGCTGCAACTCGTTTAACCACAAAGTTCAGTTGCAATGTACGTGTGAATTTTAAATATAGTCTATAAAAAGTTACACTGTGCATCATCCAATTAACATCCATCTCAACACAGAAATTTCTTTAAAAGCCAAAATTAATGGTTTTTAAATATACCGCTAAGACACGCCATCATGCAGCGATTACATCGACCAGACACTGCGCTCCCAAAGGACATAAGAAAACCTCTTTTATCAATCAAAGGTGGATTTGCGTAGGGGCTATAGCCCCTCCATTTGAGTCTGACTTTACTCTAAATAAAAACCATAACATAGATTTCACAATAAATAACACTACATAAAATCCACAATATGGATTTTAAAATAAAATGACGCCACTTAAAAACTATAACATAGATTTTATTATAAAATAACGTCAGATAAAAAAAGTTAACAAAGATTTTGCAATAAAATAAGCTTAATTGCTTATATAATTTTTCTTTTGTAAAAATAGAGCTGTCAAAGTCTGTGTTCAAAAAATTCCACTAAACTTTCGAAAAAAAAATTACTGTTGAGCAGATCTAGACATTTAAAAAAAAAATTAACATTAACCATGCTTATTAAAAAAACTAAAAGGGTTGAATGCGTTTTTAAAAATTTCAATGGACAATTTATTCGTAACAAGTAGTATTTTTGTGATTGATTTTTGGACTAATAAAATTAAAGTATAAAGTTTTCAGAATTTTTCCTAACTCATCGAATTAAAAAAAAAGAAGAAAAAAACTCATAAGTTAATTTATATCAAAATTTAAATAATTAATATTTTTAAATAAAAAAAAATCGCTAAACAAATATTAGTTAATTTGTATAAATGAGCCTCTCCCTTTTACAAATCCTGAGTCGGCCAATGTTATTGTTAATCACTGTCATCATAAAAAATTTAATGTTTCCTGCATGATTTAAGATATTCATAGTTAAAAAAAATTGTAATAAAAAAAAGCGTTTGTGAACTGATAATTGTATAAGACGTGGTAGTAAAGGTCGTGCTAAAATCGACCACCAGCCATTGTTTGATTTTGTTATTGTTGTAGATTTTGCACGAAATTTGTTGTTACGGTTAATGATTTAAAACTGTTGCAATAGATATATTTAATTTGCGTGAAATAGAGTATCAGGAAAAACCACAAAATTAAGAAAACGAATAAAAAAAATCATTCCCGTAAAATATAATTGAACTTGTGGCTTTTTAAAACTATCATAACTTTTGAAAGACTCGTAGTTTAGAATTTTTAGGTATGTGCTTAACGTGTCTAATTTTAAATGTGACATGAATTCAATGTAATATTTGACATAGGATTATATATAATAAAAATCTTTACAATGTCCTATATAAAAAAAATTAACAGTTTTAAAAAAAAGTGTATCGCATTTCAATTAACACAAAAGCTTAATTATTTAAGAATGATTAATTAAATATAAGTTACCTGTTAATAAACAACTTGCTATTAATTGAATTGCGAAATAAAAATTTCAAATTTTTTTTTAAATATTCAGTTAGAAAAAGCATTTAAACGAAATAGTAATTTCAACAAGCATACAAATGAAGATTTTGAGATTTACACTACAGTAGTACAATACAACCGAGTACAAGAGAAAAAGTCATAGACGGGCGAAGCGGTGGGCATCCGCTGTCGGCGCCAATCACGTCCACAGCTAAAAGAAGCTCATCAGGCCTTTCTCGAGAGCAGCGCTAATGTCTCCTTCAGATAGTTGTATGAATGTCGATCCCTGGGCCACCCACAGTCTGAAACGAGTACATACACTTTGATGAGAAAACACATTGAAAAAGAACAAACGCAACAGGGGTTGGATGGACTCCCTAAATACCCAATTTAGAATGTCATGTTTCACTGTGAAAAATCTATGTCTCTATGAATGAGTTCGAGTTCTTCCTGACAAATTTTGCTTCAGGGGTGTTTGCATTATCAAAATTAGCTTTCATTCTGCTGTTTGCCGAAAGAGCGACGCCTTTTCCCCCTACATTAATACTATTCTCACCACAGAGCAAGGGGCTGGCTACCCATGACCAGACGGACTCCCCCTCCCCTCCCCCCCTACTAATTTTCAAAAGGACCGATGGAACCAGACGTGATGAATTGGCGATAACACATGTTGATAATCACTTGTCTTGCAAGGTTCAATTGCTGCAGTGTTTCGATACTGGAAGTAGAATCAGTGGAGTTGGGGCCTGTGGGAGGGGTACCAGTGGAAAGTGTGTCATTTTGTCCCCCTAAGGAAGCTTTGAACAAATTTTTTTCCGTTTGAAATAATAAAAAAAATCGAATTTGTCGACCGTTCTACGGGGTTGGGGGGGGGGGGGGGGAATATAGGCCGGGCAATACCCTCCCCGGCCCCTATCTAGCTGCAGACCTGACGTGTACCTTTACTCTGTCCGTATTCCACTCCTCAATTTACATGTTGAAATCTAATTTTTGTAGGGAAGAAACACTCAACCTCATCTGACATCAGCTCTTGCCGAACAGATTCTGGCCAATGCTTGTGAAAATGAAAGCCAGAATGCGAAACGTATGCGCTTAGGACTAAAGCCAATATCAGTAAGTATACTTATTTGTAAAAATTCAATTCAAATACATAATACAGTGCACCAACCTTGTTGGGCTTCGAACCTGTTGTTGGTCGTCAATATTTTAAATTTCATTTCTACATTTCATAAAAATTTATAATCGTTAGGTGCAATGTTAGTTTTGATGTTTTGTACAGCTACCGGACAAGAAAAACTAGAACCACTACTCGGCATTCGGACACTATTTATCGTAGGACTGAGCTTAGTATATAATTTTGTAAGGAATAAAGTCTTCTACACACTGATATGCAAAACAAATTTAATCGGGGGCTATCTTTAAATTAAAATGCGCACCAACTTTAAAATTTCCAATAACAACACCCAATTTTGACTCAATATTTAGAATCTACTTAAAAATTTATCGTTGTAGATCAATTTGCAAGTCCTTTGTTAAAGTAGTTTTTTAATTATTAGTATGGAAAATTTAGAGCTCGCAGTGTTAAAGGAGTTTTCCAAACTTTTAATCATATCTTTCGAAATAACAAGCTATATAAGCTGTTATTTTTATATATGCTACTTTTAAACGGCCTAAACAATATACACTTACTTTTATATATATATATATATATATATATATATATATATATATATATATATATATATATATATATATATATATATATATATATATATATATATATATATATATATATATATATATATATAAAATTTATTTTAAATTATGATAAATTTTATTTTTTTAATATTTTTAAAAAAATAAATAGCAGTCATAATATATTTTAATATTTTAATGATAATGAATTCAGAAGAGCGGTTTGCATGTCTATGTAAAATTCCGTATTTTTTGTTTTTGTTTTATTAAAATCGTCATAAATTTGATCATTTTAGAGGTCATACGCAAATTTAAAATCGAAAGTACTTCAAATAAATTTTCGCCAATTTTTCCGTTTAGCATTGCTGTAATCGAGTTCGCATAAAATGTTTAATTCTGATCAATATTTCTGCGATTAAAAACTAGCGAATGTTTATAGACAAATTATGTAAACTCGAAAATAATGCTTAATAATAATGAATGAAAAGAAATACAAAGTTTTTTGTGTGGCGCCGAGCTGAAATTGTATTCTGTAATAACTCAAGGTTCCAATAATCTATCATATTTTTTTAATGTACACTTGTTTACTTTTATTATTGTTATTATTTTTCTCTGTGGAGTAAAGTAGGAAACGGCAATAGGATACTTTACTCCATTGTCAGAAATTTAATTTTTTCAATAGTAAAGATTGGTTGCGGAGTAAATAAAACAATTTGATTCTTATTAAGCACCATTTAAAATGTATGTTCTATTTTTGTGTCCAAAAAAATCAATATCCGCTACCAAAAAATCATTTCATAAACCAAAAAACTTTAAATAAAAATACATGAGATATAAATTAATAGACAACCTGTTTCTGTAATGCACAAATTCAGGAGGGGAAAAAACTCCATTCAATCAAAACTGCAGCCAAAACACGAAGTTCGAAATCGGCTGCATCGTTGCCATGGAAACCTTACGTAATATGACTTCCCCAACACGCTTAAAAGGAGGCTGTGACGACACAAACGCAGCGCAAAAGGATTTTTTCAAATCTGCTGTACTTCGGATTTCGATTAAATGATATTGGTTCGTTGCTGAATCGGTGGGGCGGGGGGAAGGAAAACGAGAATGTCGAAGAATCTCTCTAAACGGAAATAGTTTTCGATAAGTTTACACGTGTGTTGTTGTTTCTTTACTTAAATTATTATTAAAATTGACCGATTCGCAAGTTTGAAAGGAGGATTGATTTAATTTACAAAAAATAAGTAAGTGTTTTCTATTTTTTTCAAATGTTATCTTTCATAAAAGTTGAAAGGAAACTTTGATTGAGTTTGAGTAATAAATTTGAAAGAATGTCCGTTCATGTATGGTTGTGGAGTAAAATTATATAACTTGAACAATAACACATTCATTTAGTTTTGTAGTCAAATTGCATATAAACTTCGGAGATTATTCTTATTTGTTGGTCTTGATTTCACTGAATGAATGTGCACAGGGGCGGCTTAAGGACTAAGCAATCGTTTAGGGAGCCGGACTAAGGCGTGACATCCGAGACCAATCTCGGAGGTCACGACTGAGGAGGGCGCCAAATTTCCGTGAAAATGTAAATAATTTGATTTGGAAATTTGTTGTCAACATTGCAAATTTTTTAGATTTATATTTTAAATTAAATTATATTGGGTGAACGCCCCAGTTACCGATTATTTGGAAAACAAATTTAAAGCCAAGAGCATATAATTGTTTTTAAAATTCCCTTCAATCAACTCTAACGCTTTTAAAAATTCAGGAAAATTTCAGTTTACAGTCAAATCTGAGTTCAATAGTTACATGGATTTTTATATTTGGCACTAATCGGAAATTGGTACATTATTATTCATTCATTATTTTTACCTGTATAGTGCTTTAGCTAACATTTTATTACATTATATCAAACGCACTTTTGTCCCGGCAGAACAGGGATTTTCCACACTTTTGCACCTTAGTAAAAACTTTATGAAGTTCGCTTAGAATGAAAATGCCGGTTTAGAATAAATGATATTTAAACCATAAATTTATCATCCGAATCGGAAACTACTTGTCGACAAAATACAAGATCAAGTAATTCGATCATTTCTTGTTTAATCAACTCTGCATTTAGAAGAAAAATCACTTGAATTTTGCCGCCAAGAAGCTTCCGATCATTCAAATGCTAAATCTGTGGTTTAAATGTGGCTGCTGATTTTCATTCTGAGCCGACGAAAAGCTGAAAATGTTAGAAAATTCAAATATTAATTAAAACGACCAAGTTGCAAAAGTGGCTTAAAAAATTATTTGTACAAATTAGAGCGAGAAACTCATGTTCGCTTTTGTTACAAAAATTAGGTAAAAAACGTTGGAAATTTTCAAGCAATACCTAAGTAACTGAAATTATATCATGGCAGATATTCGATTTTGGAATATACCTCGTTGACATACTCCACATACATTAATAACCACCGAACCACCTCTTGTTTTTCAGCCATTATTTATCGTAGGGCTAAACTTAATATACCATTTGGTAGAGGTTAAAATCTACTACACAATTATATGCAAAACATTTGCATACGGGACTGTCTTCATATTAAAATACACTCCAACTTTAAAAATTTCAATAGCAGATCTGTTATATGCGGCGATATTAAATAATACGTATCGCTCACATTTGAGGGGCTACCTCCATATTGAACTAAATAAGGGTCGGACAACGAAATGAAGGACTCTGGTAGAAAGTTTTTGTAGAAGCCGAGGTTCTTCATTTCGCGATCGGACTTACGTTACATAGTCTGACGTTTTTTCCGTAATTTTCTATGATTAGTTAAAATGTGATATAATCTTTTTTACTTCTGGTCAAGTCAATTATCTTTGATTTAGAAATATATATTTTTACAATATATTTATACAAATATATTTTTACAAATTTCTTCAAATTGTTAAACTTTTTCTGGAATATCAGAAAATAATTACAACTAGTTGATTAGCCCCGCGCTGCTGGAGAATTCGTTACGGCTTATACGTTGTTTACCTATACGTTGTTTACCTACCTATACAACCTATTGTTTCAAAGTCCAGTGCGCTGCCATCTAAGCTGCAAAGGAACGATATGGATCTTGGAAATATTTTTTAAGATGTTTCTTTATGCAATATTTCTAAAATTGTTAAAATCATTAAAAAAACTAAGCGCAACTTTACAAATCCGAGCTGTAGGTGCATATCTTGATGATGAAAAGTGCATATATTCAACCTTTTATACGCAGAGGAAGTAAGTCTTTTGCGACCCATAAACATACATTTTATTTCATTATTATTAATTACTGATTTTATAGTTGGTGGCATTAATACACGCTACACAATAGTAAATGGTTCTACTGTCAAGTCTAAATTAGAAAAATGAGTAAACGTTTTTTTTTTTTTTTTTTTTTTTTTTTTTTTGTAGAAATGCTGTTTGGCGCCACACAAAGAAACTTGGTATTTCTTTTCATTCAATATTATTAAGCATTATTTTCGAGTTTACATAATTTTCCTATAGACATTCACGAGTTTTTAATCACACGAAATATTGATAAGAATTAAACATTCAAAATATAGCATGGTTGCTATTCATAATTTTTTTTATATTAATATCCTAATTTAAATAAAATTGAAAAAAATATATAAAAGTAATGAAAATTAGTGTATTTTGTTTGGGTTGTTTACAAGTAACACGGATAAAAATATCAACTTTAAAAAATTCCGGAGGTATGATTAAAAGTTTTAGAAATTCACTTAACGTTACGAGTTCTAAACTATCGATACTCATAATTAAAAACTATTTGGCCACATGACTTATTGTTATCTAACGATAAATTTTGTCATAGATTCTAAATATTGATTAAAAATTGGGTATTGCTATTGGAAATTTTAAAGTAATAGTTGATGCGGATTTTAATATGAATACAGTCTTATATACAATGTTTTTGTATATCACTGTGTAGTAGACTTTATTCCCCACAAAATGGTATATTAAGTTTAGCCCTGCGATAAATAGTGGCCTATAAACAAGGGGTGGTCGGTATTTTCCCTCTCACACCTCCGGTGTGCCCATTGTTTACGCTGCTGCATTCCCAACACCCTCCACACTGGACATCTTGAGGAGTGAAGTGAGAAGAATGCTCATTAGCTCATCCCTTTGTGTTGTTACAAAAATTGCAAGAGATACCCACTAGTATTTTGTCTGCAACAAAAAGTTTTCGACAAATGTCTTCGACACAAAAATTGCAGAAAGTCTGCAACACTCGTATAAGCGCGGCTTTAGGCTACTTTTTAATAAATAAAATGCTCTTTTCTTTTCTAGGCTGAAATCGAACGGGCCCGTTTAGAAAGCCCTCGCAGTCCGCCTCATGAGAATATCCTGCAAAGCACCCTCCGCCACGGCAAAGCCACTGTCTCCAGTCTTCTGAATGGCTCACAGAGTTCGTCGTCATTCTCTTCAACCTACCGTCTAGTGCCAAACGCCACCACGAACGGTCACTCAGCTTCCATTATGAATACGAGTAATGGTAAGTTAAGGAGATTATTTTCTAGTAGTTCTGGGCACAGTAGCCCTCGCGATCAGAAAAAGTGGAAGAAAAACAAAAAAGGGCTTCAAATAAAACGGACCACTAAAATGGCCACCATCTTGAAATGGAATCAAATAATAAAACGGTCAAATTTTGAAACATAATTTAAAAAATCTTTTAAAAAACACATGTGGTTTTTAATGACTTCAATGAACATTCATGCCACATTTGAAGAAAATCGAACAACGCATTTGGTCGTGATTGCGTGACAAAAAAAATTATAAACAAACAGGCGAAATACCGCGCGCGCGATCGAGTTAAAACAGAACCTCGCTAACGCCCGATTAACACATTTTTTTTATTGTCATTATACTGTAATAATTTATTTTTTTTTGGTTTTCATCAAGCAACTTATATATAAATCAACCGAATTTATTCTGGAGTCATAAAAAATTTGGAATGAAATAAACCAGCTAAATTTTTATCCGGATTTACACTATGTAGCAAAACAGCTATATAGCCAGCTATAAGTTTTTGAAAATGCCCCTGAAAACAGCTATATAGACTGGCAATATTATTCATAACAGCATCTATATAGCTGGAAATGAGCTATACCCATCGATTGTCGGTAAAATCTAAGGGAACTATGTAGCTGAGCTATATAGCCAACCGGGGGGAGGGTGGGGGGGGGGGGGCGTTTTTGTTGTAGCTCAGATAACTGTCTCACGAAGAAGTGCGTAAGCGCTCTCAAAAGTAAAGCATCTCGAAGTCAACTGGTTGACTTCATCGAGAGAGAGAGTACATGTCACTTGCTACACCTACAAAACTTTTTGCTCCGGCTTTAATCTTTTTTAGTTATAGCTACATAGCTCAGGTATATATAGACCGGGTACAAATACTCAGCTACATTATAGCTCGGCTACAAATTTCCCTCCTGAATTGTGCATTACGGTAACAGGTTTGCTATTTATCGGATATTTTGTTTACTTACCGTAGAAATTTCTTTTAGCCCACGAGCTGCCACTGATGCAAATCTAATAATATACAGATGAAAATAATATAATAATACCTGAAAAATAATGTACTTAAATAGAAGATATAATTCTTCTCTAAATGCTAGATAAAAGCTCCTCTTCTTTCTACATAATTCCGCAGTTTAATTGAAATTATGCAAAATCTACTGAACCAATTTCGAGGAACGTGAACACTGCATCATATGTATAAATAAAAAACGATTTTATGTGTTTCTAACTGCTGTACAAATCCCCAGTTTTCTCTTGATACAATAATGTTTTTTGTTGTGTTTTTTTTTAACTTAAAATATAAGTAAATTAGCTGGTTTCTTTTTATATATTTCACTCGTATAATTAAAATTAAAATTATTATTGGTCATAAACTGCATTTACATGTTAATTTAACTTCAGAAAATTTATATAAATATCACCTACAGGTTTTCCCGTTCTGTGATTTGGTTTGATTTAACTTATTTCCAACAACATTGACTCATTAACATGACAAGTACTTGCATTGGAATAATATTGACGGCGAGAAGATGTTACTAATGCAGTGTTAAATACCCTGTATACTTTTGAATGAGAATAACATAAGATTTTTTCACTCACGGGCATCATCTGTATGATGTTGGAAGTGACTTTTATCAACTTCCAGAAACTTCAACATTGTGGAGATGCTATTCAAAATCAAACTCTCTCTCGAATTATTTTCCGTCGTGTTACTTCCAATTCCTTGAAAGAGTTACTTTTAACTACTTTCAGAAGTAAAATTATATTCTCAACAGCGTTGAACCGATCTTTATTCAATAAGTGAAAGTTATTTCTCTGGTTCTTTTAAATAAAGAAATAAACAGTAGCATATTTTGTTGTTGGATTTCAAAAAACGCCATTTTTTTCTAACCCGTTTTCAAGTTAACCCAACGTTATATAGTTTTTTCTCTCTCAGTAACAACACACATTTTGGTTGTTTCTTTTCAGTGTACCTATCAAACACTTTATTCTTTCCTTACTTAACTTTGATAGATTTTTTATTATACTTTTACAGCTATTTTAATGTAACCTACCTCTGTAACATTCCTATAACTAATTCGTTCCTCTTCAACAGGGCCAACTGATCTCAGCATGAAACGAAATGTGGGTGGCCAAAACAACAGTCCAATTAAACATTCCTTAAATCCAAGCGAAGTTATGGCCGTGAAGCAATTAATTGCTGGCTACAGAGAATCCGCTGCTTTCTTGTTGCGATCAGCGGATGAATTGGAGCAACTACTTTTGCAACAGAACTGAAGATACATGAGCCTTCAATTCAGGGCTCAACAAGGCAATGGTGGCCTTCAAGTACTATTCTTGTAGGAGAACGGAATTTATCTTCTCAGTGGTTGGATTCAGCCTCCTCAATGCCTTTGAAAAGACCAAATTGTTCTGGTAGGACGATAAGAATATATTTTCAAAAAATCGATTACGTTGTCGTGGAATAACAAGATATTCGGCTGGTCCGATGTGTTTGTTTCGAACTCAATTGATTAACGATTCCATTTTTGTCGCAATATTGCCTACTTGTGATTTTTTAACAAACTTTTATCAAAGGTGTTTTTTTTCACTGAAACTACGCAAAGGTTCCCAGCTATTGTCTGACCACGGATTTTGTGACTTATTTTTCTTATGCGTATGGGTGAAGCAGACTGGTCCATTCAAGAATAGGAAATGAACTGGCAGTGATAGGTAGGCTATTTCCGATTTTAATACTTCCGTGCTCCAAGCTAAGAAATTTTGAATCGTGCTGAAGATTAGGACAATATTGTCAATACATTCCTCATATATTGTCACACCTCATCTATGGTCAGACACTATAGCGTAATCCCGCGACTACCTAATTTTCTAAAGGTAGATGACAATTTGGGTGGATTTATCATATCATTATTTCTTGTAGAATCGTTTGTTTGCATATCTTATTGATCTATTATACGAAGAACTGATGTTTTGGATGTGACTTCTGGGTGTCAAATGTTCTTTAACCTAAAATTTTGATAAACTATTTTTATGTGCAATTGACTTACAGTATAAATTGTGGTTGAGGTAAGAGAAATTTATCGTATGGATAGTAGATAACATCATTAAAAAGTTTTTTGTTATTTCATAATTTTAATATAGTATACAAAGGAAATTGGATGCAATGACTTTTAGTCTTTGAAGATAGTCATCGAGCTCGAAGCAAGTATTTGCTATTGACTTAGCACATTGTTAACGGGTTTGATGTTGGCCTTTTCCAATTCCGGGTCTGTTAACAAAAGGCCAACCAATAGACTAATACAATCTATTGTTTATGGAAAACGAGTGAACTAGTCTTCTGTTAACAAAATGTTGCAACGATCGTCGTGGAAAGACACGTTGATTTGTCATTCGTCAAAATGTATTTTCTATGTCAATATTGATTATTGACAAAACGCATCACATTTTTATTCTAGAACTTAAGACTTTTTTATCGAAGTTTTGAAATATAAAACTAATTATATTAAGTTATGTTTAAAAACTAAGTTGCCACAATGTATTCTATGTACTGTGCTTACTGTATGGGGGCTTAAGAATTGATATTTTAATAATTATCCAACTTACTAGATTTGTAAACAAAAATATTTTTTTTAGAAATATAATCTGGTTAAGCACTAACCATATTTTATCCCTATCATATGGACTAAGACACGAGACATACGTATTTTTTTTTAATTTAAACTTTTTAAAATAAATAATTTTGCTTCAATGTCAAATATATCTTAGGTTAACATTATTAATCTAAAGATAATGAACTTAAGGAAAAGTTTACAAACTAAAACCTCGTATTTTTCTGAGTCCATCTAAAACCAACCATAGAAGAAATTTCTTAATGCAATAGTATATATGCATTTATGTAAACAAGATTGATTAGATTACAAATTTTGCCTAATAACATGCCTTATTTACTATTTTTTTTATAATAGAATGTTTTGTCTGAGAATACGTTTAGATTTCCACTTCACGTTTACCTTTTCCTAAACTCGAAAATTCTAGCAAAAAGAAATGGAAATATATATATATATATATATATATATATATATATATATATATAATTAAAAATTAATTGAAAACGTCTTTTTTTTTATAAATGTATGGATGTAGATGATTTAAGTATTTCATCAGTAAAATAAAGGGTAAACTTATTGGTTTTCAACTTTTTTATATTGGATGTGAAAAGCTAATAATTTCACTTGGCCGACTAGATTTTTTGCATTTAGCATTTGTATCCATTTGAGAAGTTTGAAATGACACTTAATCACAGCACGCACAGTACATAGTTAATTTCTTTAAATTATTGTATGCTAGGTAGTCTTATAATATGGCAAAACTACATTACGGTCAATATTTTTCATGTTAAGCTTCCAACTCTGAAATGATCCACCACTGAGATTTTAATGAGATCCACTGAGATATGTGCTAAACAGGAGTAGTGAAAATGGAGGTTGTGCATTCTTGACTAATCTTCCAGCTATTTTTGGCCATTAATTTTTCGGCCAGCATTTTTGTAACTAATTATTGATGTCCAGTGGTTTTACCAAGTATTACTTTTCTATGCCTTTATTGAGACTCTATTTTATTAAAAGGGTACATAAATGAAGGTACTACAGCCACACGTGTCGGCATGAAGTCCTTCTTTATAGACGTGTTTGTAGTACTTAGCACTTTTCATCACCATCCTTCACGATCCTTCATCATAAGACATCATCAACTTTTCCTGCAGTTATCACTTTGACCACCTTTCAAAATAACTCAGCACTAATACTCACTATTTTATACATATTTTACTATAGGGCTGGGGGAATTCACTTCGGTCGACCTTATGCCACTCACAATTATATCAAATGAGCATTCTTGAAATCTAGCCGCAGAATGTTAATGAAAATAGAACATTTCTGGAGAACTAGTCAATTAGTTAGGGCTACATTTTTTACAAAATAGTAATGTCACAACTTTTGATTAAAAAAATTAAATTTGTAAATATTTTATAACGGAAAATTATAATTTATTTGTTTTTAATCATATTTCGAAGGTTTAGTGTCAGAAGAATGCATATATTTAAATGCAATGCAGAAAAATCTACAACTTTAATTTTTGTGCTATCACTATTTTGATTTATCAAGTTTGATATTTCTTAAGCTATTCAGCACACAATTGTGTGGTTTTTTATTTCTTCTTAATCCTATAAACACTATTTCATCGATACAATAACAAATTTGCGGTGTAACGTTATGGATTAGCCTACAATCATAATTTCAGCTTACGAAATATTTTCATTTTGACTTTTACATAGTAAAAATTTATTGTTAATTTTTTTAAAAATCTAGTCTTCGTATTAACTTGATAATCAATTGGAACTTAGTTCGGTGAATGTTTGGCATATTTCTTAATTTCTGCTTGCTTTCATGGAAAAGAAAATCATGTGATTGCATATCGTGTATTAAACAAAGTTTATAACTTTTACGATATAAGTATTTTAATAATTTAACGTACTTTAATCACATTTATTCAAAAGCGATATACAGACATGCCAATAACGTAAAACTATCAACGTCAATGAGAAAAACACTGATTTTTTTTAATTTTTGTAATTTTCATTTTAAATAATGGTAATAACCGCTGCAATTCAAACGATATAGATTGCTCCTAAATCGAAAAAGTTAAGAGAACGAGGCATAAGTAGGTCATGAGTGATAATTTAAGAAATTAGATTCTTGCAAGAATAAAGCTTATTAAGGCCTTATATCCATGCTTCAGATACGACTAAAGTGTAGTTATAGTGCAAAAAAAAAGGTAGTTGGCCTACACCAAGTCTAATAGGGACATAAAATGAATAAAGCTCATTCGAGGGATAATACAGAAATAGTTGTCAAGAATTATTTTTGGTGTTTTGTATAGGCAATTGGTTTCTTACCAACTGTGCCTGAGTACCATAATTTAAAAAAAGTCATAAACACTACTAGGCATATATCGGTGAGATATATCTTCTATATACCTTTACCGGCACCTGTTTCGACAAAGTTCTGCAAAGTCTAAAGGCAAGGAGCTATTCTATCCATTTACAGAGAAAGGCTGAGTGAAGAGTATAAGAAAAATATATTTTACATTCGATATATTGCTTTCTTACCTGGACTGTTCAAGCTGATAGTCTGAATATTCATGTGCTTTCAACGATCAAAGATACGGTACCGAAGAAGGCTAGAGCTTTTCAGTGGGACACAAAATAACATTGCCTATTCTAGAACATAATAAATCTCATATAACAGTTTATTTATATTGGTAGAGCAGAGCTGTTAAATAATCTAGTTATAAAGAAGTAAAATATGAAATGACAACGAGATTTTGGTATAAATCATAACTTCCAGTAGTTAAAGAAGATCAGGAGTGTAGAAATTAAACCTTTTGAAAATATCACTAATGTCGAGTATATACTTTACTCAATAACAGTTTATTTTTTAGTGAAACTCAAATTTAAATTTTATTTAAATTAAAATTATAATTTTGTTGATGTGTCAGTTTATTATAAGGGTGCGATTTATTTGAAAACTTGTTAGTTAAGGCTAATCATATTTATTGATAATAGATTGAGAGTAGCCGCAATAAAATAACCTTCCATTATTTGTTGCTGGCTAATTTAACCCTTAACTTCAATGATGTTTCGGCTTTTGAAAAAACATTGTTAATTGTGAGTCAGTCAAGGTAAACTAGGGTAATAAAACTTAAAATATATCCTTTAAAATACGCGAAAGGTATTCCTCAACAAACGTGTGCAAACTAAAACACCCTGGAAACTCAACTTCGGCTTTGTACTAGTTAATGTTAATCAACATCTGCTCCTTTGTCTTTTGATTCAGCAAATGAGGTTCATGAATGATGTTTCAGCTGAAAGAATTTAAACCTAATTTCATTCTTTAGATGTTACTATTAATAATTGTATATATAATTATTCGATATTGTTTTATTGAAATGCAAACGAACTCCATTACGATATTTAGCACTTTTTAAATATTGCTGGGGCATCGTTTTACACTTTTGACATAATTTACGAAAGGGGCAGTTTAGACAACTGTTCTGTGTAATATCTGTAACTACATATTTTTGCTCTAGTCTTCACTTTAATCGAATATTTTATGAAATGCACCTTTATCATCGCCTAGCTGTACAGAAATAAGATAAAAGATGTGTTTAGGGAATAATATTGGAATCGTGCAATTTCTATTTTTTTTTTATTTCATCGAAACGTTTGCTCCTTAGAAGATTAAGTTTAATTTCAATCCGAGCTTGTATTTTATACAAATGAAATAATAAATCTAATAATCCTAGTTTAAAAAATAATGCTTAATTAACACTGGCGGGAACGATGAGAATAGAAATGAAGGTTTATTAAAAACCGGCATTTATTAAACGTTCCATTGTTTCTAATCATGAACAAAATTGCGTTCTTTTTCCAGTGTTAATTCAGCTCCACTATCTAGCGAGATTTCTGAGCTTCGCAATCTAGTTTCAAGGAGGAAAATCTGCACTTTTTAAATACGTAATTTTACTGCGCAATTATGCAAAATTTAATATATAATGAAATGCCTATTTATAATTAGACAATAATTTAAGCCTAATTACAGAAATATGTTTAGTGTTCTTGAATGAAACGGGCGAAAGGGCTTATTAAAATATTTTTTTCGAAATTCAACAAGCTTATATGCGGAAAATTGGTCTATGTTAGTATCTATTCACCCTGAAGAAAATTTAGTTTAAATGCACAATATCTTCTACTGCCACCACGACATTGAAAATTAGAAAAAATCAAGTAAAATATATTGGAGTTTTAAATTTCACATATATGCCAACATAAATAAAAATTATTTTATCATATGCAACATAGCAGTAAAAAGCTAGATAAATGATATAGAAAAAGATATTTGAAAATTATTTGAAAATATTTAAATAGTCCGTTTATTTTCGAATTTATTTTTCATAATAAGAATTCCGGGTACTAATAAAGCCATCTCTTGCGTCCACTAACACTTGCAGAATTACAAGTCTGAACACATCTTGCAACTGCTTGGGAATGACAGGGAATATTAAAAATTTTGCTTGTCTCAGTTTCGTTGTCTATAATTTCTTTTAGACTATTTTCTGTGAATGCGTTTGTTAAATGTGGCTCTGAAAAAGTTTATTTCTTCCATTCAATTATATCTACGTAATCCGTAGCATCAAAATTAATCGTGGGCACCTTCAACTTTTTAAGTATTTTTGAGGACGACTTTGAAGATTGGACTTGAAGTATTCTTTGCACAGCTATTTGTCTGATGTGCCGTCGATCGTCACACAGAATGACAGTTTCTGCTACATGAAGTTTTTTTGCATTCACGAATTGTAAAATTGATGCACTTATACGCAGACACATCGAACGATTTCTTTCCCGCTGATTTCTTAAAATCCCCAATTGTTCGAGAAATAGAAGTATTTTTTAAAGATTTTTTTTACATTTCGATAGTTTTATGATATTTTTAATCTTATGTTTTATTTGATTGTCCACTATACTTGGAAGGGAAGCTTAAGTGGAAAACGTAGGGGTTAAAGACAAAATAAACGAAACCGAAGGTGTCTTGTTATGTCTATGGGGAGGACGATGACTCCGATAGTCGCGTGAGTCCAATGGCTGCAATGTTAAAAACTCCCTCGGGTAACGGCAGTAGAAGATAGACGATTTGTATGTGTTTAAAATTTTACTAATCTCTTACGTACCAATAGACCACGTATAGACAAAATCGAAATGTGGATTTTTCGAGCTGCCCTCGTGTACAAGTGCTTAACGAATGGTACAATTATAGTAAACCAGGCTGTTATTTTCTATTAATTTGAACAGATTTTTTCTTCCTTGATCTAAGGGTTGCAAATTTATACTATATTTCACTAAACTTATAGAATGCTGTAAATTTATTTAGAATTTTGTAAGTTTTTACAAATTTAAATCGTTTTGATATTTCTTCATAGGTTTTTTAAAGTACACAGTTTTTTAAGATTATTTAGTGCACATCAGGAAGTGCTATAAATTATATTCATTTAATCAATTTAGAATAAAAGAAAACCAAGTATATTTTTGTCAAATGTAAATCAATGTAATTTGCATTTAATTTATATTTTCATTTTTGCACAGTGTAAGTATTCGTATGCATTTTTTTAATGCACCTTTATTATTCCCAATTTAACTGCTCTTCGGTCAAGTTTAATGTATGCACTTTTCAATGCATGTCAGCAAAAGAATATAAAGTTTCTAATTTTCTTCTATGACTGTGTATGAATATTTTATGCAAAATTTGATTGTATTTTTTAAATACTTTTTTGTTACTTGTGTATTGCCACCTCATTATAAGATATAAAAAATAAAATTAATTTGCTGATGCTATTGAAAACTAAATCATTAACATTTGTAGTTAGAAATGTGATGTTTTCCAGAAATCACGACAGGGTATAAGAAACTTTTCGAAATTAGAATTAAAGGTAATGCATATATATGAAATTGGTTAGAAAATACTCAAATATAATCTAAAAAAAAGGGACCATCAAAGATACCATTGTTGTTGTAATTGTTTTTTATTTCTTGTGATATTGAATTAAATTTTTGTTACCAAATCTGGTGGTAGATTTAAAAAAGTAGATTATTTTTACAATTTTTTAAAATTGAAGTGCAATATTATGTTTAAAAAAAACTCATGTATCAAACAATAATCTTTATATTTGATTGAAAATTTTTGAATCTTAGGTTAATAAAGTACGCTTGATTGTCTTAATTTTTTTTTATTAAAATATAAAATAATGTCCTTGAATCAGATTGAATGTTTAGATTACACTTTTCTATTGTTATTTTGAGTTCATTTTTACAAAAATTATTAACCTTTAGGAAAAGAGTTAATCACATTATTTTAGTATGGGTCAACAGACCCAATTGTTCAATTCCTATCAATTCAATAACTAAAAAAATAACTCGAAGTTATACATTTAATTCTAAGTGATCTTTACATTTATACTTACATTTTGATGAGTGCAAAAAAATCATAAAATCATTTATCCATAACTAGTTAATTAAATTATTAGACATTTTACTTGAATTTAATTTTCAATTTAAAGTTAGTTCAAAGATTTCCTTAAAAAGTTCACACTATCGGTGAACGAATCAGGGCTCGCAACACTTTTTAAATATGTCCCTAGGGGGAAAAGGTATCAAACACTTTATAAAAAGGGACAAAAAGGACCTACAAAATTTAAACCCGCATTAATTTTTAAGTCATCAATGTGAGTTTGACAAAAGTTTAATAACTATTGGTTAAATAGTGCACAGGTTATGCATTAAACATCCCTAATCCCAAATAATAGTAACATAAACACCAGCTGCCTGAAAAAATGTATCATTTCATTTTCAGTTTATAACATCATTTCTATTTAAAGTTCTTCGAAGGCTGCATATATTGAGATGGTCTTGCATTAAGCATAACTCTTCGCAAATCGATTTAAATAAATGCATGCATATTTTTTTTCTATGATTGAATGTAATTCAACACAAATCTGAACATAAATGTTCATTTTTGTGGCCATTACAAAATGAAAAAAATAAACCTTTGGTCCAATAGGGGGGTGGAGGAGAAGGACCATAAATT
Source organism: Troglohyphantes excavatus (assembly GCA_963932185.1). NCBI lineage: Eukaryota > Metazoa > Arthropoda > Arachnida > Araneae > Linyphiidae > Troglohyphantes > Troglohyphantes excavatus. The sequence continues at coordinate 14,848,879 of OZ010672.1, forward strand.
GTTATCTTGGGCATAAAGGGAAAACATATTTTTGCTAAAATAAGGGAAAAAAGGACCATATTCTGAAAAAAAGTACTTTTAAGTACTTCAAGTAATAAAAAGGACTTTTAGGGAAAAAAGGGACCTGTTGTGAGGCTTGGCAGTTCTCACAACACTTTTTACATACGTCCGTCCCTAGGGGAAAACGGGACCAAACACCTTAAAAAAATGGACAAAAAGGGACCTACAAAATTTAAGTCCATATTAAATTTTAAGTTATCAATGTGTGTGACAAAATTATAGGAAGAACACAATGGGGCAAAAAAAGAGATGTATATAAAAAAAGTTATAATTTCTACGTATAAGTACAGGTTAGCCTTGCACTGGCAAATATTGGACATCCAACCGAACTATTTAGTTCCATGAAACTGAAAACCTCAAATTGTAACTCCTCACTCTGCAATTATCGGACATGCAACTATTGGACAAAATATCCTTTCGTTTGATACCGCGCTAACAAATTTGTCAAATAACCGACAATTTGGCCATTTTGTATGGATTCAATATTTTTATGTATAAGCCTTAACGGGTTCCCCAGAAGCGCGGGGCCAAACAACTAGTTATAATTATTTTTCGGATTTTCCAGAAAATGTTTAACAATGTTAAGTAATTTGTTGAACTTTTTTTTTGTAACAAATTAATTTAAAATTATTATTTGATAGTCTGTATAACTTAAAATTTAAATTTGTACCACAAAATATATTTCTTTATAATATATAAATCAAGGATAATTGATTAGACCAGAAGCAAAACAGATTATATCAAATGTTAACTAATTTAAAAAAAAATACGAATTTACGAAAACACCATCAGACTATGTAATGTAAGTTCGACCGCGAAACAAAGAACCTCGGCTGCTGCCAAAAACTTTCTACCAGCGTCCTTTATTTCGTAGTCTGAATATTACATTGTTCAATATAGAGGTAGCCCCTCAAATGCGCGAGTGATACATATTCAATATCTTCGTATATAAATGTAGGAAATTAACGAAAATTTAAATCTAGATTATTTTGAGGGTGAAGAACATTTCTGTGTTATCAAACGTAGGTGTTGCTATCGAAAATTTTAAAGTTGGGGCGTATTTTAATATGAATACAGCCCCTATGCAAATGTTTTGCATATAATTGTGTAGTATACTTTATTCCCTACGAAATGGTATATTAATTTCAGCCCTACGATAAATAGCGGCCAAAAAACAAGAGCTGGTCCGTTTTTTTCCTCCACTGTACATGAGAACCACAAATATGTTGTATCTGTTGTAGGTCTACTTTCCAATATTTATTACGTAGATTTAAAACTAAATGTAGACCTTCTTTATGGATAATAATATTGTAAATTCTCAATTTCAAAACGTGTTTTATCGTAATTTACTAAAAATCAAACTTAGATATGTAGTCACTATTAAAGTTTACGATTTTTCAAAAATTTCAAACTTTTCGCGACTTTCAAACTTTTTGCGATAATCAAACTTTTCGCCGAGAACTGAGTTATCTCGGCTTTCGACCTTGATTTTCTAAACGAGTTAATTTACATTATCAAGCTTGGATGGTGCTATTTGGCAACGAAGTTATTTTTTGTAAAGTGTGTAAATGAGATTTTATAACCAAACATAAAGTTATGATTGAATGTGAAATTAGGAGTTTGATTTCACTGATTGTGAAAACGGTTGCTGTTAGCAGTATGGATCCATCGTAAACTTTAGAGATTTAAAATTTTATCTGAACCCTAAACCAAACCTCAGCAATGAAAACTGGTAATAATTTATTTTAACAATTTTACTTCCCGATGTATGTATCTGGCCATTAATGAAGAATTGTTGTAAAATCCTTTCAAAGATTAAGTTAGTGATTATTTTAGAGCTTTTTAAAATGAATTTCAAAATCTTGAAATGCTTTAGTTATCCAAAAAAGATCAGAAATAATTAGTAATGACAAAATCAATTGAATAAGAATGTACACAAACATTTATTTCTTATTTATAAAACTAGTTATTTTGTTATGGTAAATGAAGCAACATTATATCCACAACAATGTTTAAAGTAACAAGACAATTATTAATTAAATACATATATTAAAATAGTATCACAATGTTCAAATTTGACAATAGAAATTCATAGAATAAAAAATAATCAACCACAAGGCACATGTAACGATTTCCACTCTTAGGAATCCTAAATTGGCAGCAATACTGAGACTGATTATTTAGGATTTGGCGTTCGTTATTGTAAAATCATTAACGTCACATTTACTATAAAATCAATTTCAACAACAGCAAATTCTTATCACAAATTATCAAGTTTTATAGGAAAAAAACCCAATCAAATAACCCATTGTAATTTTATGAAACCTAGAAAACATTTCAATTTAAGAAACATAAATGAAATAGTCATCAAAGATAAAGAGTCCCTATACGTTTGTTGTAATGTCCATTCAATAATCTACCATTAACAGAATCGTGAGAAAAAATCAATTTTCTATTTTCTATTCCATTCGTTATAGAGTTTCTATGTTTACATTTATTATCTAGTTGATTGGCATCCCCAAAAATATCTACTAGAGATTTTGGCCTCTGCAATTTATGCTTTCTATCAGATTTCTTCCCTTTTGATCCCCCAGAATCAAATGAAGCCTTGTCTCCCGAATTGCTGGAATCAAGGGTGTCAAAGTCCACTGCCAAATTGATTAATGACTTGTAACGGATATTAAAAAGCGGCGAAGTCGTGAGTGACTTGCTACGGCTACTTCTCTGGCGCTGGTGGTGATCTTTCGGCACCGGAGTATCCTTTAAAGCTGGGGAACTTTTGGAATGCTTGAACTTCGATTTATGCTGGATTCGATTTTGCGCTGGGCCTTTCAATAGGATTTTCTTAACTCCGTGATTGATGTGGTGTGGAATGAATAGTTTTTCTCCGTTACAATTTGTTCTGGCTCCGGAATTCAGTTTCTTAGTATCTTTCTTGGTTCCTACCTTTTCATATATATGTCCTTCAATGATATCAGCTTCGTCCGATCCGTGTGCATTATTGCCAATTTGATTGCTCATCTCAACGGGTGGGCTGTCTTCTTTCGACATTCTTCTAATAGGAATGGTCTCCACGGGGGGTGGCTCGGGTCTTTTGTCTGGAATGTCAGCAGCATCTGCTGAATCAGTAGTTGTCGGAGAAGTAGAGGGCGACTGCCCATTGCAATGATTGTCGCCATAGGTCGCCTTCGTAGGGAGAGGCGCGAATCCCCTGACATAATCGTAAATCTGATCAATTTCATCATAATTATCGGTATTTTGTATCTTACTTTCGACTGGACTCCCCTTCAAAAGAACTTCGTTGTCCTTATATTTTGAATTAGGATCCGAAACGCTGCGTTGCACCCTGTGAATTGGAGGCAAGTGTTTGATACGCTGATTCTGTTGAAACTTTTCTACTCGCAATTCTTTCGAAAGTGATATATCAAACACTTGTATCTTATCTGATACTTCCTGCACGATGCTTTTGCACTTCTCCACCAGAATATCATAGATTTTGAGCTTAATCAAACACTCTGGATTTTTGGGAGCCTGGACCTTCAAAGGGGCTGAAGGCGGCAAAGCAATAATTTGGGAATCTTTGAGTAGAGGCAAGGCTATTATACTCTCTTCTTCAAAGAGAGAATACAACCGCATCTCTGTAACAAAATGAGAACCACTTTTAATGCCCGTTGGTGGTTTGCCATGGACCAACCTCACCATCAGAGGAAAACGTTTAGACAGTAAGTTTTTGATTGTGTGAACTCCAGATATGTTCTCCTCCCCAGCTATTGGACTGAACTTTCCTTTTTGGTCGATATTCAAGAAGACAATATCCCCTTTTCCAGTGAAACATCGCAAGTATCTTCCGGAAGATTTAGATTTTGGGGAAGGTGCGTGAACTTCACCAATGAGAGCTAGTGTCTCGCCAGAAGCAATCGTTCTGCTCTTGTCAGAGATCATCTCGACGTCGTCCACCTTGGGCAGGTAAGACTTGATGTTCTCGCGCACAAGGCAGGTCTCTGGAAATCTTTTCAGCAATTCAGCTACGCTTTCAATGCACCTAACTGCCCGACCGTCTTCAGACAGAATCTCAAAAAATCCATCATAATTGTCTGGAATTGATAGCTTGTTCCCAACTGGGACGACACGGCTACCGTCTTTGAATTTAACACACTGGGCAGCGACTTTAATTCGTTTCCCTGCTTGAGTGAAAAGCACGGTTTGGCTTAGGGACGGGTTGGACAGGCTGGGGACACCCAAGTTGAAGTACTGGCCGCGAGTGATTTTCGCCACTTGAGGGAGGGCAAACTTTTGAGCAAAGTCCTGAAGATAGAAGTCCTCATCGTCCCACTGGACAGCTGCTAAATAGGCACTGGCTGCCGATCCAGTCATATTTATCTTTGAAAATGAGTTCTGTTATTAATCAAAAGGGATATTATTCTAATTTCAAACTGTAATAGAGTCGCAAAAAGTTTATCCATCTGGTAGAAAGGAGGCTTTCTTGCTAGATTTCATGCCATGATTAGTGGAAGGACTCCGAATTGATGAAATAACTCCAATGGATATCTGTGGAAGAAAAGAACACTCAATTACAAAATAGATAGAAGCGGCTTAAAAACATTTTTATATAGTCATTATTAGTCTAATAAAATTTACAAAATATAAAAACAAATAATTAAAAAAAGCCTTATTTATTCAAACACGCTGCACTATTTTTTATATAAATAATAAAATTTTTAACTGTTAGATTTCTATTTGAATTTCAAACGTTCATAAAACTATTTAATAGTATTTAGATTTTCTTTTAAATGTGCTATGAAAATGGCACTAAATAAAAAAAAATCTCAGCTCCCAAACCAGCAAGAAATTTGTTATTCAAAACTTATTTAAAAATTAAAAAAAAAAATAACTAAAAATTATTATTAAAATATATTAAGTGTGAATACAGTCACTCACATACTTTGCCAAAGAATATTTCAATCCTTAAAAATACTTTTTTATTAAATAGGGTAAAATGGGGTAAGTGTGGCTACGACTGGTTATTTTTTAGAAACTTTGGTATTTCTGTAAAAAAATGGGTATACAATTTTGGAATCTTTTCTTTTGCTGTTCACCAAAAGTCTGGCAATGTCTATTTTAAAAGTGTTTTTTAAGGCTTACATTTTAATGCTCAATGGAAGTTCGGTAATGAAAGGTTGACATTATTTTATATTGTTGTCTTGCTACCCTGAACATCAAAACTTTGTATTCTTATCAAGTTTAATATTAAGTTTTCAGCCATACACCTTATTTTGGCATTGAACTAATAGTTTAGCATTTCCAGCAGTGGTTACACTTGCCCCCCCCCCCAAGCAAGTGCAACCAGTGTTTTTTAGCTTAGGTATAAGTTTTGATTTAGAAGTGTGTTTGGTTAAATAACCTAAAAAGAAAACGATAAAAATACGAAACAAAAGCTGGCGGAATCAGTAACATTCAAGGTATAACTAACTTGCAACATTATTATTTTTATTGTTTGTATTCAGCCTATAGAAAGCAGCTATTTGTATTTGCCCCTGTTACTCGGAGCAAGTGCAACCACAAGAAAAAAAATTTGTAGAAAATCAATGATAGATGACAGAAAAAAATATAATTGCAAGTTCTTGTAGCTAAATTACACCAAATGGTTTGTGCTGAGTTTTCTTTCTGTATTTCTCATAGTTATCTCACAGTAACAGTTTTAAAATGAAAATAGATCGTTTGCCCCACTTCACCTGTGTTAAAAGTGTTTAAATTAAATTTATTTTTTATTCGAGCAATAAAATTTATTTTGTGCAATACAATGCGCTTTTCAAACAGGATTTTAATATGCAAAGATCGTGCTTTGCGCTATTTTTAGTTTTTTTTTTATATCTAAATTAAAATTTCCTTAATTTCAGTTTTTATTTTGTATTACGTAAAATATGAGGAGTAAATAACCGTTAGAGATAATATTAAAAACGTACAAATCAACAATATACATCCAATTTCTTATCATATTTTCGTTTCGATACCACAAACATATCGTCGCCTCAGAGCAACAGTAAGACATATAAAAAAAAAACGAAAATGAGTTTTCGGTGTTGCTAATATCACCAAATGTGCCTTTATTTAGTGGAACATTCGGACATTTTTATGTCTTCACATCTGATGTGAAGACATAAAAATGTCGGAGTGTTCCACTAAATAAATGCACATTTGGTAATATTAGCAACACCGAAAACTGATTTTCGTTCATGCACCAAATTATCACAATGATCTATTGCTATTGGTTCGGGATTTATTCCACTTTAAATTTTAAAAAATTAGAACTAAAAATGCACAACGGCTATTGATTTTTTTTGTCAGGCACATCATATCCATTACTAAATAGCAATATTGCATAAGTTCGTTTTATACAAGCATTAAACACAAAAAAAATTACTATAATCATCTATGACCTTCGGATGTCATGGAAAGAACTATTAAACGTATTTATTTTGGATAAAATCGTGTGGAGAACATGAAATTTTGCTAGTTTTTACAAACTCTTTTGAATTTAACTTTTAGTAAAGTTTTCTAAAAATTATGTACTATTTTAAATATGATAATAATTTCTATATAAAAAAATTAAATAACAAATTCCACTTTGTTAATAACATAAGAAATTAGTATACATTTATTTTTCAAAAATATAATTACCTCTTATTAAACTACTATATTTTTTATTAATTTTTTTCAAAGAGATTTACATTAGGATAAGTCTTTTCAAAATGTTTTATCACATAGATAAAACAACGTTAAAATGTTCGGATTATTCGTTTTGATACCGATGCAAAGTAGTGGGTCGTCTAATGTAATCTAGCGGGTCATAAGTCGGAAATCGAACATTTTCAACAATAACAAAATTAAATATTCTTCTGGACAGTAAACATGTCAGAGACATCTAAAACAAAGTCTTATGTCCAAAGAAAAATTTAAAGGGAGGGAAAAGGCAGTTTTGAAATTTCGTGTACGCTGTCAAACCAGAATACTAAATTTGTTCGTTTCTTAACATTTTGATGCGTTCTCTTAGAACCTTTTTGGATGATGTAATCTATTGAAAAAGGTTTAAATGTAAGTATATTTTTGTGCTATTTTAAAAGTTTTTGCGATATTCTCATGTAAGAGAAAATTTTAGTAACATTTCAACTACATGAGATTTTTAATCGACTTAAAGCAACCTAAAAGGTTTTACACATTCGTATATTTCGGTACTTATTATCGCACCATTTACGCTTGCCCATTTTTGCCCGTTAGGCAGCAGTTGCCTTTCGAAACTTTTAGGTCAAAAATTAGTTTTCTGGAGAAGGCAGATTTTTGAAAATTGGAATAAAGATAATTCAGGACGTGGGTGCAAGAACAAGGTAGTTTCACTTTTTTCAGATTTATACTTTTTCACTTATTTCTATACGGGGAAAAAAATCTTTATTCAAGAAGCAGATAGCTGTAAGCAATAGCTCTAGAGATAGAAAGGAAAAGGAGCTGTATTTTTGTCGATGCAAGAAACGTTCAGTGTTTTTCTTCCTTCCTTGTTCTTGTACCCACGTCTTCAATTATAATATCTCTGCTGATTTATATGTCAAAAATATTCTTTAAAATAAAATAAAACTTGAAGGATTTTACATGTGTTTTGAATTACGGAATTTGGCGATTTACATTGGTTTTACTTATGCACAAATTTTCTACAAATAAATAAAATTTTGCAAATTTTCTGCAAAAATCTACAAAAAATCTGCAAATTTAAAATGCTAGTTTTGACTTTTAAAGTAATTTGCAAATTTCTACAGATTTTATTGCAGGAGTTTGAAGATTCGCGACTTTGAGTTTTTTTAACCTACAATATTGTTTTAATTCTGCAGATTATCTATAGATTTCATAACTTTGAAATATCGGATTTAAAGTTTTTTCGTGTGTATTTGAGAAATCTGAAGTGCACGCATAAAATATCTATTTTGAACTTTCAAAACCATATGAGTGATTTTATCTTTACAATCCGGAAAGTCCGGTTTGAAATAAATCATTATTATCTTGTGAACTTTCAAAAAGTCCTTGATGTAGTACGTAAATACGTACTTAGTACGGTATACAAATAACCTATCAAGGACGCTTTGTAACTATTATAGGAAACGTTAATAATTTTTTTTTATTTCACTAAAACTAATAAATTAAATTGTGTCACTATATAATTAAGGAATTCTTCATCCGGGCATTATCCGGGAGGTTCGGCTTGTGAAATGATTGAAATAAAAAAATAGTTAAATGTTATTAAAGAATTCGAATGTTTTTAATATTTCAACAAAATAATAAATTAAATTATTATATTTAATAAATTATTTAATCAGCAATATCCGAGTGATGCAATTGAATTAAATTATATGATTATGATAAAAAGTAAAAAGAATTTGAAAATAATATGTTTAATTATTACTGTTCGATGGTCTACGCTTTTATTTTTAATTCTTTAAAATACTTATAATATAAAAATAACACTTTTAAACAAAAATATTCAGTCAACATGCCAATGGCACAGTTGGTAAACGCACCTGTAGGTACACCCAGTATTTTAGATCCTGATCGGCAAATTACATTTTTTATTTATATATTTAAGAATTGCCATTCTCGAGTCTTTTAAACCCTCATTTACATATGGGATTTTCTTCTTTAAAGATAAGAATAATAAATATGACAAAATTTGTTACTTAAATTTTATCGTAAAGCAAATATGTAATTTTGATGTATATGTAATTTAAATTTCTCAATCCATCTTCTAAACTATAAATGGTAAGCCATAAAAAACTCTGTATTATTTGATTATTAGCTAAATTTGGCAAATTCGGCACTGAGGGTTGTTTCTGTCAATCTGTTATAAAATTCGTCTTTTTTTCGCCAAATTTGGTTTTCGTCTTGCCAAATCTCGATTATTATTGCGCTTTTCACCAAATGTAGTGGCTATCTAAAAATTCTACAAAGGTCCTTCTTTCCTTGGCGATTTTATATTCATGATTGTTTGATAACCCTTAACACTAGGCTATTTTCTAAAACACGTGCTTCTCCAGGTAAGTTTTTGCGTTTGCTAAAATCTCTTAAAACGAATAAATTTTTTACATAATTTGTTGTGTTAGGATTATAAATTTGGTTATATTCATATTGAATTATAATTTAAAAAAAAAAATGTATAGCATTTTCAATCGGGAAAAAACCCATTATAATTGTAAACAAGGCATAAAAATATGAATATGTTACTGATTTTAATATATTGGAATCGTAGGCATTTTTTTTTATATTGTATGGAATTTTGTCTAATATACGGTGATTGGCCAATGTCTAAAAATATCCCGTTCCCGTTAGTTGTTTTCTTTAAAAAAAAAAAAATCTGTTGTTTTCCTTAATGATATAATTGTAGTTTCGAAATCAAATGGTTATCGTATTTTATTTGTATTTCCTTTCTTTTTTTTTAATTAATGCGTGCAATTCTGGTAGTTTATTTTTGTTAGCTCAGTGTTTGAAGATTTTGGGGCGATTTTTTTTTTAAAAGTCGCCAAGGGTGCCCGTGATAAACAAATTAACCAAAAAAGAAGTTTTTAATTCTTAAAGAATTATTAAATATTAGAGTATTAAAAATTTATACTTAAATATTAATAATATTTAACTCAAAATAAAGCGTTTATTTTTAAGCATCTCCTGGACAAAGTTAAGTATATATTAAGTCTCAGCAAAATATTAGTTAAATATTTTTATACTTTTTTTTATCTTTTTTTTTTTAATGTTGTTATTAATTTTTTAATGTCATATTTTAAGGACTCAATTTTTAGAGAAACACCATTTCTTTGAAATTCTGTAGTTACTTGGATTTCAGTTTTTAAAAATCACTGTAAGTTTATATGTGTAATTTCAAGACGAAAATAAATTAAAATGTCAAAAAATAAATTTGTAAATTTTAGAACATTTTATGAAAAAAGTCAAAAATTCGTATATTAAAGAGAATTATAATTTTTGCATTTTATTAATTAAAACACATATGTCAAAGTGCATGTCATAAAATGTACTTTCGGCATAGCTCAAAAGTACGTAAAAATGTTCACTACAGTAAATTGTCCCACCTAGGAATTTTCTTTTAAAAAATCTACAGAAATCTGTAGTTATTTGAGATGGAAGAAAATGTTCTACAGATTATTTGAAAAAAAAAATCTGCAAATTTTCTGTAGTAATTAATCTACAGAAAATAATCTTTAGTCCCAAATAACTACATATTTCTGTAGATATTGTTTTTTGTGTGAACATTTATTGAAGAAAATTCCTAGCTGGGATATAAGTGAATTTGTTTTAACATTGATCTGATGATGCTTTAATTTAATTATTACATTTAATTTAACAAAAAGGCAGAATAGTATTATATGTTTCAACAGTAAACAAGAATGGCAATTTTGTTAAAATGATCGATTTGCAATAGCAGAGAAGTGCCTCGAAATATTAATGAAACCATTACCCAAGTCTCTAATTCCGAATTCAAGATACTAAGAAATAAAACATCCCAAATCTATGCAAACAATACCATTCTTCAAATATAAGATTCACACGTATCTATATTATCACTTCTACTTGAAGATGAATATTTTAAAAAAAGGAATTTAACGGTTCATGAAATTCTTGGAATCATCGGAAGAAGAACTTATAATAAATAGAAATTTCAAAGAAAATAAGAGTGAAAATAAGATTGTGACATGAGCTAGAAGTTTTTATAAAATAAAGGGAATTATCCACAGCCACGTTTATCAGAAACAACGAGTTTTTATTGTGTCCAAAAGTCAGTCACAGCAAAATCTTAAGCAAAAAATATAACTGAATAAATTATTAAACAACTTTTAAAAAAACTTGTGAAATAACTCACATTTTCCTGCTAGTATAAAGTTAAGATAGAATTTTGACTTTTAGTAATAAAATAAAATTGTTGATATACATAAGATGCTTCAAACATAGGCTTTCATGAAATTAATAGACCCGACTTAAAAATCCAATTTGTGCAAAGAGTATTAACCTTTTACAAAATCCTCAAATAGGACCATGCTAAATTGTTCTATGAAATACTACTAACAATTATTCTTATTTTTCTCAAAAAAGAAAAGTTAAATTTTAAGTTTATAAATACATTAATTTTTTGTCGATATTTGGGAAAAATACTTAAGAAGTTAAATTTTGTATACATAAATGTTTAAGTATCTTAATGTCCTATTTACTATTATGAAATGTTATAATCAAATTATAGGTTAAGTTTATAAATGTAGTGTGAGTTTTTGTACTTTTTAGAGTATTAAAATGCAAAAAATTCAAAGAAAAATAATTAAAAGTTTAATTAAGGGAAAATGCGAGTGTGATTCTAAAAGACTTATAGGCCGATTTTTCTTAAAACTTGACTAGTTTAAATGTTCAAACAGCACTAATTAAAATTGAATGGGAGTCTTTATTTCTTATAAGTAAAATTAAGTATTCGTGAAGTTTCATGCCAAAATATCAATAACAAAAGGAATCTAAGCCTAGCCTAGCATTAATTGCTTTCTAAAATTTCAAATTATTCGGCAAAGTCATATCTACTCCTCATTTTATGTGAAAAATTCTATTCTAGAAAGTTCCAAATAAAATTCAAATAGTTATTAGGATTAGCTAGATTCGCGGAACGATCCACTGTCCGATGGTCCTACCCAGTGCCGTTACACAAAAAATATTGGGGGGGGGGGGGGGGGGGGGGGGTTGAAACAAGAAATTTCTCAACTTAACGATTCGAAATTTCCAACTCAACAGTGCTGAAAATTCTCAATTCTAACTTATCGACATTTTTCATCTTTTTTTTATATATATTTTAGGTAATATTAAACAGTTCTCTCACTAGCATTGATTTGTTGCACCCATATTCTAATGCAGTGTCCGTTCTGAGGTCTAACTTAAATGTAATCTTACGAATTGGGCAATTTCTTATCTTCCCTAGCTTTCATTTCATCTAATCTTCCCTAGGCCCTACCCTCCACAAGTCATCATCCAAAAAAACATCTTTCATGGCAAACAATTGGAACATTTATTTTTTTAAATTATCAATTCTAATATTTTTTTAAAACAGACTTAACAAACTTTTACTTGACTCTTTTTTTAAAGCGATAACGAAATAAAAGAAAAAGCTATCAAATATATATATTTTTTGCAAACTACAGGATAGGTTGCAAAAAATAATACATGTGAGGGGATATTTGTGATAGCAAAGATGTTATAGAAGTGTACTAAATGATGACGATATACATAAAAACAACATATTGAACTTAGTTAAGAAATTCCAAAAATGTTAAACTTAAACGCGAGATGGCGCGAAAGCTGCAAGACAGTCAGAGCAGTTTTCATTGTATCGACCGTACTGCAGCGCCATATCCTCTCCTATCGGTCATTTTGAACTATTTTTTTTTTATTACACAATCATTTCCTTGTGGTCATGGTCTAAAACTCTTATTATCCAAGTTCGGCGTTTGTATCTAGTGGTTCTCTTTCAGTGTATCTGATTTGCTTTAAAACACTGTGTTAAATATGCGATGATACATATATACACACATACATATTTATACGCACAATTTATGTTATTATTGCTATTTGTTTAAAAAATCGAGATATCGAACATAAGTTGATGGACATGCAATAAACACATTATATGAGTATTCTCGGATAGATTTTTTTACACAGGTGCAGCTTAAGGCCCAGCGACACAAGCGGCCGTTTGGACTAAAAAGATAACTAAAACTAAACTAGGACTAAAAAGGCCCCGAATTTGACATTTCAATCAGGAACTATAGATTATGCTAGTGACAGATAAGATTATAGATATTATAAAAATAAGTTTACATTTCATTAAGAATTTGTAGTTAGACCTTGTTTCTCTTCCGTAACGATATCCACGTTAGATTAGAGTTTTCCAACGGAATTCAGCATATGTTATATGTTTTTTGTCCACCTAGTTTAAAACATTAAAAATGTATGACCAAGTTGCCCGATTGCCTATAAATTGTTACTTTGTGTAAAAAGAAAAGGAGCGCCTTTATTACGCTTGCTTTTGAGATTCTAGAGAGGCCCCGCGAATATCAGAGAAAAGATGCAAAATTAAAAAGCTACAGATTTAATGAATTTCTTAAGTTTCAATGTGAAACGTTTTTAAAACTAGCTACATAAGGTATCAGGATAGGAACATCATCTTACACTTTTAGGGAGGTCCATTCCGACACCATAACTCCGTGACAAATAGCACGGTTAACATAAATTTGATATCGTTTGGTAGAAAATTAGACTTATAATTAAAAGAACACCAAAAAAATGCAGATTTTTACTCAACGAAGTTCACTAACAAATATTCTATACAAATGAAATGTAGCCGCATCAAACATTTGTAGTTGATAAAACAAAATCTAATTGGATTTTCAAAAGTCGGACAAACTGATTTATAAGTTGTGTGAATGAAAGAAAAGGGCTTCGCTTCTAAGTTTGCACCGGGGCCCCGCGGCTATTAAGGGCGGCCCTATGCCATTTATAGCACTAGCACGGGTGGTTAATGTTATCCTGCATGCCCGTATAAGTGGTGATGTGACACGTGAACCGCCGCAGATGCAACCTATGGTCTTGTCACACCTTTGCGCGACATGCCAAAGAGAAATTAGCATGGATGTTTAGAAGCTGCGACGTGACGAAGCTTCTGGCATTTCCCACGGAAATCGGAGAGGCACGAAATAGAAAAACGCCCGTGTGGGCTTACCCGTGCACAATGGCTTGAAGGGAGAGTGGGGCAAGTGTACGCAGGATCCATTTCTGCAGCATATTAGAGGAATGTTCCCAACCATTTTAAGAGAAATTAGACAGTCAGAATTTGTATATGAAGAATATATGCTACCCTCTGACTAGGAAACAAAACTATAAGTGAAGAATCCAGTTCAAAATCAGTATAACAATATTACGTTTATTTGAGTGGACGAATATTTATGCTTCTTAATTCTAATTCTGAATGAAGTGCCAAGCTTTAACAAAGATTGTATTTTTGATATTGCTTCATGCACAGTAAGATTTTTCTAATATATTATTAAAAAATAACATAGATTACTAGTAGTTAATCAATATAGCTTTTGCTTTTAATTGAAGAGTAGAAAATAGATGAAACAAACTTTACTCTTTCACTTCACTATTACTTCAAATATTATATTTCCAACTTATCAGTACTAATTACACAATACTATTTTTTATTTTGCATAGTATTAATTTTTTTTGGCTTCGACTTTGTTCGTAGCCATCATCTTCTCGCCTTCACTCGAGAAATGCATACTTTGCTGTTAGTTACTAAACAACTGAGAATTTAGGTGTAATACAGAAGTTTGAAATTCAATTACTACGGGCATTTTATTATTGAATCCTTTTAAGCAATATCTTTCATTTGATTTTCACAATATGAATTGAAAGGTGACGGCGGAAACCAATCTTAATACATTTCTGATGGAAAATGTAATAGTGATATAAAAAAAAATTAGTAATCTACTACAGAAAGATCGAATTTGTTTCGGCAAGAAACAAACAAAATAGTTTCACAAAATTAATATGAAAGATGCAAGATGCCGCCTAATAATATTAAGATAACAATTTTCAAATTCTAAAGAAGTAAGAAAAATGGACCGAGAGAGAAACCGTTTTTTTGCTGTTACCCTTCAATGAAGAAATAATCAGCAAAAAGGACCGTCGAATATTTCAATTCTCTTGTGAATAGTTTTGGGTTGGGTCTAACTATGCTAATTTTCAACCCCAATCGGTGCTCAAGTTATTTGACTTTTGTATGGTATGCAGAAACAGGTAGACAAAAAATGGGATGGATATTAAAAGTTATATTTTTTATATGAAATTTTAGTGTAAGGTTATTTATTATTATATATGGTCGTAATCGTCTTGAAATACAATAACTACCAGAGAACGTTTCCTCTTTTATCAAGAATTTCAAAGCCTTGTCTTTTATGTTTATAAATATTCTATATTTATTGCATGTAAACGAATGCATTTGATTTTTAATCTTATATCCAGGGCCTCCCTTAGACGCCGCGGGACCCAGTGCGTACCTATAAGCGAGGCCCCTTTTCATCCGCCACACAAACTTCTGAATAATTTCAAATAACATTTACAAACTATAAATTATAAGAATAAGTTTTTGAAAATCTAATCGGTAATATTTTATCAATGTAATCAATAATCGATTATAAATGTTTGATGCGGCTACATTTCAATTGCATAGAATATTTGTTAAATGACTTCGTTACGCAGTAAGTCGTCATTATTTTGTTCTTTGTATTGAAAATTTTAAATAATCCTTGTTTTCGAACGCGACCAGATTTAGTTCAATAGAGCTATTTATCACGCAGTTATAATGTCGGAATAGATCACCTTAAAAACGTGGTGTTTCTATCCTGAAAAACATTTTACGTCAGAAGAAATAACATAAAAATTCATTTGATGTGTGAAATTTTTATTTTACGCAAATTTCTCTAATGAGCGTGGGGCCCTGTGCTGTGGCTCGCATCGCACAGCTAACGAGTCTGCTTATATCTATCATTCAATGAAACTTTTCTTATAATCTAACGTAAAATAATTTAGCTGATTTAAAAGAAATACTGCTAGTCTTTTTACTGTTGTTATAACTAAAAATAAACTATCATTATTAGATTTGTTTTAAAAATAATTATATTTCCTGTATTCATTTGAGTATAATTAAAATCGACGTGAGAATTACGCAAACCATTTTGACATACAGTAGAACTCCAATTATACGAACTCCAGTTATCCGTATCAAACGAAGCGGACTACCAATTATCCGGATCGTTTGGAGAAAAAAAAATCAGCAAAATCCACATTTTAAAAGTTTCTTATCGGTGAATGATATTGTTTTTAATAGTCATTAAATTACATTACATACTAAAGCAAAATTCGTTGTTTTACTAAGAAATCACGTTTTTTCGTTAATTATCCAATTATCCGGATGGGATCTGGTTCCAATTGATCCGGATAATTGTAGTTCTATTGTATGTAGTTTACAAGTTTGAACAGGGAAACTTGATTACTATTCAGTAAGAGTGTAGAATATTTTTGATGGAAATTATTATATATCAAACTTGTTTCACGAACACGGTTAGATTTAAAAGATTCATAGGCGATTGAGTTAATCACAATTCTTAAAAGTTTGAAAACAATAGAGTATTACTTTTATTATTATTGAGTTTTCATATTTAACAGTTTAAACTGGTCATGCTGATTTTCAACCAATTCCCGTCAATCGGGGTGAGAATGTGCCACTTTTTGAGATTTTCAAGTGATGTCCCCTTAAATAGTGAAGGAAATAGACTGGTTTTTAATGGAACATAGATCTCAGCTGTTATTAGTTTATAAGTTTTCAAAAATGCGATGAAAGCGAGGATAAACTTTTGTGTCATTCTCAACCCAGTAGGTGGGATGAGCCTTTTTTCCAGGAAATAGTAATAAAAATATATGAAAATCTTATTGCAGCAACTTTTCATGATACAGAATTTAATTCTACATATTTCTTATCTTTGAAGCTATTAAAATAATAACTAAAGAGTTTTTCGAATAAAATGTCGACAAAAAGAAGAAAATATGCGTCTTTTAAACCCACTGCCTAGATACACTTCTGTTTACACAATATCTTGTGTTTGAAACCTACAGAGAGCATATTTATTCAAGAAACGTCCCATTCTCACCCCACTAGACACTTTCTCCTCTAACCGTTTGACGGTAGTGTTTTTTAGCCTATTAGCTGAATGGCCCCGCGTAGTTTGGCCGTCGGGTAGCCAAGCATGAGTTAAAACAAAATAACGATTATCGCATTATAGGCTGTTTGGAGAGATTCAATGAAAAGCTGTGGGGTCCCAGCTGTTAGGACGCGTGACCGGAAGTTTGTGGATTGAATCCCATAATCCTAATCAATACTTCGTCAATTATAGAAGAATGCTGCAAATTTGTTTTCGGTCACTCCTATGGCAAATATCCTTAACCGTCGCCAATTTTCTGTTTGTGCAGTTCTAGTGAGCCACTAATTAACAATTAAATCAAATCAAAATATAAAATAGCTGCGTTAAGGTCGTAACGCAACGGAAGCCGTCTGATATTAAAAGCTAAAATGTTTTAAAAGTAAACAAAAATATATGAATATTAAATCGAAATATTTTTATAAATACATGGTCTCCACTATTATTTAAAAATAAATTAAAGGCAAAATTGGTTCTTTAGAAATTGATAACTTTTGCAGGATAAAAAAAAAGCCAATTTTTTAAATGTAAATAATTATTATCTACCAAAAACAACCTATGTTCAAACTTTAATGAAACTACTCAATAAAACAGATTTTTCACATATTACTACTAAGGGTTCATGTTGGAGGACCACAGAAAAAACGAATACAAATGTTAAGGTAATTGAACTTCAAAAGCAAAGGATCATTTGAAAAGGTATCTATCACCGCTATTAACATTTCTTTATAAATAAAACAATCACACGTCCCTTAATCATTGACAATCGTCATTTTTCGAGCACACAAAACCAAGAGTCTTCTCTTCAAAAACCAGGATTTCCTTTTGAAGTCAATAGCTCCGAGCACAGCTATTCTAATTCCTCCATGTGTGTGATTATAGCTAAGTTCATTGAAATGTTGTCCGCCCAGGTTTCAAATCGTCTTCATCCATACAAAGAAATCGTTTTCCCGGCAATAGTGACCTTGGAAGTGTCCTCGACATCAGACATGACAGTGGGTAGTAGGGATCAGCCACGGCATAAGAATACCAAATAGATAAGGTTCTTTTTTGCCTTTGTGTTTGCTTTGTTTCGTTCCTCGTCGGTGAAAGTACTTTTCGGTAATGTGACGAATTTCGAAACTAAATTGACGATAAGATTCAACTGGAGTGTGGGGACGTATAATACGCTACCTTGAACACAATTCAAAAAAGCTCTGCACATAAACTTGTAATTTAAAGTAGATTCCAGGAAGTAGTAATAAAGTATTTGGGTTGTATTAACCCCCCCTCCCAAAAAAAAAAAAAATGTATGAAATAGGTTTGTTATATTTCCTTATTCGACCAGGACTGTTCCTCAGCATATTCCGGCGTATTTGTTATTTTTTCCTGATTTTCACAACCTTTGAATCTTGAATTATCTATAAAAATATTTTTAATATATTATATAAACCTTTTTTAAAAAAAAGTTCATTCAAAAAGGAAATAGTAGGGCAAATAAACTCGTATTATATTGCACAAAATTTTTATATACGCCTTTTTGAAGAATATCTATTTGGTATTTGCAAAAATGCACGTTTCGCGTATGACTATTAAATGTAGTATTTTATTTATTATGGGTAAATTAGGTTAACTTCAAGAACGTCCCATTCTGACTTGTCTACAGTCCAACATTTAAGTATAGCTGTAGAAAACGTAACGAATAAAGATTGGTTATGTCACCAATAATTACAAAATAATGGAAATTACAAGAACAAAAATGCAGGGGTGTTGTCCGGCTTTCTGCATTTCAGAGCAGTGTTTGGAGCAGGAAAAATTGAAATGTAGAGCATCAAAAAGGCTTTTTGGAGCAGAAAAAAAAATGTAAAAGTGCAGAATAAAGCCTTAACACTAGCTTTATTCTGCACTAAAAATTTTATTTTTCTAGGCTAAATTTCAAAACTCTCATTTACCCCATGAATTAGAATATAACCCCAGAAAACGTATCCCTCAAAGAAAAAGCCCAAAATACCCTTAAAAAATAATGTATCGCAAAGAAAGGTCTCCTAAAAGGAAAAGGAAAAAATAAAGCATGTAAAAGATACAGACTAATGTACATCCCTAAAATTAAAAGCCTTATCTATCCCAAAAAGCTATAGTCCTGCGTACCAATTAAAAAAAAATTTAGACATAAAAGAAAACACTAGTGTACCCATAAAAGAATACAGTGTATCATATACCTATAAAAGAAAAAAGCCTTGCTTCCTTCTAAATAAAAATCCCAATAAAGTGAAAGGCACCCCCTCCCCCCTTATAAAAACATTATTATACCTCTGCAAAA
Organism: Troglohyphantes excavatus; assembly: GCA_963932185.1. Lineage (NCBI taxonomy): Eukaryota > Metazoa > Arthropoda > Arachnida > Araneae > Linyphiidae > Troglohyphantes > Troglohyphantes excavatus. The sequence goes on from OZ010672.1 coordinate 14,868,070, forward strand.
AATCAAAATGTCCTCCTAAAAGTAAATGCTTAACGTACCTCTATAAGTTAAACCCAATTTTCCCTAAGTAGTTCTGAAAATATTCCAAAAAGTAAAAGCCAAATATATCCTCTTCCCCCACACAAAAAAAATAATATATCCCTTAAAGTCCAATGTATCCTAAAAGTGAAAGCTTAATGTACCTTTAATAGTAAAAACCCCAAACAATTCTTAAGGCAAAAAAACACACAAACTTCTTTAAAGCCTGACATCTGTCTTCAAGCAAAAGATAAGTATCCCAAAGTATCCCAATAAAAGCAAAACTAATTTAAATGGTAACGTACCCTACTTTCATTAACTTTAATATATTTCCAAGTTCTAAAATCCAATGTTAAAAACCAAGTGAACTCCAAAATATAAAGTGTAACTAAGAAAAAATTAATCCTCAAAACCAAAATCATCATGCACCCTTCAGGTACGGAAGTACAATGGACCCATACAAGTATAAGTTCAATATCTCACAAACGTAGTGTAGCTATCCAATGAAATCAATGTATTTTTTTAAAGTCTTTTGCACCATTACTGTCAGAATATTTGACAGTTTGGTACCCTCCAACAATTAAGCAGAAGAGTGATAATTTTATTTTATACATAGGGTCATAAAATAAGCGCAGCTTGACTCGATTTTGCTAAAAATGAGTGTTTTGGAGCACCTTGGAGCAGAAATCGCGTTTTGGCGCAGTTTGGCGCAATTTGCGTAGGCGCAACACCCCTGTATTCAATGATGCCATTTTACCCTTTGTCTCTCTGTCATTTCAATAGATTAACAGAAAGGCATTGACTCTTAACGATTATAACTCTTGTTATTTTGAAGCTGGTAATTGATGAACATAACTCAAAACTTGAGGATTGGTAATGTTTCTACTCAAAATACATATAATATTTAGGTATTTTTGTCAAACTTAAAAAATTGTAATGTGATGCTGAATATTTGAATTTTAGTCTTACGTTTGAACAGAATAATAAATAACCTATGCACATCCAAAAGAAGAACTCATTAAAAAAAAAAATTAAATATAGCAATTTTTACAAGGAATTTATTACAGATAATCTGATGTAAACAAAGTGCAACAATATGATAAACTAAGAATTTATGTAATTATAATTTACACTTGCACCTGCTATTTATCAAACTTCCCCTGAACAAGCTCTTCATTTTCGTTTTGTTTTTTATACCATACATAAACGAGATCCGGTAGTCCTAGAAGGACATAAATTGTTTTAACATAGGCCCACATTCTACACCAATGTGATTAATTACATTTGGAAAGACAAAAACAGCAAGCCTGCTCCTAGTTTAATGATAATTGCCTATTAGCAGACTCAACAAAAATGGTGATTTTTTGTAATGGCCATTACAAAATGAAAAATATTAATCTTTGGTCAAATAAGGCAGGAAAAAGGGGTCAGAAATATGTTATCATAGGCATAAAGGGGAAAAAAATACTTTTGCTAAAATAAGGGAAAAGGGACCATATTATGAAAAAAAGAACTTTTAAGTACTTCAAGTAACAAAAAGTATTTTTGGGAAAAAGGGACTTGTTGCGAGGCCTGTATGATACAAGAAAATGTCGAAAGAATAAAAATCTTAAAAGATAAATAAATTATTATTTTTTATACACCTAATACTTGTCAATTAAATATTCAAAGCGTAAGATCAATCAGTTTATATCTTAGAAAAATATATAATATCAGTGACTTTAGATAAACCTATGATCAAAAATATATACTTTCATAAATACTTATACATATTGTATTCGCTATAAAAAATATTGTGTTGCATATTGCCAGCTTTAATGGTAGTCCTTTCTTGAACATTCGAAAAGGCGACTTCCTTTTGATTCATTCTTTCAATTGCTTAACGTTTTACAATCATTTTTAAACGAATTTTAAAATTAAATTATTTATTTTTTTGCAATTTTAAACGACCTTAAAAATGTAACTGCTTTTGTTGCCATCAATCTTTATAATTATAGCATATACAAAGAAGGATAAAGGAAAACGTATCCATATCTCGTGAATAAAAAAATCCATGGGAATCAAAAACATTTTTTTACCCCTCAACACCCGGCGAATACTAGTATAACATTGAAAATGTATTTGAACATGTTCACATTTCTGAACATGAGGTCTTCGAAAATAAGATACCAATATACTTTCAGTAGTCTAAGAATAACAAAAATCATTTTTTATAGACATTTTAAATTGGCTCCCTTCTCAGAGAAAATGCAAAGGAGAGATGGAAAATGAATGCAGAAGGTAGATAGCAGGATACTTACTGTTAGTTTTTAATAAAAAACTAAATATGTATGAGAGGAAAACAATTAATAGCTTTGAGGAAAAATGGAAAAGTTATTCTTATAAAAAAATGGATGTAAGGGTACAGTGGCCTATCAAAACTTTTTTTAATTTATTTTTAAAGCGATTATTTTCAATGTTTTACAACATAATTTTTTATAGTTATTATAAAAGTGAGTAAAATTTGAAAAAAATATTAATATTTTTAATTATAATTATTTAAGTTTCGAATATGACAATATACATATTTCAAAACGCTCTAGAAGCTTACCTTCTCCTTTTTTTACATTTAAGTATTTCTAATAAAGTTTGAATGAATATGTGTTTATTGCGAAATGTATATAAAAACCATAAATTTTATCTTTAGTAGGGATGAAACGGATATCCGGTATCCGGCCTATCCGGCTGCTTTTTAACTATCCGGTAACTATCCGATATCCGGAAGTAAAGTGCCGGATATCCGATTTTCCATGCCGGATATCCGGATGAATAAAACATCGAAGATTTTTTTTGTGGCGATCAATTTTTTTTGTTCTTGCTTTAAGTATTTTCCTGAAAATTTACCAATGTATTCACAGTGTGCAGATTCTCCCTTTAATCAATAGAGACTTTAAAAAAACAACTTTTTTCAAATTTTTAACTTTAAAATTATATTTTTAACGAATCGTTATGGTGGAGGGTCATCACATCTCACAACTAATATAAAGTTGAATTAAAAAATAAATTTCTCAAAAGTTTAAGCAAACTTGAGTTTTCATGTTTGAAATGAAAGGGCATATGGTAAAATTACAATTATTCAGAAATTAAGTGTAAAATGTACAAAACATACGACCATTGCTAGCAGCACCCTAGACTAACCCTTTGTAAATAAAAAAAGTTTTTTGAATGTTTATTCAATTTTGGTATCACTTTAAAGATAAGGAATTGGGAAATATTACAGAATAAAAAAATATTTTTCAATTTTTGACCGATTTCCGTTTTTTCTAGTGTGTATGAGAATTTATTTTCATAAAAAATAAACTGCCGGATATCCGGCAAAATCCAGTTCGGATATCCGATATCCGGTTTGTAATGTGCGCTGGATATCCGGTATCAGGCAAAACCACTATCCGCTTCATCCCTAATCTTTAGTAAAATATCAGTATTCATCATAACAAATGTTTAAAAATATTTGTACAATGTTATGGTAAAGTAGCTACGAAACCCCAAAAAAATCTTGTGCCTGGAACATTTGAAAGTGTAAACCCCAATGAATTTTCCGTAAAGGAAAAAATTGTATAAAGTTATTAAGAAGCAGATATAAAAACTAAAACATATATTAATGAACATATACCTACATTATAGTAGCAGAAGACATACATTATAGTTGCATTAGAGAAAAACAAAAATTCTAATAGATTAGTATTTTTGGCTGTTTTAAAAGTCTACTGGACCCTTAAAATATTAAAAACTACTTAAAAAATAGAAGTTACTTCTTCATAAGAAATGATTATATGAATATAAATATAAAGATCATCTATGAAATCAATCTACAATAAAAATCAGACAAATTATTATAAGATTTCAATTTCACAGGCCTGATAATTATAATTTAGTAATGTCTATACATGTCGAAAATGTTGTCATCGGGTACTTCAAAAAATGATCGATAGGAAAATTAAGCATTCATATCAAATGAATAATAAAAGAATTAAAAACACCTAGCCAGTTGATGAAAAGGATTTATTTACGTACCTGGAAAAGCACATTAAATAGCTTACAGTTCATTCGTTGACCTTGATACAGTATTTCACGAGGTGGTTGCATGTGAAGACATTTAGAGGGCATTTTCCAAACCGCCTCATCTCATCGATCTTAATGCAAAAGCAAATAAAGGAAAGCAATGTTTTTGTTCATTTCCTGACACTTTTCGATTTTGCGGAAAAAACATTTATCATTCACGGCTCAGTTAGAGCGACCACAGTCAGCAAAAAGGACCGCGTGTTCATCCGACCCTCGGATAATTGAATTGAATTTATTTCGATGTTTTCCAAGAAGAAAAAAAGGGGGGTTCTTACTCATTAGTTTCGGACCGACCGACTCGAAGTAAGACTTTTGACCTTCGACCGCCCAAACCTGGAGCGAATCCTTCGATTCCAGAAGAAAGGCCTCTTATTATTTGGCCCTCCTTCGACCGCACAGACCTAGTGATCAGTTTTCAATTCAGAAGGGTTATTAGGAGACATCCCATTACAGCGAACGCCACAGACGAGGAGGCTTTCGGTTTTTGAAAAACCCTCTCATTAAAAAGTTAGGCAAAACGAAAATATTAAAAGAATAATTGGTATCATTAAAGAAGGCTTCCCTCTCTATCATGAGCATTTTTTTAAAAATAAAATCTCTTTCTTATTGGATAAAAAGCTCTCTTATTGAATATTCTTGAATATGTTATTTTATTTAGATGTTTGTGAGAAAGTTCGAGAGTAGATTGGCCCTTTCTGAACACGCCTCTAGAAAAACATCTACGTGCTGTTTATGACGCATAACAACTGTTTTCTGATGCTTGAAACCTTCAATTTAAAAGGAATTTTCTACCTTAATGATATGGAATAAGCGTGCAAATACGTTCGGAGTATTATAAAGTTTGGTAACTTTAATTCGGAGAAATTTTCAACAGATACTACAATTAAATGTTCAGAGGGATTGTCCAAAATAGGTTTAAGCTTTTGAAATACATTTTATCCGGAATGTGTTTACAGAATTCGGATGTTCGGATGGCATTAGTAGAGTCATTCCTCAACAAAAAAGAAATCATATTTGAAAATTAATTCAAAAAGTTATAAAAAATTTTCGATGATTTTCTTTAGATTATAACAAACAAAAAAAGTATATATATATATATATATATATATATATATATATATATATATATATATATATATATATATATATATATATATATATATATATGAAAGATAATTTCAACTCTTTGTAAACCCCTTTTAACTTACCGCCCTTTTGACTTCCTTCATTTCAGTTTAATTTTAAACTATCTATTTAAATCGCTCACTTAGTGTGTATACCGCCCCCATAAATAAATCTCTTTTTTTTCCCCCAAGCCATCTACTCTCTTTTCAGATGCGCACTTTCAAATTCACGATTACATTTACAGAAGGTAATTCTTTCAAATAGTTCTTGATGACATCGCTTTTTCAACCTGTTCAACTTTCTTGTTTCTAAAATAATCGAAACTTTTTTTAAATTAACAAAATAACGGGATTTGCATCGAATAGTTAAAAGCATTTAACTGAATTAATGACTAATATTTTTCTCAACCAGTAGGCCTCTTGTTAACAAAGCTCTTAAAGTTATTCGCTTATCAGAAACAGTGAAAAAGTTTTTTTACTTAAAAATTTTTTTAGAAGGAAGAAATAAATGAAAATATACACATCTACTAGAAATTTGTATTAATGCTAGAAGCTAGAAAAATCACATTAAAATAATTAAATAATAACTTTACAAAACAATTATTGAAAATATGACAAGTTATGCAAATTGAAAAATAGAAATCAGATCAGCAGTATTGCGCATGTTTTACAAGTTAAATAGTTAAGGAGTCATTATTATGATAAAGCGGATTACTTAACATTAAAAATTCCAAAAATTACGAGATTCAATATGATTCCACGTAATGAAAAACTAAATGTCAACTAAAATGCTTATTTTTTTTTATTTTTTTTAAATTATAAGTGCTTTAACCCTATCCTCTCATGTATTCATTTAAATGGACATTAGTTTTGAAAACCGCAATCAAAAATGTATTTCACTTAAATTTCTTGCTGTTATTTGTGCATAATTAATTCGAAAATGAAATAGTTTTTCTATTCAAATTTAGATTAGAACAGCTTTTAAACAAGTGAATTATACTTCCATTTAAATAAGTGATCTTCATGTTCAGATTGAATCGGAAATGTATAAAATTATAAAGCTCATTTAAACGGGTTCTTTCAGGTAAGATGAATTATTTAAAAATTAAACTAAAATTTAATACTGCAATCATGTTATTTAAATGAATAACGCCTCTTTAAGTCTAAAATGTAATGTATTTAAATATTTTATTCAAAATGTATATCTGCATACATATAGTTTAGATATACATAAACCACCCCTTTATTATAAGGGCACATATTTTAAAGTCCCCAGAAACGCGCGGTCACATCTAATTGACAAAAATATAATAATCCCCAAAACACTTTAGATTTAAAGTTTTAAAAAAAAAACAGGAACAACATATTTTTATGTTTGATTGTTTTTAGATGAATAAAAGTTAAAATTGAATAAAATGTAAAGAGCGGGGGAAAAAACGAAAGAAAGTATGGAAAAACATGCGTGTGTAAATAAACTCTCCAATTTAATGAGTTAATTAAATATATATGCAATGTTTATTGGCATATCCATTTTCGAAGGTTTAATTTTCAACAAGTGTCACTCACATCATCTAGTGAATAGGCCATGTAGCTATACCATGGGCCTGTATTCAAATCCTGGATAGGGCATGAAAGTCGAGTTGCGTTCTTCCCTATTGGAAGCGACGGGGACACCATAATCATGCGTTCTCTCACAAGATGCCGCCATTTCCGCCTACATACGTATACCGTATGCTGCCAGTTTAGCATTAAGGCTGAGCAAATGTCTAACGATTAGAGAAAAAGCCCAGCAAAAAAGTCAGCATGGAACCTTTATCAAAATTGTCAAATTGAAGGTTTTTTAAAGGTTTTATAAAGGATATTGAAACAAAAAACTACAGTTTATTTTAAAGTTTTTAATTTTCCTGCATAAAACCTTTAAAATATCTACATTTTCCCTTCATGATTAAAAAAAGAAGGTTTTTTGCAGTTTTTTTAAAGGTTTTTTACAGTTTTTATGAAGGATATTGAAACAAAAACCTTTAATTTTATAGATCTTCAAAAAAACTGCAGTTTTCCTGCATAAAACCTTCAATTTCAAAATTTTGATGAAGGTTTTATGCTGACTTTTTTTGCTGGGAAGTTATATGAGGATAATCAATTAAGTAATATCAGTAATTCTTCGATCTTAACTGACCAAGCTACACTTTTTTACAAATGAGTTTGAAATCGATCTACAAAATGGAAAACAATCAATTGTTAAAGCAAACATTCCAAAATAAAAAAAAAGACAAATTACCTATGTACCGAAAAACGTTTCTTAGACACACCTTACATAGTTTGAATCACGCATTTACCGGAACCCAAATTAAAATCCCCCAACTCATTGTTTTGTATAGTGTCAAACCAGCTATAGAGAAGTTATTGGAAGAATGAAAGCACCTTGAATTCATTGCCTCCGTTTCATAAGAGTTCTGACCTTCTGCACTCTAAGATAGGGCGCGTCCCCTCTTCAGCAGATAGCCTCGAAAATTGAACAAACCATCAGACAGTGATTGAAATAAAAGTCCTATTTTTTAAATTTCTTTACTTAGTGAATTGCTTATACAGACAGAAAATAAATCTGGCGGACACTGAAAATTTTCGTTGAAATCGTTGTTGAAACTTCGACTATGAATAAAAATTCAAATCTAAACAGATTTATATATTTTTGAAATTATATATTTAGGGCCTAATGTTGGAACCTTCAACGTTATTTATTACACATTATATAGTCCTAACTTTAATTTGATTTGTCTTCTCCCAAAGAAATAGTTTGTGTGTTCCTCCCTTAACTGGGAATGACAAGTTCCACTCGCCCTGCTTCAAACGGACAATAACCATCTGACGGATAAGCAAAATTTCGAATCTATAGGTTGTTTTCACTGTAGGAGAGTTTAATTTAAATTTTAAAATATTCCTTTTTTTACAAAAATATATTTTTTTAATTATATCAGTAAAGAAGGTTCTCAAAAGTCCTCTTTTTGCTTTAAATGTGAAAATAATTTTTAAAAAAATATTTTTATCAACTTTCATATTATGTGTACTACTGGAAAAACTGGAGATACTCGAACGGATATATGCGTTTTGTATCCGTCAGGTGGTTTTAACGAGTAACACTCGTCATGGGATTTGGATAGCAGTTGACTAATTGTACCACTTTAAAACATTCCCAAATTCAGAAAATAGTCTTTTTGGGCAGTGCATGTATCGAATTCATTTCCCGGTCAAGTGGTTAAAATGCGACAGCTATATTTAGGTTGAACTAATAAAAATAACTTTCATTTAAAATCTGTTTTGATTTCTATCGCAATTTGGAGTTTTATACATCGTTATTGAAGGTCGCATTTTTTTAATTGAAATATTAACAGATGAGTAGCAGTCACTTGTTTAAAATATCCAAAACTGAGAAAACCTCACACATTATTATTGATAGACCCGGCCTATTTAAATGGCTAACCTCTCACAAAGTCATATTTCTTTCTTTTTTTATTTCAATTGCAATAGTCCTATTACAAAAACCTATTTTTTCGTCTTTTCAAACTAAATATTTCTTTACACGCCTCTTTAAACAATAGGAAAAAAATTCTACAAATAAAACAACAACAAAATGAGCGCATCTTTCAAACCCGTTGGCATACTTCCTAAGTGAAAGGTTTGGATGCCAAATCATCTTGTTGGAAGGGCGTTTCCCAACTTGGCTTTTCTTTGAACCTCCACTTTCTCCATTCCCCCCCACTTCAGACACCTTTGATAGTCCCAGTTTACTGGTTTTCATGAGTCCGATACACAAACACGCGCTGCTTTTGCAACACTTTGCACAGGTAGGCTGCCATCTGTTCCTGTGGCACCGATAGAAAGAGCAGATTGACCATTTTCGGAACATAGCTGCAGTTTGTTTGGACTCGGGAAGAAACTTCCGTGAATTACTTTTTAAAAATTATCATCGGGATCATGCATACTCGGGTGGGATTTAAGCCTTTAAAAATTAATCATTGTGTAGAGGATTCCTCAACCTTTAGTCGACAAGATGCTTAAAAAGATGTTTGTAAAAGGTAGCCAAGAAGGTGTATGATTCTATATTTAAATATGTAAATGTAATATGAGATTAAAAACAAATTATGAACTTGATGCACCATTTTTTTTCGGCTGGGATGACTTCAATGTTACTTTGAAATATTATTTAGTTCCCTCCTCTGACGGAGCTAGACGACTTAAGTCGTATATGGATTTCCATGTTTTCTAAGAAAGTTTTCTTGGAAATTATATCAATTAAAATAATATACAACTTATTATATGCATTGGAAATATAAAGTATAGTATTATGCAGAAATAAAACTTTATAATTTTGTCATTTTCCTCTCTCAGAAGATAAACATTTAGTTCAATAAAGGTCTAAACTCTCGGAAGGTAAAAATTTAGCTCATATAAAATTCCTTTTTGCCAAAATACTTGTTTGAAAAATGAATTCAATCAAAAAGTGGAATCATCCACGATATTTTACGAAACTTAACAGGCCATCGATTCTACATAAAAAATAATTCATCTAAATTATTGATTTAAAAAGTGCGAACGGAATTTTTCGAAAAATATGCATTATTATATTACTTTACGCTAAATAAGTTCCATAAGTTCATTTGATGGGTCACGATAGGGCTTATGATTATGGGGAGAAATTGCCAAGTTAAATATGGGTTTTTACCAACTTTTCTAGAGTCAAATTACCAGCTTCTTTTAGATTCTTTTAATTTACATGTTTTTTCAACTTGGATGGGAAAAATAGTTTTAGATGGAAAATTACCAACCCAACCAGATAATTTATTAAAATTTTGCAGTTTTTTTATAATGATTTTCGCAACATTTTTCATGCCTACGTGGGCCGCAGAATGTTGGTAAATTCCTGTAGAGTTTGCAAAATCCCAAACTTGTGAAACATTTGATTCCTTTTAAAGTGAAACTTGTTAGCTTAATTAAAAAAAGCCGAATGTTCCACAAATTTTCCAACTATAATTAGGATTTTGCCAAGTCTACAGGAATTTACCACCATTGGTGAGAGAGCGTTGGAAAAGCAATCCACTTCTTGTTGAAATCGAAATCTCAACACCTTCTGTACTTTCATTGGGCTGAAACAATCAGAACGATGGGAGTTCATAAAAAATCTGAGAGCGGACCGTCATTGTTCTTCCTCGAAACCTTTCATTTTCAGTAGCTTACAATGGCAGTAGGATAGCTATTCATTAGTAACCGCATACATTATTAGATGATAAAATATTTTTTCAATTATATAGGTAGAAATAACATCGAGTTTTATTGGAATAAAAATGTGTATGTGTAATATAAAAAACCGTTTTATTCGAAGTTGTTTTTCTTCTTTTATTTTAACGTTATAACTCAGAAATGGAGTAAAGAATTCCAGATAGCGATTCAGTAGATTTACGATCCTTACGATGGTCCTTCGCGGGATGAACAAGAATACTTCATTATAACGAAATTTTAAAAATCACAGAAATAGCACCAATAAAAGAACTATGCATACACACCTAGAAGTAATTTTCGAAAATAAATGGTTATCGAAAAGTTAGAAGATTAAGGAGTGTTAAGGTGTCTGAACAAACTTTTTTAATTTTCTGTATTTTTTAAATAAAATTTTCGATGTTGTTGTCTTTTTCAGAAAACCACAAACCGGCTTCCGTATAGTCGGCCTTTCGGAACACCGCACTCAAGAAATTCCTTTCGATCGTCATCAGAATCGCATATTGGTTAGATCATCACTTTCGGTTATTCGTGCAATTATTGAATCATCTTTGAAAAATTCTTCACAGCGTTAAACTGACACCGAAAAACAAATTCATTTTGGATTTGTTTTTGTTTTCAAGTGAGAATGGAAAAGCCTCTCACTTGAGTCTTTCGTGAACAAAGAAAAATATGTTTGGATAGAAACGAAAGGGTTGCTGCGGGAAAAAAGCGGTCTTCATAAATTACGATGCAAGTTTTGGGCGTTGTATCGAAAAAACTTATAGGTCATTACAACGATTCAAACCTCATATGATAAATCAATTAAGAAAGTTATTGACCGACCGTTAGCGAAGTCTCTGTGTGAATCAGACTGTTCTGCATTTCGTCTGTTTGTATATTTGTGTTTGTTACGCAGTCACGACCAAATGCGTTGTTAGATTTTCTTCAAATTTAGCATGAATGTTCCTTAAAGTCATTAAAAAGGACGTATGTTTTTTTATATATATAATTTTTATTAATGTATTCTGTTTTTGAGAGTGACCGTTTTATTATTTTATTCTGTTTCAAGAATGTGGTCGTTTTATTAGTTCCATTTCATGTGAAGTTCAGCTTTTTCTCTTTTTTTGGTGTTTCTTTTGGTCGCTAGATCTACTGTTCCCAGAACTACTAGTTAGAGATGTGAAGATTTCAACTCTAGAATGAAAGAGTTATTTCTTGGAAACTTAATTGAGGCAGAGAATGTCAATGCTTCCATTTTAGAGTTAAATTTAGATACAATCCTGAAATAATAGAAATATAAGTTTTAAATATATTCTTTTAAATTTTAAACAATAAAGTGTGATTCATTCATGCTAGGAATACAACTTTATAACATATGACACTGTCTCTCGCGTGCTAGGTGAGTTGCGTCTCGCAACATTTATATTACTAGGTGGCCTAGCAACTCTTCTAGATCTCATCTCATCTCTTTGAGCAATCGAATTTAGGTTGGTTGGTTTAAAAAACGTCGCACTGGAGCTGCGCAGTGGGATATTGGCGACGGTTCGAGATCTATCTGGTAGGAAAAACTCGGGAACCCTGACTCGTATTTTTGAACCATGGTCAGTCAATTTTGGGACCACGCAACGGCACATTGATGTTTAAAAACATCTGGTACCCCCTTCGAGCATAGATCTTTTGTAGTAGAGGAGTCATGACATCACTCTCTCTAACATCAAAGTGAAGCCAACATGTATGGCCTCAGACACGTGATTAATTACGTCATTCCATTCATAAATTTTCACTGTTACACATTTCCCAGTTCATCAGCCAATCGCGAGTATTTTTTTATTCATAATTTTGAAGAGATGGCACGTGATATGGGCCTTTCGCTCTGGGATGTGGGCTTCACGGTTATGACGTCATATTCTCTACTACTACAGACCATTCATGCTCGAAGGGTACCTCCTTGAAGCGGTCGATCGGGGTTTCTCACCCCCTCCGAGCAATCGGTTTTGGCACCGGATAATTGCACACTACTTTTTTTTAAAAATAGCTGGTACCCCCGAGCAGTTGTTTGGGGCACCTCCCTCCTTTGAGCAGTCGATTGTGGAACCTCGCACTCGTATGTATTGCCATGTAAAGAGTGATGTGTGTCAAAGAACTGTGTTTACGCACGCGGGAGTAATTGAATAATTTATTTACAATTAATTCCATTTTATTTACCATAAATTTTATTTGTAATCTGTATTTAAAACTACCTCATCATACCCTTAGTAAATATATAGTTTAAATTTTGAATGATATTAAGGCGATTAATAAAGACGGATGGAAATCCGGATGTGGTACGTAACTCACCTAGTAACGAAGGTGCTGCGGACGCAACTCACCCAGCAACAAAAATGTCGAGGGACGTAATTCTCCCTTTGAAAAGAAATTCACCGAAAAACTATAGAATTCGTTCCAAAGCAATTTATTCACAAAATATTTATATTTGTAGGGGTTTGGGAACCATTATGAAAATTACATGTGTATTACTGCCACAATTTCATTTCGTTGAAGTTCTAGGTTTTTTGCAACTTCCTCATCTTCTCTTGCTTCACTTGGATTTGATGCCATCACATTGGAACGTTACAAAACCACTGGAATTTGGAATAAATCTCGTGGTTGGATCAGGGCCCGGTGAAGACATTGGGAACTTTTAGAGATGCAGCGAATGTGGACGCGGGTGAAAAATGGATCTGTGATTCGAGAATACAAACCTCGTGCTTTGTCTTCTCGAATTACAGATCCATTTTCACCCGCATCCGCTCCGTCTGTAACATCCCTAAAACAAAAGAAGATTGAAGAATTGCCCCCCACCCCCACATTTAAATGGGGGGGTGGGGGGCAATTGCTCTCAAATAGACCTTGTATCATCAAATAGAACAATATAACTTTCACATGCACTACAATCCTTGCCCCTGAATGACATAAAATGAAACACATTTTAAATAACACAGTAAAATATATTAATAAGTAATGAGTATTCCTAATATTTTGTATATTTTTATTTTTTTTCCCACTATTCGAATAAATTTAACACAAGTGGCAACTTTTTATTTACTAAAGTTTGTAATGCAATTTTTTAAGGTAAATTTAGTAAAAAACTGTGTTAGGAGTGTTAAATATTTATATAAAATGTGATTTGGGGGCTCCTCAAAAATATAAAATGTAAGCCTGGGCTTCATGGGCCTATTCGGTAATAAGGCCCTGGGTTGGATGTATTCGTCTTCACGAATTCCGAATCTGCTGCAGAAACGAAATTGCAACGCTTTCGACCTGGTTGTAATTTGATGCAACGTTACCTATGAACTGGTCGCGCACAATTTCCAATCAGATACGTTTGGAAGACCCCTTCCTAACATGTAGTCTACGGGAAGGTCACGCCCGCGTCACGCAATCTGCTCGACCTCCTGTCCAACTGTGTTGACAAGCGGTATCTGAACCAAAATACAAGAATCCTTCAACTGGCGGCAGAACTAAAAAAATAGATGAGTAGGCCACTCTTCTCTAAGTACAGTTCGAAAGGAAAGCCAGGATTTCATGGTTCACTTGCACATTTCGTCATTGAGAAGATTCGAAAGATACGCTCAGCCTACGCCACAAGAATAATACAAGAAATCTCTTGGAGAAAAGTGGGTTTTTTAATCGAGGTCTAATTTGACTTTTTCGCATGGAAAGGTGGAGAGAAACAATACAAAAATGAAAAGAAAATTAGATTTTGAAGCCGAAACTTCTCATCACTATTGTAGTAGGAAATAAAGCGGCAAGAAGTTTTAGAGTTTTCTCGGCGAAGAAAATTTTCGGTTGAAAATCTAGTCCTAATTAATGGAATAACTCGCAAAGTTCAATCTTTGAACAAAAAACTTGACTGCGATTGCGACAAAAATGTTAGTGAAGTAGTATAATACAATTCATGTTAGTGTATGAAATAAATCAAAAATTATTTGCACAACAACATTATATCCAAAATGATATAGTAGATCAATATACAGAAAGTTTAAAAACTACTAAAATGTTGAAACATAAATCGATTTCATGTCTTAAGCTAATATACTCATAGGCTATATGAAGTAAAATAGTAATATGTGATACCTAATTCGTTTTATATTAAACTGGTCAAAATGTATTAAAAATAAATGCAAAATTACAGACCATCTCGCATAATAGAGACTCTACTAATCTAAACTATTAATATCTACATATTTTTAGAATTATCTAAAATTGCGAGGTGCAATGGACAATTCCCACATTTTCTAAAAATGAGTAAAAACTACTTTTTTTAAATGAGAAAACCATGCTGATTTCAAATATCCACACGATAATCACCAAAAAAAATTACTTTGTTAAGTATAACGAAAGGAAAATCGCAAAATTTGACTCCTTCTCGAATCGCTCCGCTATTGGCTGCTCCGATTATGACGTACGAATACTCTAAACACAGATCAGCGTATTTGGGATAAAGCGTTCTTCTCGTTACTTTCCGATGACCGTTCCTTGTATTTGGAGATTGAGGATGGTTGAAAAAAATGCGAATTTTTACATCATAAAGTTAAAATAATTTAACACACTAAATAATTAATATTGCATACGTTCTTTACCTTTGTATTGAATGTCAAACATAAAAATTTTCTTGAACTATTCGATTCCCTTGTTTCGGATATTATATGCTAAATATAAAATATAGGTCCGTTCTAAATCGGCATTTGTTGTTAATGTGAGACCTGTGTATTCACCGTTTGCACGTTTTTCTAATATAACTTTATAATTATCATTTAAATATATCATCTAACATTTAAGTTCGACGTTATTTTCAATATTACTGCATTTGATAGAGGGCATAAAGTTTGAAGTTTATTTTCTTTCCTGAAAAAAAAACCACACACATGCTTAATAGTTGACGGTAGTCTTATTTCCCTCAATCAACAAGTTTATGGTGCAGCTTGAGATTGAATTCATCAGCAAATCGTTTGTTGCATACTTCACATATGAGAGCGGCATTTCTCCTGTATACAAAAGAAAGTGCTGCTTGAGAGTGAATTTACGAGTAAAATGTTTGTTGCATACTTCATAAGAGTGTGGTTCTTCACCTCTATGCACAAAAAGGTGGCGCTTGAGATCGAATACAGAAGGGAATTGTTTGTTGCATACTTCACAAGAATGTAGCTTTTTTCCTGTATGCACAAAAAGGTGCTGCTTGAGATGGGATTTAAAAGAGTAAATGTTTTACTGATGCATATTTCACATTTGTTCTGCTTTTCTCCAGTATGTAAGAACAGGTGCCGCATGAGATCAGCGCCACGAGTAAATTGCTTGTTGCACACTTGACATTTATGCAGTTTTTTTCCTGCATGAATTAACAAGTGAGCTTTGAGATTCGACTTATTTCCAAATTGTTTGTTGCATACTTCGCACGAGTGTGGTTTTTCTCCTGTATGCAAGAGAAAGTTCTGCTTGAGTTAGAAACTACTAGTAAAATGTTTGTTGCATACTTCACGAGTGTGGTTTTTCAGCTGTATTCACAAAAAGGTGGCGCTTGAGATAGGATCCCGAAGAGTAAATTTTTTACTGCATACTTCACATTTGTGCAGCTTTTTTCCTGCATAAATTAACAAAAGTGAGCTTTGACTTATTTCCTAATTGTTTGCTGCATAATTTACATGTAGTTGGATTTTTTCCTGTATTTAAGAGATAACTTTTAATACTTGACTTTTGAATCAATTGCGAATTTTGATCTTGGTTTGCAAATAGAATAGATAATCGGCTGCGTGGGTGCATGACTGCTGTTCAGAATCATTCTTTAATGTAAGCATTTTCTGACGCAGTTATCCGAATACTAATATCAGTCAGTCACTGATACATTACTAGTTGTTATACTAGAGTTCATCAGGATATGAATATTTCACGTATCTGTGCAACTGTGGGGGTGATGCAAAATTGATTAGTAACCATTCAAGTTTTGTCCAAAATATCCGAAAATGAAATTATTACACCCCCGAATTCGCCTTCAAATTTTCTACAGAACTAACCTATTTTATTCGCCTGAAACAAATTTTGTCAAAATGGAATTTTTTCTTAAGATTTAAATATATTCAAGAACCAATAAATGCATTTAGGAAAACTTATCTTGCGTTTCCCCACGAATCGCCTTATGTGACAAAACACGTTTTGAATGTTTGGCTCCCCAATTGCAAGGATAAATTGTGTCCGTTATATTATATTTATTTGTGCACTATCGCTACAACTTATCTTTATTGAGCCAAAATCTCTACACAGTTTTTGGCTATAATATAAGGGAAGATATGATGCAAATTCGCGACGATGTGGTTCTTCCGCCCGAGACCTAGCGAAGATCATGGTACCAGGTGGCTCGGTTTCTCCTTCGCCGCGGGTGTTTAGGGTATTGGTACGTCACAGCCCCTTCGGGCGCTTTTGGCCTGATTTCGCGCACTTTAAAAAAGACCAACTTTGAAGTCGTATAAAAAAATAAATACGAATCGGAAAGTGAAAATTTTGCGATGGATGACTCTTTTTCGGTTGTCCGAATAGAATAAAAAAAAAAAAAAATGTGGGAATTGTCCATTGAAAACAATATTAACGTAAGACTCATGTCAGCTAAAGTTTAGTTTATATTTTCAAAATGAAAACTTCAGAAACGCATTGTTAAGAGGCCTACAAACGCATGGATCCAATAGACAAGTAACAAAATAATTATGTACTATTATAATACAAAAAAAATACTAACACAAAAATACAAAAAAAAGAACAATTAAAAAATTCCAAAATAAAGGCGACTTTAAAAAATGTATAATTTTCTCTTAAAAGGATTATTAAAAAATATATTTTTAAAACTTACAATCTGTGTTAGCATATATTAACGTTAAATTTAATTAACGCTAGTTATTAACAAAAAATATGATTAAATATTGAGAGTTTTTTATGTCCGTCCAGGTGCCATAGCATGGCCATCTTTCGATTCCAGCACTTTCTGTTGAAATCAAGAGGTCATGTGATATTTTCTTTGATATTTCTTCGTAGAAGCGTGACTTCCGTGGAGACAATCCCAACGAGAAAGTGTTGGAATCGAGAGATGGTGCTGAGGGCCCCTGGAATAGGTATCCATTTTTAAAAGAGGGAGTTGGGTGCAAAGAGGACCGATTGCGACACGGTAAATGAAACAATGCGACAATTAAAATAATACTTCCTATTTAACACTCATATTTAGACATAATCCACAAGTATAACAACATACACATATATGGTTACTGATGATGAATCCAATGTTTTAATTTAGAAATTCCAACATTCGTTGGTCGCCAATAGCCCACTGGTCAGCTCTAGTGCGACGTTAATTAAACAAACCAAACCAACATTCGTTGAATTTCCTTTTCATGACAACACTTTGCCCACAACTATGCCGCAATACACAGAAAACCCCATTTGATATGATTGGATTTAAGATTCCGTTATTATCAACAGCCACGACTAACTCCCTATTTCATAAACGTTATTTTATTCCTTTGTGCCCATTTGAGTTCCTTTTCTTGCATTATCCTTGCCACTACCTCGCCGAAGTGATACAAGAAAGCCGCAAATCAAAAAGCAGTTTTGGTATGTGTGTCCGTCCTTCTGTGGGGAATTCCATTCTATCGGAACACATCTCTTTCAAAAGAGACGAAGATTCATTTTCAAAAGTGTTCAGAAAGTCGTTTGGACAGGGGCATAAGTAGGGGTGTTAAATGTTCCTTGGCACAAGGGCCCGCGCTTTGGGAAAGGCGAAAAAAAATTATTAAAAAAAATTATAAATTCCATGTTTATGTATCATTTATTTTTATTTAGATCATATTACTTTGATACGGCTTTTATATTTTGAAAAATAGTTTAAATAATGGCTAGAAAAAAGTAAATGCAAGTGTAAAAAGTAAAAGTTTGCCAATATACAATGCGCTTATTTTGTTGTCTGAAACAAAAAATAGTGCAAAACGTGAATTATCGTTTAAAGAGAGAACACAAAACTTATACATAAAAGTGATTGGGTTCCTGTTCAAAAAATTCTTAATTGAGTTTACTCTCCACGTAAATACTCTATAAGAGGAATTCTGTATTTATTAACAAAAACTTATGAAGTATGTCAACCAAAAAGTTTAGGAAAGCCATTCTCATGCGGTGCAATGTGTCTAAAATCAGAATTTAGTTTGCAAATGTCGGGGGGTCTAGCCCCCCCCCCCCCAAAAAAAAGAACTATACTAAAGTTCAAATAACCGTATCGATAGCTTTGCAATGGGCCTCACGTCTGCTAAGAACGGCCCTGGTTTCGGGATTTAGAAATATAAAACACATAGTTCACGATGGCACACGAACAAATCAGTTTCTAGTTTTGAAAACTTCACTCGTTCCTTCACATATTTTCGGAAATTCTTGTCGTTTCGCTTAAAAAAATGTGGGCTATTTTTCTATAAACCTTCAATCTTTCTTGTTGGAGAATCCTTCAAAAGGAAATTTAGATGCGTACGTATGAAACGTGAATCGGCCATGAATGTTCCGCATGAGTAACTGCATGTAGGCGATTGCAACCGGTTAACCTCTCCCTTCCCCCCCCCCCCCCCATCATTTCTTATTACGCAAATAATAAAAAACACGTTTGAGATTTACGAGTATTTTCAATAAACAAGCGAGAGAGAGTTTACTGAACTGACAACTTTTATTTTCGTCTGAGATTGGTAAGGGTTTCTTTGGGGCCATCAAGTGTTAAGAAAGCAATGGGACAGGATAGAAGGAATTCTAGACAACATCTACGGGACAGGTAAAAAGGGTACAAATAACTTGGAACTGATCTGTCTGTGTGGTGCATTGAATATTAGATGTTAAATAATTCTAGTAACGCCTCCCCCCCCCCCCCCCCCCGCGCCAAGAAAAAATAGTATTTTTTTATTATATATTTTAGGGTAAGGTGGAGTAAAATGGTAGGTATTTGGTTTTTATAAAAAAAAACAATCTTTTATTTTAAAAGGATATTTTATGTTTTGCGTATATATTTTCAGACAGTTGGCAACATATATATTCCTGAAAATGTTTATATGTTGCATCTGGTAACGTGACAATGGTCATTTCATTTTTAGTAGAAGCATGCTATGTTTTGTGGCTCCTAAAAACTTTTTAAAAAAATCTAAAACTTTGCTAGAAATTTTAAAAAGTCCTGTGTTTATTTTCAACTGAAAAAGGTTCCGTACAACGTGTGCCATAAACAGGTAAAAGTTATTTTAAATATCTTTGTCTCTATTCATGTTTTAGTGTGGTGTGGTAAAATAGGTATAGCAATAGGAATTAGCAATTTCGGAAGTGCAGAAGGGTAAATAAATTAATTCGGCAGTATATGGTCAGCGCAGAAATGTGAAACCAAACTTTTCGGTCATTTTAGAACATTTTCAATCGATTTAAAAAAATTAAAAAAATGTGGCAATTCTTCATTGTATAGTACAAACTCTTCTATTTTTATTCCAATGTGGCTATCCATTTGATCGCCAAGAACTGATTAATGTAGCTGAACAATATGCTTTAGTCAATAAGAAAATAATCATAAAACTTTTCAAAGGGGACAAAGAACCCATTGCATAAGTACACCAAGCAAGTTTCAACTTAATAACCTTTTAAAGAGTGAAAAGTGACTTTGAATGAAAAATTTGCACTTTTCCTACCCATTTTACCCCACCTTACCCAAGACAGATATTTTAAATTAAATATATTAGTTCAAAATTACTTGGGATTGTTCCAGTGTATTTACTGCAGGAAAGATACCGAACCGTTACAACAGCCTATTTTGTGCGACGGTAATAATGCAACCAATAATCTAGTGCGACGTTAATAAAACCAACTACCATGCTGGTTAATTAATTGGCTGGATTACCATCTAAAGGCTATGGCGACGATTCGGGTTAGCTGAGTGAATTGACTCATCATTTTGAATCCCGGGCAAAGAATATGGTTGACTCTCGAGATATTATTCTACTCTCCACTGGACAGCGATTGCCCAGTGGTAAAGTATTCGGCTCATAAGCGATTGGTTAGGAGTTCGAATATCGTCTTAGACAGTATAATCTAAAACAATGTGATCAAATAACAAAATAACGTGATAAATAATAAAATAACGTGATCAAATAACAAAGTAAAGTGCAAGCTTGTGATCGGAGGGTTGCCAGTTTCGTTCCTAATCACCCGAAAAAAATATTCACCTTGTGTATAGGGGACTGATGCATGTTAAATACGATATTTTCCAATTGCAAAATACTTTGAATAGGAGGTGAGATGGACTGAAATTTGATGTAATTGCAGTCCGGGGGCCCTCACTTGTTACCCCAGAGAAAATATTAGAAAGCCATACGGCATGTGCTTTTGACGTCATAAACTGAAGGCCGATTTCAGTTTTTAAGTGTGTGCCGTGACCGACCAACGGGAGTTACGAGACTGCTTCCTCCACCCTTTTTGGCCTGCAGTTTGTGATGTAAACAGCATGTGCCATACGGTTTTCTAAACAGTGGGCGCAAAGTCGGATTTAGATTTGGTGGGCCTCTAGGCTGAATATGTGGTGTGCCTTCCCCCCAACTACAGGGGAGGGGGTATAGAATTCCCCCAGTAAAACAAGGGGAGGAATTTTTTTGAAAAATACATATTCCAGAACTGCAAATTAAATCATTTTTAAGTGTGCAAACGAAAGTGGGATACATTATTTTTTTGTAAATTTCTAATACTATGTTACAAAATGTCAACGGTTTCAAGGAATCTCAAGTTGCAATGCCATTCTGGAAACTATGAAAATGTTAATAAAATATTGCACTCGTCTTTGTATGACCCTCAAATAGCTCTAAGCAAAATAAAAATGTAAGAAAAATAAAAACTACTGATTTCCAAAAAAAAGTAAAACAATGTTAAATGAACAATGGTTTAAATTGTGATAATGTAATTATCAAAAAAAAAATTAAAAGAACATAAACGTATCAACGTATATTTCCATGTCTGTTAAGAAAACTTAACATTTTCAACTCATAAAACGATTGTAGTGTATTATTGTCATTAGAATTTGGATTGGCACCTCTGCTCTGTTCCGATTCTAAACTGTATTCCCTCTGCACTTGCATAGTTACAGTGGTGGAGAACGTTGAAATAATTAGCGAATTATACATAACACATTTCTGCGAAAGATAAGGTATAAGAAAAGTAAAAAAAAAATTATACGTAAGCTTTATAATTTAATATTAAAAAACTATAACAATAATTCTAATTAGAAGAAAGTCATCAGTTCTAAAATGCTCAGAACAAACATATGATGTCCAAATTATTTTCCTGTTACATCTCTCCACCCAAACTTCCCTCGGAAGTTCTGGAAAAGTAAAGTAAGATCGGATCCTTCTAAACGTTTTTTGTTTCGAAATAAGAATTGTTGCATGCAGCAACAGCACATCTTATTTAAGGCATTTTGGATTAATTTTAATTAAAAAAAATATGGTAGAACTTTTTTTTCTCTCTCTTAAAAATAAGTAATACATTTTACCAAATATAATGACATAATGGAAAAATGTCATGGGACAAAGAAAATACAAGCTTTAATTACTTCAAATACTAAGTCCCATTCTACACAAACAAGTAAAACGCGGGCGAGCTTCCGGTGATTCAAGAATTCATACCACGTGTAAAATGGGCCTAAGCTAAAAGAACTTTAACGTAAAACACGACTCAACTCAAATTGAATCAAAGTTCATTACAACCTTACAAGTAGCCGAATGAATAAATCAGAGCCAACAAACTTATTGATTCGGACAAACAATTTCGATCTTCAACTCGGAACTTGATGACAAAACCAAGAGATGCTCAAATCGCTGCGCATAGTTTAAGAAGTCATAGCCTCGGGACTGTAGTGACGTCAGCATTTCAATCCGCCAAACCTCTTACTCTAACCACTTTGGGCCCAATGTCCTCACGCCAGATTGCGTGAGATGCCAGCCCAGGTGTTGCCCTCGTCATCATCACTTCACCAATAGACCATTGTTCAGCTCTAATATGACGTTAATACAACAACCATCCAACTCTTCAAACTTCCTCACCAATATATAGGAGCCCGGTAGCCCAGTGGATAAAGGCGTTCATCTGGTAGTCAGAGGATTGCTAGTTCGAACCCATGCAATAGACTTGACAAAGAAAAGTAAAAAAGTAGTGATCTTGTGATCCGAGGGTTGCTAGCTTCGCTACAAAAATATTAGAAAGTCGTCCAGAACATCCATCCACAAAAATAACGGCGTGTATATGAGACTGATGCACGATAAATCTGATCGGGGTCCAAAGTCCCGACGTTTATTGAAAGCGTTGGGTGCCAGCTCAGGTGTTGTCCTCGTCAACTGACCATGGTTCAAAAATATGAGGCATCGTTCCCGGGTCTTTCCTTCGAGATAGGCCCCGAATCGTCGCCAATATCTCACTGTGAAGCTCTAGTGAGACATTAATTAACTAAACCAAACCAATCAGCATATCGCATAATTATAGTACGAGGTCAATTTTTAACTAACGAATAATCCATTCTACCTAGAAACTTTTACGATGTTTTGCGCGATTTTAAGTAAACAGTTTAGGTTGGCGTATTATCGCTCATTTGGCATTTGCGTATGATTGATTCATTACGAAGTATTTTTGATTTCGGCAGTTTTTGCCGGTTACCGTAGCGAAAGGGTTAAAATGTCCATCTTTTGCGCACTCAGTTTTTGTACTAATATACTAAAATTTAAGTATGAAAAATAACTCCTGTAGTCCAAATAGACATCTTCGAGACTCGTCTAGCAAGAACCATATCGACGTCCACTCCACCTCAGGGTCAGATAATGCGTGGCTTGGTCCATATCAATTGATCTTTATTCTACACACGTTCCAGCAAAGTTTCACTTCTAAAAATTAGAAAAAGATACCTTTTTCTTCACCTTTCAGATAAAACTCGATTCAATGTATTCGATTGGAATTCTACCATCTTTCAGTCACTTTTGTTTCGATTCATGAAGCTGCCTTTTTAATCGATACTTCAAATTAGTTGGTCTAAGAACTTATTTAACCCTAGATTGGTATCAATAGGTCTCACACGGAACTACGTCTGCTAGACTTATCGGTAACGTACTTGGGTGAAAAGAGACTTATTTGCTCTATGTTTAGACTCACATTGGCAGAGGTTGTGTTGCTCATTGCAAGGTGAATCGAATTGGAGGTGAGGCGAATTGGAAAGATACTTACTGGAATGACGTCGTTTACTATTAAGGACTAGGCCCTTATCACGCTCGCAAGAACTAACTAACAAACGAACAGTTCGACAAAATGATTCTTTTACAAATTGTTTTCCAAACCTATTAACACTTTGACTGCTGCGTGAGTTATATGCAACTCGCACTCCATTGTAGTTTACATGAGGATTAACCCGCGTGGCAGTTCAAATGGAGACGGTATTAGTACATAAACATCCCGCGGACAAGTTATAAAACCCCCTCCACCAATAATTACGGGTATTGAGCCTGTCAGGCTCAGTTTGGCAGGGTTTACTTGCGTTACTTGAGTCGCTCGCATGGGATTGAAGCCGCCTCAGCAGGAATAAGTTTTAAATTCAAAAATACCCGCCCGTCGCCAATAGGGTTTGAAATTAGTGGGTGAACAGTGCACTTAACTCTTTTACAGTGTATCGAACTTTTACGAAAAACGCTGATTTTGTCATTTCAAAATACTCAATAATTTAAAAATCCAGTTTCTTAGGGTGCGCTTGATTTTGGATATCGAACTACGAATCGCCTGTAAATCGTTTGACCAATAACAACCTAAGAATCCAGTTTAGACATTGAGCGCCCACTCTCTAACAAGATGGCTGGCAGGCTTTACCAATAATCCCCACTCAGCTCAAATAACCACTCTAGGGAAAACTAAGCGTAGGAGATCACTTTACACCTTTTTAGCCAATTGTTCTTTTGCATGGTGTAGGATGAAGTGCAGATATCCTATTTCTGGCTTTCAAAAATCATTAAATGTTACACATTGAATGTTTTGCCATTTACTTACAAGGAAAAGAAATATATATATATATATATATATATATATATATATATATATATATATATATATATATATATATATATATATATATATATATATATATATATATATATATATATATATATATATATTAATTAATCTATTGCTGAAGACCGACGCAACACAATTGTATATTTACATGGGCATTTTAATTCAAAGATAAGTGATATCTAAACGAAAAATGAAAGGTTACATTGTCAGCTTTTTTGATCAAACATAAATTGTAAATTTTAAAGGTTGGCGCTCGGGAATCGAAGAGGAGTTAAATTATTATTAGAGAACTAACTTTAAATTGCGAAAAACTACGTTGAACGGCAGATTTGGAAAATTACTGATTTTTTATAATTATATTGAATCCGGACAAAATATTATTATATATTGCTTCCCTCCCCACACCTCTTTACAACATTTCATACACTTTTGCTTCAAACAAATGGTGCATAAAGCCAGGTCAGCCCCTAAAGTATATGACGGGAGAGACGAATGACATAATTTTGCCGATTGAAATCGTAATTGTAATTTATGGAAAGTTATTAATTTTTAAAACAGGTGTTCAAATTCATAATACATACCATTGCCCTTATTATTATCAGTACGCCAAGAATATTTTCACTCTATTTCAATTCAAGAGCCACAACGTCGTTCTGGAATAAAAATCTAATGTTTTCTATACAACATTTATATAGCAAAGGTGTTGGTTTTAAATCCATCAGAAAATATAGTTTAGAAATGGACGTTTTTTTAAGCTTTTGTACCCGAGAGGTTATATATTTTGCGTGGGCTATACGGCTTTTAATTTTTGGAAAAACTTAAAAATAGTTGCGATATAAATGTGGAGGGTAATCTATGTTTCTTCGACTTCTGAAAAACTCTTTTACTTGTCGCATATCCCATTTGTGTTCTAATAACAACGCACAATATTTTATCACTTTAACTTTATAACATTTGTCAGTGCTGTATGCAAAATCGCTCTAGTCTGCCTAAAAAAATTATGTTCGAAAAACCTAATTGTGCCGAAATTGTTGCCTCCCATTTGTTGGCAAAATGTCGCTGATAATGCCTGTCTTTATATATTGGAAAGAAAATTTTAAACCGAGAAAATTTATTCAATTCCTTTGCATAGTTCTAGAGATATCTAAATTATACAGAATTTGCAATTTATATGTTCACAATTTTATAAGTCCCATTAATATGGAAAGTACTCAGAGATCCTCTTAATTTTTGTTATTTTAAATGTGACTCAAATACAAAATTTTTTATCATATTTTAACAAACCTTAATAAAATTAAACTTTAATGCCGTATAATATTTATTCACCTACCAGTATAGTTTTTCAGTAAATTATTTTCATTAAGTTTTATTTTCACAATTTTAAAAACTTGCTGCTTTGCTTCACGTTTTAACTGCAAGCACCCTGAAATATTTTTTTTTTATAAAACCATCTGCGCTTATACTACTAAACAACAAATGTATGAAAGTAATTAGTTTCTTATGGAATTGTATATAATTTTTTTTTATTTAAGTTACAAGTGTTATTGGGTTGTGCTACATTTAATTTTAATTTTTATTCGTGCCACATATTTTCTAATGGAAAAGTGCTGTAGTCAGGGTTTTCTTTTCGGAAGTTTAATATGAACCTCATTATCGAATCAAAGAATCGACCGTCACTTCATCGCTCGAGAGAAAAAAGCTAAACCATGTGTCCATAATATATCGAAATAATTGCTTAAATGCTTTGTAGAAGGTATGTTTATGATACAAGGATATGAATTATTATTATTTTGCATTCTTTCTAACGAAAACTCTATTGTCCCGCAGCGTTTTTAATTTAAATGTTAGCACTGAAGTGTATTCTGAATGTTTGAATTGAACAAAATCAGTAAACGTTCTAATATGAGTAGCACAAATTTAATAAAAATCTTATGGAGTTTTATAAAATTGGAATTAAATTTTCTCTAAAAAAACTTTTATATATATTTTTTTTATGAGCGCGGGGCCCCTCTATAACGCGAAGCCCTGTGCGGTGGCACGCGCCGCACACCTCTAAGGGCGGCACTGTGTATATCCTTAATTCCTGTGTATCAATTTTTATGCTCATACGTGCAAAGCCCAGACATATCCACAAATATTTATATGAAAGGAAATCTATACTTGAAAGGTCCCTAGAAAGACGGGACCACACAACTAGTAATAAATAAAAGCTCTTGCAACCATCTCATTTAAAAAACCGAGTTGTTCATAAAACAAGTTCTGAACCTACAGCGTTGTGGGCTCCAAATATCCCTTGTCTGCTATTCTTGTTATGGATATAATATACCTTTCCCATATTTGTGAATCCAATTGCATACAGGCAATTGCATATTACATCCAGTGTTATAACATCATAAGAAGCATAGAAATGAAAATAGTCTCAAATTTATATCGTCCCCAAGTTTCGGATAGACTAAACAAATATCTATCAAGTCTAAAAAATATTATTTTCCATTAATATTTGGGGCAGCATGCGAGTTATGAATAGGGTCTGGATGTTTGTTTAATGCCGGCATTTTGAAAAATGTTTTTTTTTTTTTGTAGATAAATATAGTTTTCTTTTATTATAAGACTGCGGCTTGTCTGCTTTGAAAGCAGCTTGGAACTTGTGGAGTCTGAAAGGAATTTTCTGTCTGAACCGGAGACATGAAAATTTTAGCTATAAAATTTAGAACTAAAAGTCAAACGGGAACAAAACTGTAACTGTACCTTTAAACGAATAACGATTTTTTAAAGCGTTACAAAGTTTTATTGAAAATTCAAGGGGAAATGTATAGACAGAGGATATACATGAAATTTAATTTCAAATTTTATATTTAAGAAAATGTGCAATATCTACATATAATTTAAGCTTTATGCCTCACAATGGCTGGAATAATCGCACAAGAATGTTCATTACAAGTCTTTTTAATTCATTTTAGCAGTTTAATATATTTTGATATATGCATATTTCATAATTTTCTAAATTAACGTAAAAATTTTAATGTATATTATTTAAATTTATATAAGAAAACAATATTTGACACAAAAATAACAATTTTGTTTGTATTTTTTTTTCCAAATTTTAAACTTTTTGAAATTTATAAGTTTTTTTAAATACGTTAAGGTAAATACATTAAGGCAATTTTTTATTAAGATATTTGATAAATTTTTAAGTTGGAACTTATTTGCTCATTCTTCCGCTGGCATCTCAAAAAGCATTTCATTAAATTAAGAAATGTTTGAGGAATAAGGTGAATATATTTTTGTTTCAATACGGTCAGTATTTTAGACTTTATTTAATGTTCAAGTCATAAATTTGTAAAATTTTGAAAATAATTAATCTAATTTAATATACTCCTCCTACAATTCTTATCGCAGAATTATTATAATTTTTTTGACAGGATATAATTTAAATTATTATTTATAAATGATTCAGAGCTTTTTGAAATTTTATTTAGTTTTGTAGTTATAAATGTTTAAAAAATGGACGAAATGCTTAAAATATTTGCAATTTTGGCATGTTTTTTCCCAAAAGTGAAAAATTAAAACTGTGAGTGTTGGTGAAGCGTCAGCGGAGTGAAGCCCTCTAGTGCTTTAAAAATTATACATTTCTGCATTAATAATAAAAAAAACTTAGTGTTTCTAAAAACTTAATATCAAGGAAAACCAAACACCGAGAAAACACGATTTAAAGTTTTCGTTACTTGAAAAACATACCTGTTATCCAGCATAAAATCTCAAATATCTCATTAAAAATAAATATACAGTTCTAGAATTTTGTAAGTGTATTCAGAAGATTCCAAACTGTAATCTTAGCAGCTAGGCGTTTTTTAATAGGCCCGCCTACCCATCCCTTTTCCATAATATTCCTATAATATTTTAAGACAAGTTCTAAAAATAATCTATTTTCAGCAAATAAATATAATAACAGTCAAATAAGAAAAATGTATTGTCAATGCTATTATACCGGTTATCGTTTATTGCATTAATTGGATTGTATATTTTCTTCGTTGACAGCTGGGAGTTTTAAAAACTTCCTGTTTAATTAAATGAATTTATGCATTAAGGCGATGTTGTATTAATTATTTAGTTAAACAATTCCGCGAAATAAAACTACCTAGAAAAATGTTATTTCTTCAAATGAATACAGTGAACCTCGACAGTTCCAAGTTTGATGCAGATATTTAACATATTAGTATAGTACCGATTAAAGGTTTCAGAATTTCGGCAAGTGAATTGACTACTACATCAAGGCTCAAACTTTTCCATTCTTCTCTGGTTCGTTTCAATTTCAGAAGCTAAGATACGCTTAAACATACATTTCGTTGTCCAGTCTAGTGAAACAGCATTTAAGTTTTTCAAAGAACAATGGAAAGGTTTGACGAAACGAAAATAAAACAGAATGTTATAGCGTGTCCATCAAACGAAAATGGGTCAAACTATCAAATATTTTAGACGCCTTTTTGGGCGCGGCAGCAGAGAGATTACATTGTTGGAAACTTTCTCGGCAGCGACAAATATGTCCAGACTTTCAAAAATTGCAACGAAATTTCCCAAAAGCAACGATGACTCCTTTCCTAAATGATTCGGGTCATTTGCCCCTAATATGTTCCTCTTGATTCCTCCAAGTGCGCTTTCTTTCTGATTGCGAATATTGTTGTTACTGTCGACTATTAAGCAGGACAAATCTGGCCGCAGGGGGCGATTCCCATCTTGTCATACATCGAGATACTAGTTATTCTGGAATTCACTTTATTCCTCTCGAATTGAAAATGCAGTTGGACAATTCAAATAGGATTCCTGTAATTCAAATAGGGTTCCTGGAATCCAACGTAAAACAGCGATACAAATATGCAAACATTTGTTTTCCAAATTTTCTTTAAAGATTTGTATACATTTTTGGGAAATGGAAAAATAATAAATAACATCATCGTGTGATTTCTTTTTATAGTTTGTTAATATTTCGTTCATCAAATGGAATTATCACTATAAGAATATAAATAAAAACTAATTGTAGAAATTTAATTATCCAACTAAAATATTTTTTTATTTTGTAGTTTTTTACAAAAAGTAAAATATAAAGAAAAATAATTATTTTAAGTTGCCTATAGAAATTTCAAATTTTTGATCTCAAGGTCCTGGAAAATATTTTATTGTCTTTTCCAAATAAGTGTTATTACGTAACACTTAGCACACACCCAACAATTTTATAGTTAAATAATTCTTCAAGATAGATTCGAACTATGGGCATTATTATAGTAGATAGCTTTGTTTACGTACATGATTAATCGATTCTTAAAGTGTTTAATTATAAATTATTATTTACCTTATTACTCTTTTAACAATGCAAAAATATAAATATCTAATGTTGCTTATTTTAAAATACAATTTTGTAGTCAAAGGGTTTAGAAAGTGCATAGACTATTTTTCAATTAATTTTATATTACAAAATCAATTTCAAGATATTGGAAAACACTGGACTGGGCAATTAATTATATTTAAATATTTTTTGATAAAATTGCAGCTTGTAAAATTTTTTAAAGCACTAAAATTTTTTAATTTTAAATTGAATAAAATGTTATTCGTAATTTAGGCGTTAATGAACATAACAATCTCCAATGTCTTTTTTAAATAATAACAAAATTCGGTGAGATACTCTAATTTTAAGATATGTTAATGTCCGGCATCTCATTCCGTCACAACTGAAAGAAAACAAAACATATCCAATTATCTTATACAAATACTTACAGCAAATCGTTGTTTCGGGAGTTCTTTTTTAGAGTTAGTAATTTAAAATTCATCAACGCATCTATTATCACTTCTGAAAATGTTGTGTTATTGCATCAAATATCATTCGAAATCTTAGAATCCAATCGCAAACAGCCAATTAAATATTAGAGATTATCAGATAGAAAACTCAAAATTGTTATTTATAGTAATTAGTCTCTCTGTCACCCATTCCTAGAAATCGGATAAACTTATTCTGTAGTAACAATATTAACAATTGGGATTTCTAATTTTTGCAAATAACCCATTTAACATTATGATAATTCTGTCACTTAAGAGGCCTTTTATTCATTATTTGAGTATTACGTTTATAAGTAAGCGTGATGCAAAGCATTTGATATTTTACAAAATGCGTCAAATTTATTAAGGACACAGAAATTTATCAAGGGCTTCATATATTACTAATCTGCATCAATTTTATAACAAATTATGTATTTCGCTGTTTTATATTTATGTCGGATTTACCATCAGCTACTTTTAAACAATGTGTATTCTAACTAAATATTAATACGTAACAATAACACTATATTGAGTCAGATGGAAAATTCCAGTGCGGAAGTTAATACACAATTAAATTTGCGAATGCATATCAAATGTAAAATTACCGACTACATGTATCAGATATCCAATCAAAACTTGATACAATCGATAACAAAAAATTGGATAGCGTTACATTTTATTACTGGAGCAATAAAAAAACCCCATGAAAAAGATCCATTTCCTTTTTCCTGCATTTCGTAAACCCAGAACAATCTGTTATTTGTTTCCAATTTCTTCAACTCAAAGTGAATGGCTGTCCACGTGACAATAATCATACTTCAAAACTAATCAATACGAAAGCAACCGCAATGGCTTGAAATCCTCAGTTAGGATTTGTAAATGCTGAAGTTTGTGGATTAACCTACTTATATTGGTTTCCGAAGGGATCCAGCCATAATTTCAGGTTGTTTTGTTTGGATATCTCATTTCATATTCCACACAGATAGGAATTGGGTGAAAGAGACCCATTCGAATGGACGTAAGCCAGGTGCTCGAAGACAAAAGTGAATACGGCAATCAGTTGCGTTGAGCTCTTTTTGGAAGGAACCAAAAGCGAGATTTAGTGCTTAACAAATCTTCTGTAGCGTGACAAAGGGAGTAAATGCAAAATGGTTCTTTGTGAAAATTCAGAACAAAAATCCTCTCATAGTTGAAAACATTTAGTTATACATATTTATTAAGATAAACTTGTTTCATTACACTACTATTTCTTTAGCAAGTGTAACCACAAAGTGCGCCTGCTAATTTATTCCGAATTAACAAAAATGGCTAACTTTTAGACATTTCGTGTTAAATTGAGATTGTGGCAGTTTCAGATACTCTAGATCAGAGTGCTTATGCAGCTATATAAATTATTTTTTGAAAGGATCTGTATTTACCTTCTTCATTTGTAATGATTTAACCCTTTGCGGACGAGGAACATGTTTGATTTTTACGTTATTTCTATGGAACAATTAAATCCCGTTCCTGTTCTTTTTAAAGATATATTCTTTAATGTAGGATAAATAAAGTATGTTGATACCCAAGTGATGTCATACTTTTAAATGGAGTTATAGAAAGAAGAAGTTAACGAAAGAAAAGCATATTTTTATATTCAAGCAGGGACGTATCCTTAGCAGACGGGCCCTGTGCGAAGGAATCCATAGGGCTACTTGAACTAGATTTTTTTTTGTTTACACCAGTTTACATGCAATTTTGCATTATTCTTTATTATCCATAAATAAAAAAAGCAATGGGATATTTTTTCCTTTTTTTTTAAACTATTATTTAAAATATTTTTTTACTAAAAAAACGGTGAAAACCCGTCCAATTTAAATAAAATTAAATAATACATGCAAAATACGAGGGTAGGGGTTTTGGAGATTGACCAGAAGAGTTTTACGAGAGATTTGGTCACCCACAGTAAAAAGATAAACACACTTTTCGTCTGACGCTGTGGGCCCCATCTACGTCCCGCCCCGTATATGGTTGGCTGTATTATAAGATTTTATACACATTGATTGACGCCTAGATTCTTTTCGAACGATGCTCAATTTATGTCAGTCGAGCTATTTTTCACGGAGTCGTGTCGGAAACACAATTGATTGTAATTGATCTGGAGAAGGAATCCTCTAGGGAAAAAGGATGCATTTGTACTTAAGAAATCCCTGAGTGATGGGGAATGAAAGAGAATTCGAGCTTTGCAGTCAGCAGAAATCATGGGAACCAA
Organism: Troglohyphantes excavatus; assembly: GCA_963932185.1. Taxonomy (NCBI): domain Eukaryota; kingdom Metazoa; phylum Arthropoda; class Arachnida; order Araneae; family Linyphiidae; genus Troglohyphantes; species Troglohyphantes excavatus. The sequence continues at coordinate 14,900,740 of OZ010672.1, forward strand.
GCAATTTGTTTTGGGAAAAGAGACTGTTATGAACAAGAGGGAAAAGGCGCAAATTGTACTTAGTTATTTAAAGGAATGGGAGCTACGGAATTTTCAAAGAGGTTTAAAAAAAAGGTTCGGGGATTGAAAAGAGGGTGTTTACAGGAAATTCCTTTCATTCATGTCATTTCCTGGATTCTAATTTTTTTTTTTTACATAATTTTATCGTTTAAAGAATGTTTTTGTAATATTTTTCATTGACTTAAAACAATACTGGGTATTCATGCTAAAAATAAAACATCTGTAGCATATTTCTTAAGCAGATCTCAAATTCTCCCACAAAGACGTTTAATTATATATTTAGTATATATTCAACTTTATCAATTATAAATACAATTAAAGAGCTACGCGGGTGAAAGTATTGTGAGAAAATATCAAGTTTTGAGAGAAACGGGAAAGTTTTTATTCAATGATATCTTTACTTTTAACAATTTTCGCGTGCTTTCAATTTAAATTAACAATAGAAAATCTTGAAAGAGACGCTGAGAAACCCAAGACCTCTGACTAGTATCTCCAAAACGTGGGAATGGAAATCACAAATTCTAAAATAAAGTGGAAAAGACAAAAGTTTGTGAAGCTGATAACCCCATTTTAATGAGATTGTGTTCCTTCTCGAAAATAGAAAGTATTACGTACGTCAAAACAGCAATTATGAAGCCGAAACTACTGATCACGGTGTTCGAATGTAATGGACTTTTCGGACACAAATGCGTGATTCTTCGTGTATTGTCTAAAAACAGTATAATCAATGTAATTGTAACTATTAAAAGACAATTTTCGGTTTGGTTTTTGTGAACAACAATTGGAATTTCGGAATCTGGAGATTCGAAGGTGTGCCAGACTGTAAATAGAGTTGAAGGTCAGATTAAAAGGTTCAGAAATCATAGAAGACTGCCGCTTTTGTGTCGCATTGGTTTTATTTTGTGTTGCTCTTTAAAAGTTTCACGAGAAAAATTAAATGGTGTTAAGTTTTTATTGATGTAGTAGTGCTTTTTAAAAACTTCCCAACATTAATGTGTTCAATTATTTCGAAAGGTCTTTTGTCCAAATTTATAATATTAATATTGTTTTCTAATCGGTTCCAGCCTTTGAGAAACGCATATTTTGTAATTTATTTTGAAAAATCGCCTTTAAATTTTTGGGCGAAGGTTGTAAATTGAAAATTTTATATTTTGTTATTTCTCATACGCTAAGAAAAATTAATTACATACTTTTTGGAAGCTGAGGTCTATATTTATTGAAACAATTTTCAACAAAACCTCGCTTACAAGAAAAGTTACAATGTTTCAATTTTTTTTAATAGAGAAATTTTCATTAAACGCGATTTTTGTAGGGTAAAACGCCTGGTCTTTTTAATACTGGAAGGTGCTGTGCATGTGCTAATTGTTTATTAATTTTTAAATTAGCCATATCTTTTTCAGTTATAATGGTTTAAAATGCTATTTGAATAAACAGGTTAAGTAACACAAGAAATGCCATGCAAAAGGAAAAAACGAGAATGAGCTCATTGTCTGTTGGGATGGACAGATTTAAAATTTTTCTGCTTGCAGTTATACTCAAATTGACGTGAATAAAAGATTTTGATATAAAAACTTTTATTAATTAATCTACCTACAATTTCAGAAATGTTTTCAAACATAACGTACATACATTTTTAACTGTATAAAGCAAACACAATAAAAATTTAATCAATTTTACTGTAATTGCATATTCCTTATGAATTTTGATAAATGAATACGAATTTCATTCCAACAACTTAAAAACAGTGATTACCATGGATTGTTTTAAAACTGTATTTTCAGAATAGTGTAATTGAAGCATGCAACCCATTTTAAATTCTAATGACATAAATAATAATTTAGTAATAAAACTTAAAAATTAAAATTTTACTACTCAAACAATTTTAAGAACTCGTAATGTTAAATGAATTTCTTAAACTTTTAATCATATCTCTCGAAATAACAATTTTATTAAGCTGACATATTTATCTATGTTACTTATAAAAGACCTACACAAAATACACTTTCATTACTTTTATATAACTTTCATTACTTTTATATATTTTAAAATTTTTTATTTAAATTCAGATATTAATATTAAAAAAAATATATATGAATAGCAACCATGCTATATTTTGACAGTAATGGATTCAGAAAAACTTTTATATGTATATCTAAAATTTCGTGATTTTCCCCTATATAGTTGTTATACTAAAATGTACATCAATGTGATTATTTCAGGGGTCATACGCAAATTTAAAATCAACAGTACTTAAAAGAAATCTTCGCCAGTTTTGCAATTCACCAGCGCTGTGATCGCTTTGGCATAAAATGTTAAATTCTTATATACCGACAGGTACACGGGAGTGGTGCATGTTAAATCTGATCCAAGTCCTATTGACAAGTTTAAAAGTGGTGCGTATTTTAATATGAAAACAGCCCCCTATGCAAATTTTTTGCATATAATTGTGTATCAAACTTTATTCCCTGTAAAATGGTATATTAAGTTTAGCCTTACAATAATTAGGGTACCAATGAAGGGAAGTGGTTCAGTTATTTCCCACAACTGTACATGCACATTAGAAACAGACAAACGAGATAGTGAAAGAAAACTGAACTCAACTTTTCACTGGACTTGAACTTCATGTGCAAATTTATTAAAAATATTTGTTCTTAAACGCTTTACTGACTAACCCGAGATAACTCGTGTTGGTGTCTATGGCAAATACATGTTATTCCAAACTTGTTAAGGGAAGCGGTTAATAGGGCTGATTTTAAAATTAATCACTAAAATTAATTAATCACTGAATTATGCTAATTGTATAATAGAAAATTTTTGTCTTATTTTCGCAAGTACTTAAACTTGATATTCACCATCTCCTTAAAAGGTAAAGTAAAAAATTGCAGTTTTTTAAGTGTAGAACTGTGATTGCTGTGGTCAGACGTACATAAAACTTTTTATTTATTTAAATGTATAAGTTTTTAAATTATAAATTCCCCTCTACATGAGATTCACACTTATTTCCAAACCTCACATTTCTTTATATCTATAAACTAAAATATGTGTGAATTAAGATGAATTTTAAAGAGGGGGAGGGGGGGGCGGGGGTAATGTACTCTTGACCATTTACAATTAGAAAATCTCTTTTGATATTGAAAAATAAAATTCAATAATAAGAAAGCAAAACTAGCCCAGTTCAACACATTGTAATTTGATATTTAGTCAATAATCTTGTGTCTGAGGTGCATAATAAGTTAATCCTGACAGCAATACAGTTTTGACACTTTTTAAACGCGTTTTATACATAAATTTAAACATAAGCGCGTTGATCCGAACAGAGCGACGCTGAGGACTGGCCTTTTGACGAGTACCGGAGCAATTTATTTTGAACATTAAGAGGGGGGCAAGTAGGAGGGGTTTCGTGGGCCTGGGAGACCTGGAGTGTCAATCTCAGGGTCAACCCCTTCTCGGCCGGCGTCGTATGTCATACATCTAGAATTGTCTAGCCCATATGGTTTACAGGAGACTGTACGGGACAGACAATCGACAGGATAGAACAAATAGATGCCAGACAAGAATTACAATTCGGAATCGAACATACAAAAAAAGATTGTTTTGTATTCTTGAAAATGAATGTTGCAGAAAATCGAATAAGAAACGTCCAAGAAGGGATTAAACCCTGTCAAAAATGTAGAAACTCTAAGGTGATTTAAAAATGTGAGTAATACCAATCTGAAATTCCGATTCCTGCAACTGTGAATTCCATCTCAACAATTGCAATCCAACTCGACTGGAAAGGAAGGAGTATGTGAGAGTACGTATAACCTTCTCACCTCACAGCTGGATTCGGAGCCGTCAGTCCCAAGGTAGTTGAGCGAGGGCGTATCCGAGTTGCGCCTATCCGAGTGTCCTCTGCCTTGGTAGCCCACGTGAAATGCTGTGACAAACGCATTCACTCGGCTGGCATGCATGATGCACCTGGCAGCCACACACCATGACATATGGACACTCAAAGGAAAGGCTGCAGAAAGGCAGTCGCCAATTGCTACACTGGGGATCGCCAGTTATTTGATATTAGCGGTAAAACACCGTAAATGGATGCCTTGCCCCTGAGCTACGGAGAATCCGGAGATAACCGCCAATTTGGGACTTTGAAAGCTACAGTTAGTTTTGGAAAGGGAGTGTACCTAAACGTGGAAAGATTTCAAGTTATATGATTGAAATAGAAATATATTGGGTCCAAGTTGGAAAATAAACTGGATTTAAAAGGAAAAAATGAACAATTTATTTTCTTGAACACTATTTTTTATCGACACAAGAAGCGATATACTGGAATACTACCGACACTAAAAGTAATACAAGAATACTATTGACACTAGAAGCAATAAGTTATTCAATTTAGCAAATGTAAACAGGAAAATGTTAAATACCACTAGTTAAATCTAATACAATGTCGAAAATGTAAATAAAAAATATTGAGTTTAAAAAAATGTTCTTTTAACTGCAATAATTACAATTGTGCACATAGAAGAGAATTTAAAAAAATAGAGGAGGGAACCATTCGCATATTTTTTTAATGTCACCCAAAATACATGTATTTTGGAGTGAAAAGAACAAATATTCCATAAAAGACTTAACAGTTGTGATAAACTTGTGAGCTTATCAAATTAAAAACAGCATTCGTCATAATTATTCAATACAAATTAACTTTTTAGCTGTCACTTTTTGTATCTCATGAAATAACTAATATTCTTTAAAAACTTTTATTCAAGTTTCGATAGCGAGAGTTTTGAATTTTTAGATGTTATCAATCCAATTATTTTATAAATATTGACACTGACAGGGACCGACTTACAATCGTAGGGGCCCAGGGCTAAAACACATTAGGGGGCCCCTCGACGTAACGAAAAATAAAACTGCTAAATTTATGCACAAGCACACAATACAAAATAACGTAATCAGTCAGCTTTAATGCAAATATAATTTGTTTTTTTAAACTACTAATTTTCATCTTTTGAGAATTTGAATTAACGTTAATGGTCAATTCTGCAACAGAGTTTTTTCATGCGTTTCTAGTTCTGTTCTTTCTTCCTTTTTAGATTTTTTTTTAGTTGAGCCAGATTTGTATGTTCTACCCATTTTATAGCTAGCAAATCCCTAATGATTACAATATTAGGAAATATGGTATAGGAAAAAAGTATCCGTAAAAGACAAATCTACGTGTGATTAGTAAACACAGCTTGTTTATGGTCTTGGACCTTGGTCATTAATTTAATTTAACTAGTAATCCATTTTTGGGGGCCCCTTTAAAATGGGGGCCCTGGGCAAGTGCCCCGAATGCCCTCCCGTAAATCAGTCTCTGGACACTGATAATATTGACACATACATTTATAAAAATATTTAAATATTTTATTAGAAAATTTAATATTTATAGTTAAAATATTCAACGTAATAGATGTTCTTTATCGTGAATTAAAAACAAACACTCGTGCCAACTAATAGCAATAAGTACAATACATCGATGGCTAAAAGCACAATGGTTCTATGTCCATTTTTGGCAAAAATAATATATCAACGTAAAAGTGGAATCCTCTTTTCTTCTTGCACAAAACATTGTACGTCAATTCCAAATAACAATTTTTTGGTGCCGCTTTAAAAAAATCTCAATAGGTTCCCCTAATTCGCAACCTTCTTTTCGCGTTTTCCGAAAGTTTACAAAAGTGAACATACAACACCATTGTGCTTTTAGTCATCGATATGTCTTTTAAAATTATTGTTTGTCTGGTAATTTCCGTTAAAGAATTGGCCAAAGCAATTTCATTATCTGTTCAAAGACTATTTTGTGGACAAGACCAATTTAAAATATTTAAATTCTCAACAAATTTTTAGATAAAGTTTCAATGTTATCTGGCTTCTATATTAGTATAACGATGGTGAGATTTAATACCGAAAACTGTTAAAAGCGTGTCATTTGACGCATTATGCAATTTGTGGACGTTCCCTAAACTGAGTTCTGAGATCCACGCGTCAACGGCCGAATCAATTGCTACCAAGTTTACCCCAGTAGTTGATGCGCGCATTGTCATTTCCTACAAGTAAACCGAAAATTCACTTATGAACTTTATAAACAATAGAATTTACTGCAAAAATGACATTTTCTACTTCCTTCCGCCTCAGTGTGCTCTTGGCTATGGGACAATAGACTCATGGCATAAAGCATCATTTTCGTTTCAAAACTGTCCGTTTCCAAAAACGGACCCATCCACTTTCAGATTTATCCTAAAGGCCAAGTTTGAAAGGGCATAAGTACATCGGAAATCAGACGAGGGAATACATCAAAAAAGCGTTCAAGAGGGCGCTCGAGTAGCCGCGTACTCACAAAGTGTTTTGCATCCACTAATTAATATAATGAAATTGGGACGTGTTAAAACAAACTTCTATTAAAGAGTGATTTATATACTCCGATATTGTACAGAGGGTTTAATCTTTACAACTTTGACACGTAATAAAACCTAAAAGAAATAAGATTGCTAAGGTATGTTGCTTGTTAATTGAACAGCAATACATGAAGTTTTATTTGTATACAGGTTTTTTTTTCCAAACCCTTTAAAGTACCATTGCACCATCAACGCACTGAGCTTTCTCCTGAGGATGGGTGCATGAAAATTTTCTTTACATAGTTGACAAGCAACAAAACTCAAAGGAAATAAGGTAGGTAAATTATGTTGGTTGTACATGCAAACACCACATAAATTTATAAATTTTGTTTTAATATTTTTTAAAATTTTAATTGCATACAAGTAAAATTTCCTACATGTACAAGCAACATAACATGGCTGTCTTATTTCTTTCAAATTTCATTGTTTGTCAAAGTTGTAAAGAAACACCCTATATTTACAAATATTTCGATTTATCATATGTTTCAATATTCTCTTAGAAACTTGTATATGCTTAGGTGTAATATAGATTAGTATATATATTTAACTTGTATATATTAGTAATGTTTGTGAAGTTGGTGCATCATTTGTGGTGGTTCTTGACGTAAAAAAAATTCTATGATATTCCAATTTGTTGAACTGAGAGTTCAAGTTCTAATGATTTTTAAATAGCTCAAATTTACACCCTTTTCCTCTACATATGAAAACGAAACCCAATTCTAAAATATATTATTTATGAGAGTATATTTAAAAAAAATTGATTGGTACTTTTGGAGTATTCGGTAGTTTTAAAAATGCTTGTGAAACCAATCCCGATTATCTTCGAAAATAAAAATGAAGAAACACTTATTTGAGAAGAGGGAATGTTTTGATACTATCGTCAGCACTGCAACTGTTTTCAATTAATTGCATACTATGTCCCCATTCCCATATGTGTGCTATTTGAAACAGTTAGTCTTGTGTACCATCTCATCAGTAGTATCCCAGAAGACTCCCGTTGAATGCTGGTACCCACAACAATTTCACCACTAGTGTCACAATTGAATTGTATTCCATCTGAGGCATAAAGGTGAATCTACTATATTTAACCTAACGAATTTTCCCTCATGTTTCGAATGTTACGTTGAACTATATTATGTGAAGATTCATTTCTTAACAGAAATGTTAGAAAGAAGGTAACTCGACCGTAATACCAAACAAAGTTATTTTTCAAACAAGAATCTAATCTCCATATTGACTTCTCCCAACTTTACTTTGCTCAAAATATTTTCTTTAGCACAACCCGAAAGTTTTTGCAATCTTTTGTCGATTCTGTATTAGAAAAGCACTTGAAAACATACGACATTTTAATACATTTCCTAAAAAGATTTTTTCATGTCCAATTGTTGAGGTAATAAAATATTATATCACTTGATATAGAAAAATAAATCTTTGCATTTCTTAAATAAAAAACATTCGGACATGAGAAATAATACGCCCCTCAAACCAATCTCACGATGTTGTATTGGAAAAGAATGGAAGAAAGAAAAACCTTGTAAAAGAGTTTATTTGCTAAATTTGTGCAAGCACTTCATCAACATTATACAGATATGCTACTACTAAAATACAAGTAGAATCTGTGAACCTTTTAAAAACAATTGGAATGAAGTGGAGAATGTCATCATAAAAATACATAGAAACGTCTAAAGGCTAATAAAAATTTCATTTGCTTTTAAAGATTTAAGAAATAAAGAGTACCACCAAACTAATTGTTTATATTCGCTGACCTAAACTTCTAGTTAACATAGTTATGTATAAACTTACAATAAAACCATTTAATTTTTTAGGGGATTTTGATTAAAACAGTAAGGTAAGGAGGGGTAAAATGGGTAGGAAAAGTACAAATTTTCCTTCAAAGCTAATTTTTGCTTTAAAAAAGTTACTAATACGCATTTTTAGTGTATTTATGCATTGCGTTTCTGAACATCATATTTGAATATGTTTCATGATATTTTTCAATTTTAAAAAGTTAATTTTTTTGTTTTCTTTTTATACCCATTTTCTCCCACAAGTAAAATAGGTAAGATATAGGCAGATATTTATTTTTTTTATCAAAAAAATCTTTTATTTTTGCATATATTTTCAGACATTAGTTGGCAACATTTATATTCCGGAAAATGTTTATATGCTGCATCTGGCATCATAAAATTAAACCATTTTCTATTTAGTGGAAGCATGCTTATTTTTTGCTGCTCCTGAAAACATTGAAAAATCCAAAACTTTGCTTAAAATTTAATAAGTCTTGTCTTTATTTTCAACTGAGAAAGACTCTAAACAACTGCTTGCCACAAACAGGACAGGTTTTACTTTTTTCTATATTAATGTTTTATTGTGGTGGGGTATAGTTAGGCTTAACCAAACATTTTAAAATTTTACATCAGATAGGCCTAGGCTAATACGTTTGTAGAATGAAATTTTAAAATTTTGTAAAATCTTTGTAATCTAGAAATAAATTTCCTCCTTTATTAATCTGGAAATAATTATGACAGTCAGCAATTAGGAAGTTAATACAATAGCAAAAGCATATCCTAATTTTTACATTTTCCCCCTTATTTTATTATAGATACTATGCCCAGTAAATATATAAGGAAAATAATTCTTGCCTATTCTAATATCAATTTCGGATTGCAGAACAGAAAATCAATTTCTTCAGCAACACAGAAACATTCCATACCACTTGATTTAAAAACTGCAATTCTTTGGACGATTTCGCCAGTGCCGCCAAATACTATAAAACACCTGCATTAGAGATTGCAAAGCAGAAATAAAGAGGGTAGAATAATAGAAGTTTAGAATAAATTTAAAAATTACTATATGCTTTAGTCATTGTTCTAATATTTTTCATTGCTGACTGTCTTATAAATTATTTCATATACAAAAAAAATAGATAATTCGTTTATAAATTACAAAGATTTATCATAATTTTAAAATTTTATTCTACAAAAATATTAGCCTAGGCCTATATGTTGTGAAATTTCATAATGCTTGGTTAAGTTTAACTATACCAATTTTACCTCTCCGCACTAAATCAAGAATAGAGACAAAGGTATCTAAAATAATTCTTACCTGTTTGTGGCAATCAGTTGTTCAGAACCTTTTTCAGTTGAAAATAAAGATACAGCTTATTAAATGTTAAGCAATATTTTGTGATTTTCAAAATTTTCGAGTTCAGCAAAAAATAAACATGATTCCACTGAACAAAAAATGGCTAATGTTATGTTGCAAAATGCAACATATAAACTTTTTCATGAATAAAAATGTTGCCAACTGATGTCTGAAAATACATTAAAAAATAAAATATCCTTTTAAATAAAAGATTTTTTTTTATAAAAAACATATCTACCCATTTACCTTACCCTATTGGATATTTGTTTATTAATGCAAACTATTTTTATAATTGCAATACAATGTATGGTTAGAATTGTTTTTATTTTACAAAGCTCTAACTTATAGTCAGATTTACACAAATATACTACATAAGTTAATGGGAACAGATTGTTGTAATTGGTTAAAAAGTAATGAATACCAAATAGCTGGGTCAGACTACAACTACATAATTACAAATCAGCTGTCTATACAAATCCCCATACAAACGGATGTTACGCGCATTTGTCAGTTATATAGTTGTAGTACTGACCCGACGATTTATAACTTCAGTTGGTACATTAAAAATATAGAAATTATTACTAACCCAAAAAATTAACAAATCCCTCGGCTGAAATACGTCAAGAAAATCTGTATCAAATGTCCTTCAAACATCACTAATAAGCACAAACAACTTCTAAGTTTTGAACACTCAGTTAATAACGGTATCAAACTTCAAGTACATACAAATGTTTGAATTCCGGACAACTTCTCCCCTTCCGACTCATTCCATTGCCCCGCCTCCATCCACTCGATGCTGTTCACTCTCCTGCATTTTGGAATCAACTCCCTCTCCATTCTCACATACGTCTCTTTACTAATCCATCTTTTCCTCAGTTTGTCATCAACAAACGAGTATTACACATATTGAAGTGGATGCACAACGCTTTTTACAACCAAAAAGGCCTATTTACCCATGCTATCGAGATTGATTCAGAAGCAGCTGCAAAGACAGGATTTGGCGCGAGGAAGTCCTGCATTTGTTTAATGCACGCGCCCGGTGTTGACGAATAAAAACTCCCTACACTTATTTCGTCGTGATTAGCACTACCAAAGAAATCCCCAGTCTGTTTTCAATTTAATCCCCATGGACGTGATATCACGTCCTCCATTTCCTCCACCCATTTTAAAATTTATACAAATACTCCATTTTAAGATATTTATTAATGTATAGGTTTGAGGGGGAACTTACATGCTAGCTCCTTACAATTAATTAAAAATTTCAAACAAATATATAAAAAGCGTGCATAGGAAAAATGTATTTAAATATACAAGCATAGAAAACAACTTTATAATTGCAAAAAACCGTGTCCGTGGGTGGTAAAATGACCATCCAAACATCCAACTACGCGCCCAAAATATCCGGGGATACTTTGTTTTGGTTTACAAAGTGCTACTACACATTCCCTTCCGAAATGATTATTAAGAACCTATACGAAATCAATTTTGAAAAATAATAAATAAATACATAGAACATCAGTCCAAAATATTGTCAACGAAGTTTAGTATGGTCAACTTAATGTAATGAAACTGTCCTTTTGCAACGTGAGTTAGAATATAATTGGGTGAATTTTTCAAGTTTTACTTTTTGTAAAACTTGGAAATTTTGCATTCAAGCTTTAAATGGACAACAACTTGAGGCTTCGATCGAAAGGCCTTTTCACCTTCTTAGTGGCGATATAACAAAATTTTAAAGTATTTTTTTTTTAATTCGTTGAAAGTGTTTGTTTTATATTGTCGTCACGCCCCCCCCCCCCCTCTCTCTCTCTCACTATCATTATTATAATTATTTTAACAACATAAAAAGTTATCGAAAAATGTCTATTACTACTAAAATATAATTTTTAAAAACAATGTAGGTATAACAAACAAACACATAATTATTATAAACACGTTGAATCACTACAAAATTATATCACGTTGAAACACTACAAAAAGTCAAATTTTAAATAGTTTTAAATCTATTTTATGCATTTTTTTAGTGTCCAAATTCTGCAATGTAAAGGAAATGGTACTAAATAGCACTTATAACTGATTTAACAAATCTTTTTTTTATTAATTACTTATTAATTATTAATATTTTTTAAATACTTCTGTATGAAAATATTTATTGATGATTTATCTTTTAATTTCAGATCAATTATCCTTTAATTCAACACATCAATTACCAATTTAATTATTATGCAAATTAAAAAAATATTTCAAATAAAAGTATTCTAAAAGTAAACGCAAATAAATATAATACATAAGTATATTAAAATATCAATACGATTTAAACATTCGACCTTTTCTTGATGAAATGATGAATATGATGAAATTCACATTTTAACAAGTACATTTTAATCTGACCTCTTAGACAAATGACAAATATAAAAATGCCGGCTAATTTGTTAAGATGAAAAATAAAAGAAAATCTAAATAAAAACTGTATTCTCATTAACTGGAGGTAAAAGTCCCATTTCACAATATTTCCCAAAACATCTGCATAACAAGACCATCTAATTATTTTCTTAGAAATAACTAACTATTTCCAACGCAAAGGGTTTTTCCTATTATACATATATAAAAAAAGATGCGAGTACAAAATTCCATGAAAATAAATATTAAAGTTAAAACATCGAGTAAAGCATATGTTTATCCCGAAATAAATACCATTTCTCGCATCAAATTGAAACAAACAGGATAGATGGCTGAATGAATCATTGCATTTTTATTCGTTAAAAGACATCGGTTCCGGTAGCTTAAATCGAAGCTATTGTCTCGATTGTTTCCATTTTGCTGGATTTTTGTGGAATGTCCAAAAAGAAAAACGAACTCTACACGAGAATGTAATGTCTATTGGTTATTTTAAATGTGTGTATAATATTTCCCACCTATTTTTTTCTATTTCCATTGTTCTAAGCATTTTATAATTACTATTGTTCTCTGTTGATCCGTTCACTTTCCACAAGTAAACGGATGTAATTCCAAATACTGCGCTATTTACCAAGCATTTTTAAAACGTATATTTCTCGCATTTCTAATTTTAATTTAGAAATCGGAATAATCGTGGGAAAGTGTGGTTCCATTTAAACCCGAAATAAACTCATTTCCACACTGATCTGAACTGAATCTGCGAAATTAAATTGCTAATTTTATTTTTTAAAAATATACATATCGATTTCCAAACGCGCCAACTTTAATCGAAAAAATGTGATAATTATGGAAATATACGATTCCGTTAAAAGCACATATCTTAATTTGCTGGCACGACGCTATCAAAATCTGTAGTTCCCGGAAAAGGAGTTTCGTTCCCAATGGCATTTCGGCAATTATCGCCGAAGAGTTCGGGAAAGGACGCCATTTTGAATGGGTGTAGGTGCAAGCTAGTAAGAGAGATGATTGCGTTTCCCCTTTTTATACTTCTCTCTCGTTGCAGAAAAAGGGTCAATCTCCTGAGAACCGAACTTTTTTCAGAAATGCTTTAAAAGGAGGATTATAATTGAAATAATTTCATATATTTACTTTTCAATAATATTCGTACCACATAATTCTGGGTAAAGCTATTAGGGCGGCGATCACGTGACCACCTACTGTGATTTAACATCGAGCTATGCAGCAGACATAGGTCACCTTGACCTGGATCAGACACCAGATTTGGCAAAAAATCGCCAATTTTAATACAATTCTTAACTCAGAAGTTTACCGAAGAAAATCTTTTTTGAGATTTTGGAGTTAAAAGTAGTTTTTTCAAAATGGCATATTAACACAATATTTAAATAATATGCATTATATTACAAAAAACGCGTTTGTTGCTCGTTCATCTTTACAAAAAACATAGTTTGTTTCAGTTATAAATTTCGCTGGCATACCATTTTGTAGATTAGAAAAGTGATCCCCAATTGGTGATCCGCGGACCCCCGGGGGTCGATGTTAAGGGGTCCGCAGGGTCACAAAGAAAAAAAAATGTTAAAATGCATTGAACGGTCACCCTTGGCGACTTTTCTGAAAATGCGATATTCACAACGCTAACATGTGACTATTACAATGTTTTCATGAGTGAGCAGTGGGGGGAGGGGGTCTATAAAAATATATGGGTGTGCGTTTAAAAAAATATAATTTAAGCAGTAAATTAAAATGTATTAATTAATTTTAAATTAGTTTTTAGTTTCATTATCGAATTATTTTTGTTATCATTACATTCACTTCTAAACCCATTTTTATATTTATTTTTATAATTACGTTTGCCTTAAACATTTTTATATTCAAAAACTAATAACTTTCTTAAAATGTTGTGATACGTATACTCTAAGTTTATTTTTCTGTTTTTATTTCATTTAATATAAAAAATCGTGTGTTTTAAAAAGTTATGTGTGTTACTTATCTTTTTAGTAACGAATATGAATATACTGCATTCCAATTCTAAACTCATCCCAATGGTATACTCAGTTAACACCTCCTGTGTGTTTTCAGGGTTGTTGGTGGTGCCCTTTTAACGGGGTGCATTAGTTTTATTTGAATTCTTAAGGAATCAACATTCTGACAGTTTTTAAATCATATGTTTATTTTAGCAGCATTCATATATTTAACTTTTAGTACAGAAAATTAATATTTTCACTTAAATGCTTGAATTGTAAAGTAAATCTGTTATTTTAGTGGAAATTAAAACAAAATGGCGTGAAAAAGAAACAAAACTGGTTATTGCGCATCTTCTTAGCCCACGCGGTTATAGGCGTTCTGTTATTTGCGCGGGATCTAATTTTGTCATGAATCGTTTATTCAATTTAAAAGAAATTAATAGTTTTATGGCTAAATATATTGTATTGCTATCGGAGGATTTCGTAACTATTTGAAGTCGATAAGATATTTGAAAGTGAAGCTAAATTGAGTTGAATACTTGAGGCCACAACAACTTCAAACAAAGCGAGTTAAATAAAAGAGTGTAAAAAAAGGCATATATAGAAGGATTAAAGGCCAACACATAATTTGGTGCCTGTAATTTTTATACTGATTTTGACTATATATGGTGTTCTGGTTTCAAATATGAAAGCAGTTTTTCTCTATCAGCTCTGCTTTTTGAGTGTTGTTTATGCTTACATGTTAAATTAATCTTAGCTACAACGAATCTCAAAAAATAGAGCTGATAGGGAAAAACTGTTTTCATATTTGGAATCAGCACATCAAATATAGTCAATCATTTAAAAAAAATTCAGGCAAGAAACAATTTATTTTGTCGGCCTGTGTAATGAAGACATTTGAAGCAGTGACAAACATTGAAGTATTCATCGAATATCGGTAAACCCTTCGTTAAGCAATGCAGGTGGATCTCGAATATTAAAATGTTGGTCTTTTTTCTTACTTTTTGGGTAAAAGACGAGACTGATCGGACAAAATCGGCAATGCCTTCTAACCCGAATATACGAAGAAGCTTTTACAATATATTTTTCTGTTTCATCCTTCGTAATGGTTTAACTTAAATATCGGCCAATGTGTTGAAGTAAAATATATTTTTTAATATTGAATTTTTGAATAATTTAAATAAGTCGTGAAATAATTTTAATGATTTAAAATAATTTAATCCCTGATGAAATTAATAACAGGTGGAAAAAATTAAAACTTTAAATAACAATTAGATTTTTCTTAGGCTTTTCCTAATCCTCTTACGGCAAGGCAATCAATCAATCTACCCTCTAATTTTGACTCAATTGAACTTATACATTTTATAGTGAAGCTTAAATGATTGCATACGTAAATGACATTCCTCGTTCATGAATAACTTAACTAATGGCTCTATTGTTCATTGACAGCTTTAAAGGAAACAAAGTTTAACCTCCATCAATAGATTCAACTTGCCTATCGTCGTCTTACAAAGAATGTAAGTTTAATGTGCGTCACTTTTGTAAGTTCACTATCGTTTCGTACAATAAATTCAAATACACACACAACAAATATTAAAATATAATATGTATGTTCAACTTTAAATGTAACTCTTTATGTATTTCCTTTGGCATTTTAAGGTACATAATACTAGGTAAAAATAAAATAAAAAGGTATACAAAGTATGCATATCACAGCACGGCCAAAAATGCGCAAAATTCCCGTAGTATGTAACAATTCCGTACGGGTTTATTTTTTTACGACCTTATATTTGCATATATGCAAAAAATACGACAGTGAACTTTTTTTTTTTTGCAAATGAATGTAAGGAACTACATGGTTGTTAAAATACTTCATAATAAAACTTTAAACATTCGTTTTTATTTATTTTTAACATATGTAAATCTTAAAAAACATTTCCTGGGTTTATACTTGATTAATAAATTATGAAAATTACACATAAAAATTAAATGTAATATTTTCGAGCCTGTAAAGTTTTGATTTGGTCATGTTGTTGTTTTATTATCTAACCATACCTGTACACTTTCACAGTTGTTTCATTTGTAGTCCTGATACACAACTTTAATAGCTCAAGTTTCTGCCATGTACTTTTAATTGAAAGTTCAAATATATATATATATATATTCACCGCCATTTCTCATCAGTTTAGTTTGACACGTGACTCATATTGAGTCATGCAAAATTAAATATTTAGAAAACTATATTACAAAAATACATTATTTATCAAAAATCTTAAAAGCATAACTTTATTATTAAATAATTTGGATACGTTTACCTAGTTTTCAAAGAAAAATCGCATTGTTAGGTGTCTGTTTGCATTTCAAAGTGACATTTTTTTAAATAAGATCTTGTGTTCATTTTTATTGTCTTGAACCCTGTTTAACGGATGTTTTTGTGACATCTCACGTCATGCCATGAAACATTGCTTGGTGATATAGTTGTTTTAAATTTAAAAATCCTTTTTAAAGTTGTCCCTATACTTTTTAATAGATTTGTTAATTTACTCAATTAAGGGGAATAAAACGATGCAGTCAGAAAGGGAATAATGTGGGGCATCATTGATATAATTTATATATTAATTTTGACAAGTGTAAAAGAATATTTCTTTATTTGTGTAATAGTCAGGAACAACCAAACCATTCCTTATAAATGTTCTTAGAGGTTCTTAGATAAAAGCACAATTTTCAGATTTGTATGTTTACATTTTTTAAGAGATTACAAATAACTCAGCTAAGGTATTTTGTATTTAATTTACATATAAGTCGTTATTTTGAAGCAACTTTAATTAAAATTCGACATCTTTTCTTGAGATTATGTCTTTTGTTTCATTGATTTCAAAGGAAACGGGAGGGAAGACAGTAAGGGAAAAGAATACAGTTTTAGGAAATGAAATTATTTTCAAATCGTTTTAACAATGTACTTTAACAATTTATTAATACAAACAAAATTTTTAGTTTGCATAAAAATGTGTTTAATTGCTCTCTTGTTCAATCTTTCCCTTAAAATTATTTTATTTATTAATTTCAACTTGCCAAATTGTTTTCTATATGTGATTTTATAATTTTTTTAAATGGAGTTTTAACGCGAATATTTATTATTAGTTGTACTCAGTAAAGCAACATAAATAGTGAAGGTTCAGCATTTTTTATGATAACAAAAATTTAATTGTTCCTTTTTTTTTTTTTTTTTTTTTTTTTTTAGTTCTTATTGTATTTTACAAGTTTGAAAAACAATAGTAGTTAATACAACTACCAACAAGTGTTATAAATTTATATCTACGCGATTATTAAAAATCACTAATATGTTCGTACATTACTATACGGTAAACTATCATTTACATTATGTATGTCTAAATGTATATATAGAAAAATAAATACACATAATACAAAAATGATATACACTAAAACAGATACATACAAAAGTTTGAAAATTTTACGGTCCATACCAGAATCTAAAAAAAGCAGTATCCTATCCCTGTAAACTTTGATATTATCTTTTAATACTGATATAATCATCAATATGGACGCAATCTCAAAATGTGTTAACTAACACATCTTTACATGAAATTGACTTTTAAATAATTACAATGCATTGACAATTTATTTTCGTTTTTTTATGTTCATGAAGATAGTTTTTAAAAAATTATCTTTAATTTTGTATCTACTTTATATTTTTGTTGCTCTAATTTAACACAATTTCGAGTGAAGTAAATGTGCATAACATTTTAAATGTCGTGTTTTGCATAGCATTTTTTTAAAGTCGTAAAACTTTTTTTTATAAAAGTATTTTAGTTTCATTATATAAATATCAAAATTTTATTTATTATGGTTCTAATTCGTAGACATGAACGCCTTTTTTACATGAAATATATTTAATAAAAATAATAATAATTAATATTAATATTATTAAATAATAATAAATAAACTATTAATTTCGAAGTTTTGTTTACATTCATCAATTCAAATATACACCTTTCAACTTTGACAATGTTCCAATTCTAAAATAAAATTCGTTGTAATACTGAATTTATAATGTTTTGTTTATTTGTATTGTTCTTTACGTGGAGAATTTACTTTTAATTAATGATTAAACACCTATTCAAAAATATGTATGTAAGATCATGTAGTTGAATAGTATTGTTTCTAAATACGATAATTTTGATTTATTTAGTTAAATTTCAAGGGTTTGTCCGAAATTGGGACACAGGTTACTATAGGATTTCGGTGTTTGCCGTAAACATGAAACAAACTGTTCCTCTTTAAAAATGATTGTAAGAAATTAATTTTAATCTAGAAATATACACTCTAAGATAAGATACACAATCGAAACTTTAAAATGAGAAATTCATAAATCACTGATATATATAGGTATCAGTGACTTTATCAATTAAATCATACGTAATAGATATTAAAAGAAATTGTATTATTAAAAGTTATATAATGTTTATATTGCAAAAATCGGATGTTTATATATGTACAACGTAAACTCCATTTATGATACCCTTTTTATAAACTTATGGACATTACAGTATTTATTGTATTTCGAGTAAAATTTTATGAGCAACATAATCGTTTCCTTTAGCGACTTAATATCCCTACACAAAGCAAGCTGAACAAGGTATTTCAGGAAGAAGAAAAAAATAAACCCTCATTCTGAACTATATTACAACTGTGATACTACAACACTATATGAAACTATCACAATTAATTAGAATTTAGTTCATTTACTCCAAACAGTCTTTGTTGGTAATTAAATTTTTTTGACGCAAGTTTTAGTAAAATATCCACGTTGAACTCAAATAATAATTATAGAAACTTTCATTCTACATCTCTACAATTTAAGTTTTAACTAGTTTACTTCTGGAAATCAATCCTTAAATACATAAACGCAACTTTCCCTTTCCTACGAAAAGAAATTTGCGTAAAAAATGTCATGCTTCAACACATATTCCGATTGAATAAGAAATATTTCATGCCAACATAATCGCTTTCCTTAGCAACTTGCAATTCCTCCAAAAAGCAATCTTCAGCAAGGTATTTCAGGAAGAAGAAAAAATCAACCTTCATTGTGAACTATACTACAACACTGATTCTGGTTTGAGGTGAGAATCAACACCGAGAAACATTTCCAATCGAGTTTCATTTTCATGAAATGAAAAAACGGGCTGGATGCGAAGAATAAAGGCAAGAAAGAGTGTAGCGTACCTGTTAAATGCAGACAGTGCACATGTTCATCCCATTGAACGCCCCAGCAGCCTATCTATCCGAAGTAAACAACAGCTCTGTGCTGAAAAAGAAAGTGCTTTCTTCACGCACTGCCACAATCGACTTGCCCAGTCCAATGGCACTCGTTCTCTGAAAGGTCCCCACCCAGCACTTTCCTTTCAGTTCGCTTTCCCAAGAAACTGGTAGAGCAGTCCGTTTCGTCTTACTGATTTTCTTTCTCGCGCCAATCTCTGGCCAAGCCGTGTATTTCCGCTCGCCACACTGCTTCGTCTGCGAGACACCAAATCACACTTCAACATCACACTTTACACGACTTTTTGAGCACAACCACACTATTGGATAGATTGCAAAACAATATCTTTGAACACTATAATGTTTATGTTACATTACACATTTTAATGTACCATTACACCTCACCATATTGCATTGCCTTCGGGGCGAATACATCGCTTGCAAGCAACACTTACATAAATAATTCATATATTTCACCATACAAAATTTGTATGCTTGATTGTACAATTTGCTACATTTGTATACATAAACAACATTATATGTTTTAATATGTGTCATATTATATTTTTTAAATGTCATATGTTACATATTATATTTTGAACACATTTTCAAAGTTGAAAAAAATTAAATATCACACAACCTTAATGGTACATTTTGAACACTTTATTGGTTATATGTTATTATTTTAAATATTGTTATTGTATTTTGAACACATTTTTTTAAATATAAATAAAATTTTACATATAACATAACGTTACATTTTATTAAGTATTTTAATCTTAGATAAAATATCCTGATTATGTTATATTTTTCAAATGATACTCCTTAATATTTTACATGAAATATTTGTAATCCTAATTTATCAACGATATGTTACTTTAATTCACTTGCTCTGATTTAATATTAAATGCAAAAAGTCATTTTAATTCTGTTACGTTAAAGTACAAAAGTACAAGACGTAGTTTAAAATGTTACATTTTTAATATGATACATTTTAATGAGTTTTATTTTTCCTAGTTACACACCTTTAAAATGTTTCATTCTACAGTTTTAAGTTTCAATTGGTTTTTAGTACTTATAGGAATTATAATATAAATTATTAGTTTAAAAGAAAAACTTTTTAATACGTACTTTTTACTAACATATACTTAGACTCAATGACAAAGTATTGTGGGTTATATTATTGGTTTTATACATTTCTATTGATATTAGATTGCACACGTCGAAAAGATGCTTTATAAAAATTATATAGTTAATATTTTAGATTATACAGTTACCATCCTAGATATTAAATTTATTATAAATTAAATTACGAAAAACAATAAAATTATTCAAGTGTTACTGCTTCTCTATCGTTCTAAAATTCCACCTACTTCCTATTTATTTCTGTTTCCATAATATGTAGTGTAAAAACAAAATATTTCTATTAAGTTCAACAGATTAATTTGTGTCCAACTGTCCAGAACTCAAAACAGTTTCACATTAATTTCGCCCAACAAACATTTTCGTATTGTATTTTATACGAATCACCTTTATTATGTGGAAGTTATCTAAAAATAAAGTAACAAATATTTCGCAATAATATCTGGCAAAGTCAAAGTTATTGACATATGTGACACCTAAATAGCCAAAAAGCATTCCTCCTATTTGTTATACGCATCGTCCAGGGCTTATTCTAAGTAGCAAAATGTACAATTGTCCAATTCCTTGAAACAAATCACAATTGTCCAATTCCTCAAAAAATGTACAACTGTTCAATTGTGATCACAAATTTCAAAATCAGCAATCAAAACCAAACAAAAAGTGTCAGATACATTTTATTTTAGAGATCCGCGTTGATGGAGAACCCGTTAAGCCGTTTTTTTTATAATTGAACACCCTCCGTCGGGACACTGTTCCCACTGCATAGAAAGCCATATGGCGTCACAAACTGAAAGCCGAAAGCGAAATCATGCCCCTGTTGCTCCCGATACACTCACAAACTGCAATCGGCTTTCAGTTTGTGACGTAAAAAGCACATGCCATACAGCTTTCTATACAGTGGGCAGTGCCCGAAACCGCGACCGCTTGTTCCGAAATCCAGAGTGCACTTCTTGATGTTGGAATTATTTTTTTAGTTAGTTTCTTTATGCAATATTTTTTTTATGTTAAAATCATCTTTAAAAAAACAAAATGGAATTTTACAAATCTGAATCAGTCTGCCACAATATGAATAGTACTTCTAATACATTTTCAGTCTTTAATACTAAGATGAAATAGGTATTTTGAGATCCACAGAGAGACACATTTTTTTATTATTATATATTTCTACAAATCTTATACTCCATTGTATATTAGTCACAATCCCCCTTCAACTGCGAGCTACAGAAACAGAATGGAAGGGACTATCTTTAACGAAATTAGAACATTGTCTATTAATCAAATTAGAACATTTCATTTAATAAGAGTATTACAAAAATTCAGATTTCTCTAATCAATTCGAGTTTTTGTTTTTATTTTTAATTCACATTCGTTACATTTTACGACTGCCCATTTCAAATATACTTGGGCATTATTTTCACACAATAACCAAAGGCAACTTAAACAATACTCTAGAAGCTTTTATTTAGTTCCAAATGTGGCGTGAATATTTATTTACAATAAGTTTAATAGGAAAATTATTTACAATAGAAGCATCTATTTAGTTTTGGAGATCATAAATTGATATAAAAATCATTGAAAATCAGCCTGGCACAATATGAAGTTATAGTAAAAATAAGTGATAAGTAGCGCTCCCCCCCATCGTTAAGGCATATACATTTTTAAAAAATGTAATTAAGTGGTCCCCGCGAACTAGTGTTAAAAAGTTCCGCGCGCTACCAACTACACCACAAAGTCACGTTGTAGCTATATCTTGTGTAAATATTTTTTTAAGATGTTTCTTTAAGCAATAATTGTTTTACACGCATGTCTTAAACAAACCGTTGATATTTATGAAATGAACATCCAATTCGCTAGTGCTCCGGAAAATCATCTTTCTTTTGGTACTTCACTTGTTAAGATTCCTTGCGTGTAAGAGGCGTAAAAGGGATCTATAAATAATATATGTGATAATTAGATTTCCAGTTTTAGCAATTTTGACCATAGAATTTCCAATAAAAAAAATTTATGTAATGCCCCCCTATTTATCTTATAAAGCGCTTCTGCAGTTTGCTTTCAAATGAGCACAAAAACCACGCATAATTAGATAGATGGAATCTTGTTAAAAGTATGCGCATACCTTACGCAGGTGTCCATAGTTGCCCATGCATGTTTAGAATCTATTCAAATTCCCTTATTTATGAGGTATTAAACTTTACTATTTTTTTTTTCTTGTCGTGTATACACTGTTAAAAATTTAGTACGACCTTGCACCAAAATTTGGTACTCATTTAGCTGCAAACATTATTTTCTGCTTAGTTTCACCATTTTATGGTGCTACCACGGATACCATTTAGTGGCGAAACGTTGAACCAAAACTCATATTTTCGCATCACCATTTTATGGCAAAATGTTGAACAAAAATTCGCGTTTTTGCTACTCCATTTTATGGTAAAACGTTGAACCAAAATTCGCGTTTTCGCTTCCCCATATTATGGTGAAACGCCGGTATAATTTGTTTGGTGTTCTGGACGATTTTCTAGTATTTTTGTAACGAAGCGGGCAACCCACCGATCGCAAGATCACTACTTTTTTACTTTACCGCCGCACGGGCTCAAACTAACAATCTTCTGATTACCAGATGAAAGCCTTGATCCACTGGGTAACCTAATGCAAGAGAATTGAGGGGATTCCCCAGTTTGTAGATTCAGCAAAGGTTTCGGTTTCAGTTTAGGAGATTGCGCCATTTTTGGTAAACGAACATTTTGGTAATCGAACGAAAAATAAGAAAGTTTCATTCTACAAAAAAAAATTAAATCGTAAAGTATATATCGAAAACAATTTATGACTTAAAATAAATATAATGTAAATAAATATTATATCAAAGCATTTTACAATACACTACCTTTAAAATAAAATTAAATAATTTCGACGTATTTTAATGGCGAAATGGAAAGTGTGTCACCATATTTTTAATTTTGATATATCTTTCAAACTATTCCAAGTATTTAACTTCATTTAACAGTAATGCCACTAATTATTATTATAAAATACATAAAAATAAATGAAATGCTTTCATTTTCGAAGAAAATCCATATGTGAACTGCAACCCGATCAAAAGTCTTTTCTCTGTAGCAGTGTAACCATGCAACTCAAATTGAAATCGCTAGTAACTAACTGAGCAGTTTTCTCTAAGAACTTCTTCAGCTAATGATATCGAGTAAAACGTGTATGTAAATAGTATATTGAGTTACTAATTTTTATTTTACAATAAGTGAAAAACCCGTGCATTTCCCAAAGGAGCGTCACTCGAACTTTTTTATTTGTTTCGTGATAAGAATTCATGTTAAATTAGAAATAAATTATCTAGACTTTTCGAAAGGCGATTTAAGAGAAATTAATATTCGGCTTGTTACATTTCACTCTTGATTAAGGAAAAGGTCAGAAGCCCCTTTTACCTTCAGAAACAAGTCTTCCAATAAGTTTTCTTAGCAACAATCTTTTGATATAAAACAACAGATTAATCAAAATGGACGCCTCTGTTTTCGCCTCTTTATTAAAATATAACTCTGTCATCTTATTGTATTATTTTTCTAAATTACTGTGTGGATAAAAAATATTTTTTAAAAATGCCGTGAAACTGCTCCTTGAATAACTTTAAACAACGTTAACTTAAACGTTACGACATCTTTAAAACCGGATAATATGCTTGATATTGTTTATAAGTATAAAATAAACAAGATAAATAACAAAATGAACAGAATAAAGAAGCTTAAAATTAGTTGACAAATATTGAATGTTAGTAAATATACTAACTCTTAAGACGACTCTCTCTCTCTTCCGACTCTAGCGTCGGAAACCTGTTGGCAAACATTTTAACTCTATTTTCCCTAGTCAACAATCAAAAGAAAATATTAAAAAAATTCACATTTTCTATTCATACATGTAACATTTTGCGGATATCTGCATTAAGACAAAGTAAAATAAAGCAGGCGAGGTCATATATATATTGCAAAGATTTTGTTTGCAACAGATGAGTATAAACACAATCCTTTCTTTCCTCCTTCAAGAAATACTTCAAGTTGGGTAATTAAAATGTAATCTAATTAAATTATTACACTCTGATATTTACTAATGGATCTCTTGTAACGATGGACCATAACGATAATTTATACAATTTTTACAAAATTACAAATTGTATATTTTTATACAGCCCCTCTAGTGAAACAATGGGAAAATTCAAAAACTTTTTTAACTTAAATCGGATATAGTATTTATAATGGTTTTAAATGTTTTAGCATTTACCTCACATTTTGTTAAACAGTTATTTTAAAGTAAATAATTTATTTATTTATTACAAAGTCCAATTCAGTTGATTCAAATCAATTCCGAGCTGAAGCTAAATAAATCCACTGTGAATTCTGTTAGTAGCACTTTCCTATTGCGTTGGCGCCCGCTTTCCTCTCCTATTTCACTGGTGTCGATTTCAACGCATTTGATGCGGAAGTGCGTTCCGGAAGTGCCCTCTTCGTTCTTCATGCAGCTCTTTGTTGCGAGTAAGCAACTCACTTGTTCATGAGTGGCCGCAGGAAGGGGGCCGCCATCTGAGGGGCCCAACTCAGGTCTGTTTAGAAGCCAGGTAGAGGGAATTGCGGGAAAAGGGCGTGCCAGAAATTTCAAAGAGGAATTTTCACCCAAGTTTTGAATTACTGGATTACTTGTACTTACAAAACTATAAGAAGGATTTTTCTATAATTTTTTCTACACGTTTATGAACTAAAAATGCAGTTCCTTTCTATTTGCTGTCCGGTATTCAAGTCTAAACACGGCCTAAAAATTTATTTGCGCTTTTGCGATATTTGAATTGGGAGCGTAATCTCTCATTTTTACTCCGAGGCCCGAGACGAGATTTGATTCTATCTACTCCTCATGAATAACAAAAGTATTTATTAATTATTATATATTAATAGGTTTTAATGCATTGATTCGCAATTGATTGGTAATATCGATGGCAACTAATGTCTATAATAAGAAGACAAAAATACTATTTTAAAGCATATTCTTTCTTGAATCATTAAAAAAATTAAATCCAAGTAAAAAAATCAGGCAAATCCAAAAAGCTCTCTTTTTGGATTTGGATTCTTCATTATAAGTTGATAAATACAAAACAAATATGTTTTAAAAGTAACAAACCATTTTAAATAGTTTACAATAAAATATGCATTTAATTCAGATGTCATACAAGCAGATTTTTACAACCAAGGAAAAACATAACGCAAAGTAAAGTTTCTAAAAAAAACTGCGACGGGAATTATAAATATTCAATTTTCCAGCTCTATTACTGAAACTCTTCAGCCACTTATCTCAATGATAGCCACTATATGTTGAGTACTTTTATGTTACATGACAATAATATGTTGTTTTTGCATTATTAATATATATATATATATATATATATATATATATATATATATATATATATATATATATATATATATATACCTTCAACTACTACTTGAGACAAGATTGAAACAAGTGCAACAAACATGTTTAAAGGTAAAAGTGCTACTTTATTTTCCAAATATTTAGTTGTAATATAAAAATGTACTTATTACTACCTATAGTGCAAAAAGAAGTATTTAAGAAGGTTGCTGTATGAGTAAAGAAAGTTGAAGTATTTAAAGATAGAGAACAACAACAAAAAATCATTTTCTTTGATGTCACTTTATTTTGTATAAAAAACTTCATTACAGTCAAAAAATAATGTTTGAAAAATCCTTAATGTATTAAATTGTAAACATATTTGACAACACGGCGGCATCCCGTAAAGTTTCACCCAATTGCCTAAAAGAAAATACGATTTGAATGATTTTTCGAGGATTTGAAGTGGACAGTCTTTTCCAGTTAAAGAGAAGTAGGACATTTCAAATACATCATTATAGAATACGGAGCATGACATTGGACATTACTCATTAAAAAACAGACTATTAAGCCCTTTTATTCATGCTTCAGTCACTATTAGACTTTACTCATTGGATAGACAACATGGTGGGAAGCACAGAGTAGGTTATTTGATTCCCTGTCCATTCACTATTACATATTACTCATCGGAAACTAGTTGTGTTTTAACGGAATTTAAATACTAGTGCATATTTAAATTATGAAATCGTTCATGTATTACAACCTAAACAGAAATATTTAATACAATTCAAAATATTTATAATATTTTATACTGGATTTTTTCCCAAGTAAAATTATATATTTAATATTAAAACAAATTTCACTCCTGTGAAAAAAAATTATAAAGCAATTTGTTTTTGTGTATATTTGCGTTTTCTCTCTTATAAATATAATGCAATGAACAATTAAAATGGTTGTATATTATCCCGATTTACCTAATAAAATTGAGAAGAAATGTAACAAACCGTTTTTCTGAAATATCTATAAAATATAAGTATAAAACACAACTAGATATCCAAAGAATATTTTATTCTTTATAATAATATAAAAAATAACATTGTTTTACTACGTTTAAACTCCATTTTATTTTCCTTTCAATTAAGTTTTAAACTTGTATATAAAATATAATTAACTTGAACATAATAATATAACTAGCTTGTATATAATAAATTGTGCTTAATATATTATTTGTATATAATAACAAAATTTGAAACGAAAATTTAAACTTTTCTTTAAAGTAAGTTGCTAACAAAGAATATAATTAATGAAAAGTGACACAAAGGGTCAATAGTGACAGTTAAATTTAAATTAATCTGTATAAATTACGAAAGCCCCACTAACAAATAGTATAGTATATAGTTCCGTGTTCATATCTGGTGAAGAGATGAGTTGAAGAAATCGTAGAAAAGTTGTCTCGAACTAAACTGCATTTTGTTCGTTTCTAGAAAAAAACATATGTTAGCATAGCAAACGTTTCCAAGTATATAATTGTTCGCATACTTGAACATTTTACTTTCATAACACTATTTGCAATTTTATTAAATGTTAATAGTTGTTTGCTATTAATAAAGTTACTGTCAAGCTGTTGCATAAAAATTAAAAAATAATTAAGCTAGCCTTTCCAAATAACCCTTATTTCGGGAGGAATAAATTCCCTTTAATTTAAATTATTTAATACAAATTTGAATTTGGTAATCAATACAAATAATACAAATTCTAGAAATCATAAAATGACAATTAAAACTGTCGTCATCTGTTTTAGGTCAACCATATCAACAGTAGCGCCGGAACCGGTATGGCAGCTGACATACCTACTTTAACCCAAATAATGTATTTTAAAACAATTCCACAAAATCTGCTTAAACGTAAAAATACAATTTTTCATGGTCATACTACTATATCATTTTTTCCCTGCCATGCCTCTGAAAACTAAATTCCGGCTATCACGCAATAGAACTTTCTCCATTGTTATGAAAACAAATATTTCTTCTGGAATACGGATGATATACCATAATCAAACTTTGAAATCCTCTCGATGGGACCCGATGCAATAGGAATCTCATCAATCTTGTCATTTTCACGACCGAATAGTGATTTATGCCAGAATTACCATAGGTAGAACTTCACAATTGGGAGTGCTTTTCCAAAAAAATACATACCGAGAGGAAAGAAGCTTAATCCCCTCATTGAGTTTTTTTTAAACAACACTTATATTTTTTTAGTTATTGAATTTTTTTTTTAATTAAGTTTATATTTAAGGGTAATTTGATGAATATTAAGGTTTGCAAAATTATCTTCTGAAGTAAGAACTCGTACTTATGAGTACTTATGAATAAATATTTATTGAAGAATGTAGAGCATTTACATTTGAGAAATTAAATATTTTTAAAGTATAACTTTTATAATGAATTTTTTCACTCCCAATTTCTTGATGATATGTAGTACAATTAAATAAGAATATACATGGATTAATTGTATTACAGTTGATTGAAATGTGGTTTTATTTTATGAGACAAATTTATAAAAATAAGAACAATATATAACACATTTGAGTAAAAAAGATGTGAAATTTGTAATGGAGTACCAAAGCTCTCCCCCTAAAATCGCCTATGAAAATAACTTCCCGAATGATTCAAATCACCCCCAATTTGACCCAAACCAAAACAAATTGTAATGTAAATCCCTATCTGAATGCAAACAAACCACGCGAACTGCAAAGTGTGACCCAAATCGGCCAAAGGCCCACCCCAATGTCCAACTCCCCCTACGACTCTCGAAGCGTTGCCCTTCTTTTGTTGAGGGGTGTGGAAAGCCAACGAGGTATGTCAGTTAGTGAGACACAGAGCAATGGCAGCGAGACGCACACTCGCGGGACTTGTTATTAGAGAGGTATGCTAAGGTTCAGTGAACCGCAGAGGCGGTTTGGAAGGCTTCCTACGTAGGCCATCTCTAGGCACTCCTCTGTGAACCCGATCAGAGAACTCGCCACGGTGGCGTGGCCAAAGGTCAAGATCAAGATGGGGGACTTGATTTTTTTTATATCAAAAAACAGATTAAGGATTAGAGGCGAATATATCACCAGCAGATGTTCGATTTGTGAAGAAGACACACAGGGTGCTGCGCGTGCGACCGCACATTGCCCCGCGCTCATCAAAGAAAAACGCGCTAAATAAGAATGTTACACATGAAATAAATTTCTTATTTTATGTACAAAAAGACTCCCAGAAGAACTTTGGCTCGTACCGTCTATCATTAATCTCTTAGGGGATTTATTCCGTGACAAATATGACGACTGGAGTAAATTGGATTTCGTTCGATAGAAAATTAGACTTAAACACATAAAAATAATTTTTTTTAAATAAAAAAAACAGACATTTTATATGTAACGAAGCTCTTTCATAAATATTCTATTCAAATTATATGTAGCAGCATGAAATATTTATAGTTGATAAAAAAAATATCCGATCGAGTTTTCAAAAATCTGAAAACTTTTTCATTAGTTTTAATTATTCCTTATCCATAAATTGGTGCGGTGGATTAAACGGAACCCCTCTACTGAGTTCGCATCGGGGGTTGGGGCTTTGAGGAAACACTCATATTTACTGCCACTGAAGATTTTGTTGAGTCTCTGGACTAGGGAACTTCTACTATCCGTTTCCTATAAAAATTTTATTTCGCCTTAACTGAGAGTTAAACCATTTAACTCCCACTTTTTTTGACGTAGTAAAAAACATTTTTTTTTCACTTTTAAACTGTGTTTTCTAGTCATCAAATAGGACACCAATTTATTTATTTTTAAATAATTTTTAGGTCACTCATTTAAGAAAATTCAAAGCACCAAAGGAGCGTTATAATAGATTAATGGAGCAATCTTTAAAGCATCCAATTTCCATTTTAAACCATCAGGTTTAATTAAGGATAAAAATAGTTACTTTACTAACAAAAAAACGTCAAATATTGACATATTTTAACAAAAATCAGAATATCAAAAAAAAAACTAATTTATTTGCAGATATAAGTCAATTTTCATAGAAATCACAATATTCCAAATGGAATGATTGTTAAAATGCACAGAGAGGAAGTTTTAATTAGTGTTCTTTATTTGCAAAAAAAGTTATTTTGACGGGGGGAAAGAGGCGGTACTGATGGATAAAAAATAGCGTGATATAGCGCCCCTTATATTACTAAAAAAATACATAAGATGTTTCAGTGTTTTTTTATGATAAAAATTTAAAGGCGAATCAATTTTGATTCTTCTTTTTTTTTTTTATATAATTCGACTCTATTTTATGAGAGTCGCACCATCAGCCATGAAGCTCTTACATGTAAGAGCTTCATGGCTGATGAATGGCTTCATGGCTGAAACTTCTAGACTGCAGTCTAGAAGTTTCAAAATCCGATTCTGGCTATAATGCGTGCTGTACCTTGTAAGGGGTAAATAAGGTACTATATGCAATTTTAAATACTACTGTAAAAAAAAATTATATCAGTATCCTAGTCTTCTTTTAATGTAATAATGCATACAAGTTTTTAACATTGTATTTGTATACATTTGTGTTAGCAATATAAATATGCAACTTGTATACTTTACTTAAATATAAGCTTATGAAAATAAGGATGTAAGGACACGGTGCTTTAATATTAATCGATAGTTTAACACATAATTGAGAATTCTAAAACTAGTCTGCCAACAGTTTTATTGAAAAAAGTTAGGTAGTATCCATTGAGACGATTTAAGGCTTAAGGCATAGAAGGTCAAACTCAAGTGAGTAGTACTTTTTTGGATTCCAGACAAACCTTCGCACGCTTTCTACGTTGTCTCGTTCCTATAACTACATTTACAAGCGTCAGACGAGCGTGAAATAGATGCAACCCTGCCTATACTTTTTCGCATCTCACTTTGCACAAAACCCACTACCCCTTACTCCGGTTTTGTAGCGGCGTTGGAACAGAACCATTAAAGTATCATTACTAATTACCAAGTTATGAGCGAACTAAAATTTCAGGTTTTCGTTAAGATCTACTTCGCTTTCATGCACCTCTTACGCGAGACCGCTTTTAACACGACAAAATTGAATAGTAATGGAATAACAAATGATAATGAGAAACTGCATAGAATGGAGTTTCTTTGAACACTCTAAACGGAGTTCCTTATGAACAGTCTAATGATTGTGGAAATCGAATTATGAAGTCTATTGCCAATTTAGATTTATGATATATAACAATTTTATTAACTAAATTTTCTGGTGCACTTAATTTCTAATTACGCATGACTTGTGCATTAGAATTCCGTAGCTATGTAGACAAAAGGGTATATGTTGATAATACCGAGATGATTTTTAAGTATTACACCAAAAGCATTGTAATTTTAGAAACTGCTAATTGCAATAAAAACTCTTAATTTAACTTCATTTTTAATAAAATTTTGTGCGGGTTTTGAAAAAATCACATTTCAAATCCTCATAACACAATTAAAAATTTCTGTTTTTGGTTTACAAATGTTATAGAGAAAAGAATATTTATTATTATGATATTCAACATTTAGTTGTTAAAATGAATGTATGAATTTTAGCGATTTTTAAATCGTTTAAGGGTGACCTCTCTAACGTATCTTATCCGTGCTTTTTTTTTATTACGTAGATTTTGTTTAGACACAGTTCTCGCAATAATTAATGTTCTGATGATACTCCAAGTAAAGGGTAATTCTTCAATATTCAAAAAGTCTATTAATTCTTATTTAATTTTTACTTTCAAATGGAGTACTACTTTCAAATACTCCATGAGTCATTCTTTGAAGTAAGGAGAACTTAATTTCACAAAATATGCCTTCCGTGTCTTGATGTTCTTTACTTCCGCCATGCTATGGCATGCGTTTGTGTAGATATTCTGATATATTAATAATCCAAAGAAGCTCAAGAAATTTTGACATTGTAAAACTATGTCGACTGTCGAATAACACTGTCGAATAATTTTTAAAATATTTTAACAATGATTTTTTAATAATTTTTAAAAACATAATTATTTTTAATGATATAGATGTTACATTGCACTTCAAACCTATAGATTTTTGAAATATATTACAATGGAGTATTGTTTTCGGAATTTTCAAATTGTAAACTGGCCCCTCAGGGGGCTCACAACTTGTGAGTACGGGCTTAGCAACCCCGAGGTACCCTAGCTGGGCCTTAGCATTTTTCGTTCTTTCCTTTTTGCTTTGGCCCTACCTTGTGCACTGCCTTTTGTTGAATTTTCTTTATTTATACGTTCAATTAAATTTTTTTCCAAAATTAGCCTCTGTATTTCCTAACGTCACACTCTTACCGTCTTTGTCATCCAGAAGGCTCGATGTTTTACTAACTCGTCTCCGAATAGGGCACTCACGAGCTACCCACAGGCATTTACTATTAAATGAAACCGCCCCGCTGTGTCACCATTGCCAATAAACTCTTACCATACACCATATTTTAACTTCTTGTCCTCGTCTTAGACTTTTATATAATCGCTTTTTTAATACTTCATCTCCCCATTTGTCGTATTTATTGAATCACCCACCTCATTCATCATTATTTATCTTTTTAAACTACTCAGGATTTTTACCTTTGGTTTGAAATTTATTTTGTTTATGTGTAAATTTTTAGAATTTTAATGTTGGTTTGAAACATCTAGAGTTTGGAGCAGCTTGGCCACATTTGGCCCTTGCGCCATTAAACCCCATACAACCAACCAACCAACCAAATTGTAAACTGGAGGTACCAGAATATGACCATGACCGTCAATGGTGAATGATATTGAAATAAAATAAAATTAATATGACCGTTTTGTAAAACACTCTTTCACCAAGTATGGAGAAACTCCATTTTCTTGCTTCACAGATGACATAATCTGTCGACTCCTCCCACGCAATTATTAAATGGAAATTGGGTAGAACCAGGACATACGATACTTTGTATTCAAAACTGTAATTATTTTAATTAATTTTTTTAATCAATGACATATTCAAAAAATTATTTTCCTTAATCAAATTATTCTATTTTTATTATTATATTGGCAGCCGTAACAAAAAATTAATGGAAACTAAAATTTTTAAAAGAAACTCTAATGAAATTCCTCTGAGACATATCGCGGAGTGAGTACTACAACTAGGGAACTGCAAAACAGCTGTCTATTCAAATATATAAACCCATATTTTTCCAATTTTGTAGTTACCCAATTATAGTATTAGCCCTATGATATAATGTACTAATAAAAATATAATAAATTATTAAATAATGTAAAATTTAAAGTGATCAAATATGATCTTTCGGAAAATTATTTAAAATTTTTTAATTAAATGATTTCCATTATTTATTTTCACAGACCTCCCAAACGTAAAAATATTAGACAGGCTACTGTAGATGACAGCAGTTATAGTAATGTAAATATTATTAATGTCATTGGAATCCTGAATTATACAGAAACCCAATATGCTAAGCTAAACTATGATAATTATTAATTAAAAAATCTTTTCGTTTTGCTAGTGCAGCAAATGATTTTTAAATTGAAATGCAAATACAAATAATGCCGACCAACTACAGCCTCTAGGCACAGCACGGTTGGTCCTGTCAATCTGCATCCTCCGAATTTCCCAATGCCGATCCAATTGCTTTTTAAAACTACCCACTCCTGAAGAATTAACAGCATACTCAGGCAAACTATTTCATTTGTCTATAACCCTATTTTAAAAAATAATGCTTTCTAACGTCTCCCGATTAAGCTGTGATTTGTATAATTTGAATCCATGACCTCTAGTCATAGTGGTAATATTAAATACCACAATCCCTCCACATAACCCAATTTGATAAATTTGAATAACTGAATAAGGTCCTTTCTAATGCTTCTCTCCTCGTGTGTATACATATTTAGAGTTCTAATCTTCTCTCCGTAATTCATTCCCGAAGTAAGTACCCTGAATCATTTTCGTAGTTCTATGTTGAACCCGTTCTAACAAATCAATAACCTTTTTAAGATTAAGGTGACCCCAGAATTCAGTGGACGCCCGTGCTCGAAAATGTGAGTGCAGCCGAAATCATGTGAATCCCCCACTACTTTCCACAACCATACAGGAACGGACATTCTTTTTTAATATTTATTACTCAATTCAATTTTTACGAACTAATAACATGCGGAAAAAATAGAAAACACTTACTTATTTTTTGAAGAGAGAGAGAGAGAGAGAGAGATAGAGAGAGAGAGAGAGAGAGAGATAGAGAGAGAGATAGAGAGAGATAGAGAGAGATAGATAGATAGAGAGAGAGAGATAGAGAGCGATATATATATATAGAGAGAGAGAAAGAGAGAGAGAGATTTTTTAATATGACATGAGATACCCTAATACAGACAGCCCAATCTAAAATTTTAGTTTAATCGACCTGGAATTGCTCTACTTGTTCTCTACTATATTTACTGTGCCCATGATTGTTAAAATGTTCGCAAATAGTCTAACTCTACTTGCAAGGTTCTTACTAATACCATCAATAAAAATAATAAACAACAGTGTCCCCAGTACAGAACCCTGTGGAACTCCACTTTCTAATTGTTAGTCAATTTCTTATCCATTTAAGAATATTACCCCAAATCCCAATCCTCTCAATACTAATACAGCAGAGCTTCATGCGGAACTTCATCAAAAGCCTTCTGAATATCAATAGAAACTATATCTCCACACTGTTTCCAACATCGAAAGAAAATGTCTCATTGAACCGTTGCTTTATAAAATTCTTTCCCAGGCTATTATTACTTAAATATTGAACTGTAAAACGTATGTTAAAGTGGGAATTAAAGCTTTAAATAAACTAAGCGTTAATTATGGAAAATAGGAGTCGTTAAGGCAGAGAAAAAGAGAGAGTGAGAACGAGAAAAAAATAAACGTGTTAAAATGCGATTCGGGGAAGTTGGAACTGTAGGGTTCAATGGCAATTGTTTAAAAAAAATTGTGTAAAACATCTGGGATTTCACATAAACGTGTCCATTCTTGTGTAAAAAAAAACTTAATGACATATTTTGAAGAAAATTAATTTAAATAAACTTTAATAGTACATTATTTTTAGAGATTCTTTGTTGACGACGCTCAATTTTTCAGTACTGATAATTTTAATTTTTTCCCCTGGCTTCATACAGTTCATTTTGAGAGAACTTTCTTTGAAGATGTACTTGCCCATGGCAAACAAAGAATAAACTCTAGAATTATTTTTATGTTGCCTTGATGAATAAAATTATCCCGTTGCAATGTTTTAAATTATTACAGTTCTACCATTTGAAACTAAAATAGTTTTGTTTCTATTGTAAATGGGTGTAAAATTCTGCTCGGCCTCCTCCTACTTGTGTCTTCGGTAAGTTCGCGATCTCTCCGCACTTGTCATAAGTTTAGTTTTTGGCATAATTTTATTCGTCTTTAATTGTTCTTTCAACCTGTTTAAGTTTCCTATGCCAAAGTTGAACTTTAGATTGATATCTTGAATTTATAATGAAATCTTCAACAAATCGTCATTTTTCCACTCCACACAAATTTTTTAAACTGTGTCAGCTAGTCAAATAGAATTGTAGAACTCGTCGTTCTCTTCAGTTTAAGCATATACTCTCCAAGACCCGTCTATTAGAACTGAAGTTATAGCGGTTAAACAGGCCAGCGTATGCCCAACATTTGACTCATTCCTTCCCCCCCTCCCCCCCCCCCCACCCCTTCCCTTTCTCTTCCGCTAAAAACGTCTTTCGTGTAGAGAGGACTGGTGTATGTTAAATCTTTCCTGGTAAAATGTCCTCACGCCAGAATTTGATCCGTGGGGTGCCAGCTCAGGTGTTTTCCTCGATTATTATACTAATTTAAAATGGCAAATTGTGAATCGAAACCAAAAAGACGTGTAGTATTGATTTCGACTACTTCAATCTAATTGTGCATGTCCTATTTTTTTTTAATGCTAACTTTAAAGTATACCAAAGTGGAGATAATTATAATATCCTATTTACAGGGGATGCAGATACTTCCTCAAACCCAAACAATCCACTAAAACAACGAAAATTCCTCCCGCACCCTTTCCCAGACCAAGCTCAATCAGAGAGTCGGAAAACATAAAAATCGAAGAAAAGGAAGACGACTTTAAGAGTTTGTTCTCAGAATTCATGAACTGGATCAAAGGATTCAACCTCAAAGATATCTTTAGCAAACTGAAGAAACTAAAGTCATACCTTCATACCTTAAAAATGCAAAAAACACTTTTGAAAAAAATCGAAATAGCAATCGATGCATTTCAGACCTTCTCCGAAAATTTCACGGAATAAACACGGAGAAAACTTATCATTGTAACAAGGACTGAAAATCCACCTAATCACAACTTGCTTGCCCCGATGCTCGAACAACCCAGCAAATGAACCACTCTCAGAGAGGATTAGGGATGCTGAGTCGGGCATCTGGGAGAAAACTGCAAAGAGTGAAAAACATATGCAAGAAGAGAACTCCAAAGAACGAAAAATTAAATGTTTCCTGAAAAGAAAAACAAGAAAAGCATATAAAATACGATAAACAGGTGCCATCCCAGTCTCAATAAAAACTTCCATTTGACGTCGTTATTTTAGACAACGTGCCCAATGCTAAACTCTTTGAGCCCTACAATAACTTCAACTTTTTACTGCGCCTTATGGAACTGTAAATACTTCTCTGCTTCGGGCAACCCCTTCTCTCACACCCTAATTCACTGTCAGGCAGTACATTATACCCACCTGAAACCTAATCGTCATATTTGGATATCTTCGATGAATACATAAGGACCAAATGGTCGAGGCGTATATAGTTTCGGCTAATTCCGATTTTCAAAATAAGGCCTCCACATTTTCTTTGTCATGGGTCCAGCAGCACTGATTGTAGAACACTTTCTATTATCTTCTAAGTTGATATTTTGGAAATCGTAAATGAATAGGAATATTTCATTAAGAATGTATGGGAATAACATAAATTTCAAGTGTTCCTACTTTTTCGCTAAAATCCTTCGTAATAGAGGTCGAAATCAGCGCCCAAAGCAATAAATGCAAATATCAATTAAAATACTGCAAACAATCTTCCCATGACCCATAAGATGAATTTCTCTACTTATTCGTTCAACCAACCAATAAGTTCACCTTTCCAATAATTTGTTTTGCATTTTTGAAAGCTGTTAAAAACGACACTAGAATACTTATTGTTCAGTAAACAATTAATAGTTGAATTGATTTCAATTAAAAGTTATTAAGAATCAATACTAAGTAGGATACAATTTTTTTAACAATTGATAATTGACGATTTTATTACATATTGAGATAAAAAGTGAGTTGGATCACTTCACACTGGATGTTTACAAATAAAATATCCTTGCAAAATTCGCAATGTAATCTGATTTACGAACTGGAACTGTTTTGTAAACCTTTTAATATATTAATTTTCCTTTTTTCATTAGTCTTTATTAATGTATTATTAGTATGTATATATTAGTTCTTAATCTTTTCTCTCTCTTTGAATAATATATGCAGGAAACTAATATTAGGTGGCCCTAATGCACAACTCATAAATTTGATTTTTTTATGAACCTGTTTTTTTTTTTATTCTACCACTATTTATGTTAAATAATCCCTTAAACTTTATATTTTTTCCTCTTTAAAATTTTATTTTAGAAGCCCTATGAAACTCCCGGTCTGTCAAACAGAATTGTCAGCGGACGCAAGACATTGTTCAGGTAACTGATATTTTAATCTAATGCTTACGTAATATATTAATAATGTCTATATTTTAAATTAGATGTCATTCATGTTACACCTAGAAACTTCAATAGCATTAGTTGTTTATGTAGTTTATTAAACAATAAGTTGATTAATAAGTCCGCATTTGTGTATTGCTGTCTAAGTTCACCGCATGTCATTTCTCTAACCTACGTTTTCAAATGTTCACTTTTGTATTTGCCAAGGTATATAATTGTTTGGTTGAATTAACATTGTACGCAAATGGACTATTGGCGATGCGGTTCGGAATCTGTACCCGAGAATCACTTCCTTGTAACTTTGAACTACTCTAAGAAGAGACAAAATTCTTGATTTTCATCATTCTCTCGAAAATTTCACGCCACGACCAAAGAAAGGACATTTGGACTATAACATATTTTACGTGATCCATCCCTTTCTATGTTTGAAGTTTCCTGAGATAGAAATCGTCTCCAAGTATGCGATATGTTATTTTATATATATTATATCTAATGAAATTCTCCTTTACGTGGAAGGTTCTATGCTCGAAGCGAAGCTGACCAAAGATTCGCCTGGTATAAGAAACTGATGCACGTTAATGATAGAAAGTACAACGTCCTTCCAGAAGGACGGTAGCACTCACCTTTACGATCGTTTAAAGGTTTTACGTTCTCCTGGAAGGACGAACGGTACTACCACCAGAAAATTCAGAAAACTCCGAGTTGACGCAAAAAAAAAACAGTTTAAAAACTCCAATTGTAAATTTTTTTGCGAGAATTTGAAAACTGGGAAGTTGCTACCTAACAAAATTAAACTGATCTTGAAAAATTTACTTTGTATATACCTGCACTGGTGTTTTCGCTTCATACGCTCTAATGGTTCCTCACACAACTTCGCTTTTGAATTCACGATTCTAAATTCAAAATGAATACAAAACGAACGTTCTGCCGGCAAGATGCAATGATTAGGGGTAGTACAAAAGTGCTTACGGAAGGTCCTTCTGGCGGAGTTTGACCTGTACGTTCTATCATTAAATTTGTTCGTGGTCAAAATCTCCCCAAGTTGGTCGAGGAAGTTTAGAGAGTGTGGTACCAGCCCAGGTGTTGTCCTCGTCATCCAACAGTGGTTAAAAATTACTGTTATTTATGACAGGACCCTAATTGTCGCGAATGTCCCATTTTCAGCTCTAGTGGTTCCTCACACCAATACAAAAAACTTTTGCCAGAACATATTTTCGTGCTAAAATTCACTAGGATAATTAGAAATAGAAAATGCGCATTCGTAGATAACCAATTAAAAACTATGTGTAATGAAACTACCAGAACTATATTAAGCACAAAAACAAACTGGAAATAAATGGCAGTTCTATGTAGAATGTGACTAGACCAGACTAGATAAAAGTCACTCGAATTTTAAATTAAAACATATCTAAGAAACAAAATTTAGCATATGTTACATATGCGGGCACTCATCTGATGGTTAACTTTTACAGTTCAAGAAAGGTTTAAAACACATCATTAATAATACAACAAGTAATATGCAAAATATATAAAGCTTCATAAATGTTTATTTCTTTAACAAAAGTATGAAAAAACAGTTCTAAAATTAATTAGAACTTGAATAAAAAGTTTCGTAATTGTCAAACGACCATTTCTTCAACAACTGAATCATTGTAAAGTTATTTCAAATGTCTTTCGAATGAAAGGAATTCAATATAAAGAACAAACTGGACTTTTGGTGTGAATTCGAAATAATGATAACTAAACAGAAAGGATCTAACGGGAAATTATATAAAACGGTCTCGTGAATTTCCCGATTTTGTGTACTTGAATATATTTTAACGCTAATTTGAATAGGTTTGAAATCAATTTTGAAATGCAGTTCGGTTACTGTATTTCAATAGAAGGTTCAGAAAGGGAACCAATAACGCGTTTTTGATGTGTTTGAAGGGGTTTAACGAGTTTGAAATGAATACACGAAATGCTCAAACGTAATTTTATTAGGGAGAAAGTTTTTGAGAAGAAGCCAAATGGATTAGATAACAAACGAAAATATCACACTAGAATCTATTGTGTATAAATAATAGGAAATTGAAGCTGGGATTTCAAAGAAAATACAATCGATATTACTTTTTAGATATACATAATGCGTAACTATAATTTTTTTAACGGTAATGTCTAGACTGTCGTTCGGTGCGGTTTTAATTCATAAACATCTTAATTTATTTCAATTGTTTATTCGCATATTTTACATTTGTGATTTAGAACAAGGAGCAGGAATATCAATTTTATCAATTTTTAAAAACTATTTTGAATATATTCATTTTATACTTCTAAATGAAATAGAAACCAATGTCGTCAGGCTTCTCAAACGCTTTAAATCAAACAATTCCGTGATTTCCGTCACAGTGCAACTACAGTGATTCTCAAACTTTAAAACCCTTTTTCTCAAAACTGTCAATTATAACATTGGCCCTTCTTATTCCAAGTCACAAAAAGCGCTGTGATCGCGTTGGCATAAAATTTTAAATTCTTATATACCGGCAAGGGGTACGCAGGAGTGGTGCACGTTAAATAAGACCCAAGTCCAATGTCCTGTCGCCTATTGAGGTTGCGTCGGGTGCCAGCTCAGGCATTGTCCCCGTCATTTGACCATGTTTCAAAAATACGAAGCATCGTTCCCGGGTCTTTCCTACGATATAGACCCCTAACTGTCATTAATAGTCCACTGTGCAGCTCTAGTGCGATGTTAATTCAACCAAACATACAATGAACCAGCAGAGAAAGCAATGAGCTAGTTTTAAATTTTCAAAAAGTAGGGTGGCACTTGCTTCCGCTCGATCGTCACACCTAATGTGCTTTGACCTCCGTAGCCGAGTGTATAAAGGCGTCAGCTGGGAATCAAAGGGTTTCTGGTTCGATCCTGTGCGACGGACTTGACAAACAAAAGTTAAAAGTAGTGATCTAGTGATCGGAGGGTTGTCAGCTTCACTAGACAATACTAGGAATGTCGTCCAGAACAACCACAAAAATTATCGGCGTGTATACGGGACTGGTGCACGATAAATCTGATCGGGGTCTAAAGTCCCGACGTCTATTAAAGGCGTTGGGTGCCAGTTCAAGTGTTGTCCTCGTCATCTGACCATAGTTCAAAAATACGACGCATTGTTCCCGGGTCTTTCCTTCGAGTTAGGCCCCGAACCGTCGCCAATAGCTCACTGTGCAGCTCTAGTGCGACGTTAATTAACAAAACAAAACCTAATCTGCTTTACTTTGCTATTACTTGAATATTGGTTATTGTAAAATTTGTAAGGTTTTTGGACCACAACACCATATGTGGCTTTATTTAAAAACTGATTTTTTAAAGGT
This sequence comes from Troglohyphantes excavatus, assembly GCA_963932185.1. Lineage (NCBI taxonomy): Eukaryota > Metazoa > Arthropoda > Arachnida > Araneae > Linyphiidae > Troglohyphantes > Troglohyphantes excavatus. The sequence continues at coordinate 14,941,699 of OZ010672.1, forward strand.
GCAAAAATGCTGTGCACATTAAAGTGCTGTAAACATTGTTAAAAATCTTGATTATTTCTTTATTAAATACAAATGTGGAGATTTTTGTTTTTTAAATGAGTTTTAAAAGTATTAAAATACTTTTGGGACACCTTGTATAACCTAAGACAAGCACGATCTTATGGGGGAAAAATAAATAATTACATAACCTCAATTCAAACTGAGTGTGTAATATAACATTTGCAATATTTCATTTAAATTTAGAATTGAGAAACTACGTATTGGTAAAACCCTAATTAAAATATTTAAAAAAAAATTGTTCCATCTGAATTTTAAAATTAAAGTAAATCATTGGTATATGACTTTTAAACCTGGAATAAATAATTTTTCCAAGAAATACTCTATTATTTTTAATTTTTCTTACAATATTAAGTTTGTTATTTGCCTACATAATTTCAGAACATCCTAAGAATTCAAATAATGAAATTTGAAGTCATCAAAAATTCGATATAAAATAGCATTAAAGTAGTAACATATCTTTAAGTATAAAACATACTGTAATATATTATTAGAACAATTCTTCAATGCGAGTCTGACCACGCATAAGAACGCCAAAACATTATCTACCAGCATCCTTCATTTCGTATTCCAACTAATACTTTGTTCAATATGGAGGTAGCCCCTCAAATAAGATCGATACATATTGTCTAATATCTCTGCATATAAATGTAGGAAATTAACGAAAATTTATATTTAGATTATTTTGAGGGCGGGAAACATTTCTGCGCTTTCAAAAGTAGGTGTCGCTATTTAAAATTTTAAAGTTGGTGCGGATTCAGTATGAAGATATTCCCCTATGTAAATTTTATGCATATCAATGTGTAGTAAATTTTATTCCCTACAAAATGGTATATTAAGTTTAACCCTACCTTAAATAGTGGCCGAGAAACTAGGGGTGGTTCGGGTTTTTTTCCCCGGCTGTACATATTTGTTGGTGCGAAAAAAATATATTTTCACTGTTCCAAGTATCCAACTCGTTTTGCTCCAAGCCCACCCCACAGAACTCGCATAGTATACTAGAGTGGCCATCACGTAACCAGCTCATGTTTTGATATGGAAAAGAAATTAACCAACCTGTACGACGCCCTTTTGTGGGGCAAATGAAAATTTCAAGTGAAGTGAAATTACATGTTCAGAAATATTTACTTTTCTATCTTTAATAGCAGTGGTTCCCAAATGGTGGTCCGCCGGTCAATGTTACAGGATCCGCGGTATACAAATAAAAGAAAGGTTAAAATGCATTGAACGATCGTCTTTGGCGACTTTCCTGGAAGGTCTTTTTTTTTTAAGATGATGAACTAATTGAATTTGGGTTAACTGCCCAATGACCAAAAACAACTAGCCGAGAAAGCTTTAAGTTATTTTAACCCTTTTTGCCCAACTTATAGACGTGAACAAGCCTTATATACCTACTGTTACATGAAAAACAGATACCGTAATAGGCAATATTCATGTTGATTTAAAAGTGTAAAAATCAAGCTATCAGCTAAATTTGGACGAAAAAAATTGTGAGCCAAAAAGAAAAAGTTCACTCATTCCCTTACAGTTCGAAAATCAGGGTAGTAACTAATTTAAGTGATTATTGCAATTTTTTCATGAATGTTAAATGCACGTGAAAGAGACTAAAAGTAATTTAACTTCTGATTGTGGTGTTATATTTTCTATATATTTGTTGGGTAAAATTGTGACCATATTTCGTTCTTTTCTTTTTACATAGTAAAAACTGTGTAAAATGAAAATATTCTAAAAATAATTTCGGAATTCTTTTTTGCTTCATTTTCATGTTCAAACATAATTAAAACGTATACATGGCCAGTAAGCGGGGGAGAACGTCCATGAGAATGTATAAAAAAAAGGGGGTCCCCGGTCCTATTTTAGTTTTAGCTAGGAGTCCGTTGTTTTATGCTAATTGGAAATCTCTGTTTTATAGACTCTACTCACATGACGTCATCAATAGATTAAATAAAAGAACGGAATTTAATTCTTGTGTTTTTTCATGATTAAAACAAATATCGTCTACAGGCTACACAGATGTAATTAATTTTGTTCAGCACATTTTCTAAATACAAATGCTTTCAGAAAAATATTACAAATACAATTTATATTTTTCGCTTCGTCAATGATTTATTCTTACAATGATTTAAATATATATATAGAAAGAGAGAGCTTTATACATGTCGAAAGAAATATTAAAATTTTTCAAACTTTAATTCCATAAGCAAATAATTGACCATTGTGCTTAAACATTTTGTATATACATTTGTAATCTTTAAATATTTTTTTAATAAAAGTTTTCTTTCACAATCTGAAGAGAAGGCATTAAAATTTTTAAATTCTAATGATATGAGAAATAAATAGTTCAAATCCTGTATTATCATATTTTTAACATTCTGGTAAAAATTAAGTTTTATTTCTCCGTCCAATATTTCTCCAAATTATTTTTAATTTGTAACATTTTTATTAAGAAGACAATGTAAAATTGTAATTATAAATTTTGAGCTTGCATAAAATTAACTTTTAGTATATATATATATATATATATATATATTATAGGAAAGTATATTTTTGACGTCATTTTTGCTCCGCCTTACTATGGGTTTTTGATCATTCTCATTGGCTGTGTGTTTCAAGCATTGCTATTTAGGTTCGATCCCCGGTTGGGTAACAACTGGTGATTTAATTTTTAATTAGCAAAATAATGTAAATATCTGTAAATAATTGTGTTCAGATAGATTTACTACTAATCCGTCCTTTTTTTGTTATGTCCCCGTATTTTACTTGATTGAAATTGTAATTCATTTAATATGTCCAATACAAATACATTGACATGATGGTTCCGACCCCCATTTTACTCTTTCAAAATTCATGGACATGCTCTCGTGGCAGCTAATATTATTTTAATACGCTTAATTTATTAAACAACTCTTTTGCAATTTTTACATACTAAATACAATCCTTAAAATATAATTTAAATCTTAAGATTTAGCAAAATCTAAATAAAATTAACAAATATCACTTTTAAATGTTCGCAAAAAAAACGAATAGATGGCAGCACGTCACGAACCATTGGTTCAAATTGATTTCGGAATATTTTAATAACTAAACGACTCTGCAAACCGATTCAAATTGTTTTTTTTAAAGCAAATTTTAACTGTTTTCTTTTAAATAAATTCTTGATTAGTTAAAAACAAGAATTCTTGTTAAATTAAGTAGAATCCTAAAACGACTGTACAAACTAGAGCATTATACACGCCCACAGAAGGCGGAGGAAGGCGTCCCTATGACGTCAAAAATATATTTTTCCCCGCCCTCCGTCAGAAAGCGCGAGAACGAGCACACCTTTTATATACAGTCTCCACTATCCTTGAATGATGGTAACATTTCTCAAATACCGATGATTTCTTTATGTTGCCATTTTCACAATAACATTTTTTAAGACTGTGTTGATAAATTGCCATCAATATGGGCTAATGAGTAGTGTCTATGCACAAATTCCTCGTGTGTGGAAGTGTGACTATAAATGAGGTTGCATTCAAACTAACGCAGTTAACATTATTTAAATACAATTTAAGTACTTAGTATTTTAAATGTTTTGAGTTTTTTGGTGACATTATAACTAATAATTATAACTTACATTCGACAACTTTACATTCTACAATTAAAATTATATTATTAGTTACAATTAGTTTCGTTAATTACCTTATTGTGTTAGTACATATGATACAAGTAAATAACAAGTAGCTTTTATAACATTTGATGACAGTATTTCATCAAAATTACTAAAACAATTATTTCGTCAAATAATCTGCGAAATGTTCATAACATCATCGAAAAATTGAGCCATCTTTCGAAAGTTCTCATTTTAAGAGTCATCGGCTATCATCACTATTTTAAAAATTGCATATTAGTTTCTTTCAGCAACTTCTGACAATTTTTGTTTTACAGCAGTTTTTGATGGTTGGTTAACGTTGTTCTAGAGCTGCACAGTGGGCTGTTGGCAATAGTTCAGGTTATCTCGAAGAAAAGACCGGGGTGCACTGTCTCGTATTTTTGAATAACCATGGTCTGATGACGAGAACAAAACCTGAGCTGGCACCCGACGCAATCTGAATATGCTTCAGAGCATTGAACCATGATCAGATTTAACGTACACCAGTCCCATATACACGTCGATGGAAATTGAGGATAATTTCAGACGACTTTCGTAATTTAGTAGCGAATCTAGCAATCTTCCGATCACGAGATCGCTACATCTTAACTTTTATCAAGTTCTCATGCTGATTCGAACTCGCAGTCCTCTAGTTGCTAGCCGGCTGCTGAACCTCGAGGTCACTGGCCACCCACGGCAGTTTTTGAAGAGGAGTAAACTGAAGGAAAAAATTATAAATCAGTAAAAATATTATTATATCAACAAGGAAACAAACCGAACACTAAGAAGTTTTATAAAAAAGACTACAATTATTTTAAGTCAACTATCAAAATTTTCAAATTTATAAATTTAATTTGGTGGCATACAAATATTGAAAATACCTTTGCGATTAATCACTCAAATAATTTATATAAAGTTCCCTCAAATAATTAGATACATTTTCGAAACATGTAATTAAAAGTATATAATACAATCTTTATATATAATTCTCTTACGCGGTGATTGAAAAACGCTGTTTTTCTAAACGCGGAATGGCAACGGTTAGTTTATTTACAAAATTCTGTTGCGCCCGCATTTTTATTTTGCCATTATATAAGCCATTTTGACGATTAGCCCCTTCAATTCATTAGTAATTATTTTGTTGATGTCAGCTTAAATTAGGAAGAATATAAGCCCTATTACATTAAAATAGAGGTTTTGAAAAACGCTTTTCCAAACTTTACATGAGGGGGATATTGAGGTGGCACCATCTGTTGGCAATTTTGAAAACTAGATTTCTATGAACTTCATTTTTATGACGTATTAACTCAGTAACGTACACACTTCTGGTAGGCAAGAGTATGGTAAGCTTAACGTCAATTATGCCAAAAAAAACTACCAATAACATTATAAATTAAACTAAAACGCAGGAAAGGTGTGAAAATAACGTGGAAAATAATAAATAATGGTATAAATAAAATAATAAATAATGGCTTGCCAGTTGTTCCATTGTTTTCATTTGTAGTTTAAAAGAAATTAAATTAAATGATTTTATATTGATTTACATGGCGAAAAAATGTATTGATGCCAAGATGAATTATAATTTAAATTTACAGTTTCAACGTTTCAAGTTTGTAGTAATATAATTTAAAAAAAGTATTGTGTTACTAGGACACATTGTTATTGTGTCTTGCCTTTTAGCGAGCGAAGCGAGAAGTGGTTTGCGAAGCAAACCTATGAGGATTGCGTGGCAATCCTCTGGGGGTTGGCGGAGCGTTAGCGGAGCAGGGAGCGGAGCGTCCTAGTTAAAAAATAATACACAAAGTCCATTAGTGAAATCAATTCAAAGGGCCATATCAATGAGTTTTTAATTTTAAATACAAATAATATCACGATTTTTTTTTAAATTTTAAATAAGATGTTTCGAAAAACATTTACTTATTAGTTTTTAATCATTTAAAAAATAAAAATACAAAATTTAAAAATATTTTTAACAATAAAAAACATGTTTTTATACATTTTGTCTCCTTTTAAAAAAAAAAAAGTAACGGATGTAAAAGTATTCCAGATAATATTTTAAGAATACTTGTACTCAAAGAAATTTTAATAATTATATGCTTGTATGCCACGTGTGATTCAAGGTTTAAAAGTTCCAGATTTGATTATATTAAGGCTAATTGCTGATATAAACAAATTAAGATGAAAGGTTTATTTTTGTGTGAAAAGACTAATAAGATATTGCAATACTTTATCTCAGTTAAAAAAGATGCTTTGAACAATTTTATGAATGTGCGTCGAGTTCCCTATATAAATTTTTAAATATTTATTTTTCGAAATGTATGTTACATTTTTGGTTCTTTTAGAAATTTATTTAAGGTTTTTGTTACACCATTTTCCTAAAATCTAGATTGCTGCTAATCGTAAATCATCGAAACTAGTTAAATCTTGCACATCAATCAAACAAATATAAAAAATTTCCTGAATTTTGAAACGTTGACAAACGATCCCCACTAATGAAAATTGGCTTTCTGCTCAATTACCTTATATAACTGTACTCTCTGGGGGCCTCCGTGGCCTAGTGGATAAAGGCGTCAGCTGGGAATCAGAGGATTCCTGGTTCGGTCCTGTGCGACGGACTTGACAAGGAAAAGTAAAAAAGTAGCGATCTTGTGACCGGAGGGTTGCCAGCTTTGCTACAAAATACTAGAAAAGTCTCCCAGAACATCCACAAAAAATTGTCCGCGTGTATACGGAACTGGTGCACAATAAATATAATTAAGGTCCAAAGTCCCGACGTCTATTGAAGGCGTTGGGTGCCAGCTCAGGTGTTCTCCTCGTCATCTGACCATGGTTCAAAAATAGGAGGCATCGTTCCCGGGTCTTTCCTTCGAGATCGACCCCGAACAGGCAGACAGACAGACAGACAGACACTACAAAAAGCTTCCAAGACCAGTGCTTAGATTACTCGAATTGCTCTCAGTTCTGATGAAATTTTAATAAAAAACAACACACAGAAGTATATTTTCGCTTTCAATTGGCTATATTATAAATAAATTGCTTGTCACTTACCTTAAATATTGGGAATTGTCTTTATTTGATCCTATATTTATAGCACATAATGAAATCCTTAACGATCTTTGCTATCAACACAGCACAGAAAAACAAATCTTCCTTGGCGCAGGAAGCGTTTCAAAGCCGGTGCCAAATAAAATTTGCTTTCTGTTAATGCCAAAACCTCCGTGTAAGCGCGTTAGTAAACTTGGCTGCAGTGATTTGTGGAGGGCGTCACTACGGTTTGCCGAAGTGCACCTTCTTGTAGTTTATAAGTTCTTTGGACAAGGCACGTTTACTTCTCGTTCGACGTCATCAGAAGAAGTGATACAAGCCGGTTCTTGTCTTCTTTCGGCCACGAACGAAAAACCGATTTCCAGCACTTCTTCACGTTGAACGAGGAGTGTGTACGAGGACCTTGTACACTGTGTCTTACTCTAGGTTGTATTGGCTATACCCACACCGAAAGAAATAATGAAATAACCAAGTTTAAAGCACAACAAAGTATCACTAGTAATCTACTTAAATGATAAAACGTACAGACCCAAAATTCTTCCAGACGCATTTTGCACATAAAAAATATTAGTTGGAATTTTTTTACTTTTTTTTGCACTAACAGAGAATTTTCTGGTACTAGTACTGGCGGTCCTGCCGGAAAGGATGTGAGGACCATGACAGCCAGCCATCATCCACCGCAGAGCTATCCGTGATCCGACCAGGCCATCACGGGAGTGTGGTGACCACGGAGTGATCGTCTACCACAGCGCTGCCATACACTCCGACCAGGCCATCACAGGACTGATTTGACCGACGATTGTATTTGCTCAATGCCGTGTGACAATTCTCTAAAACTGTGTATATACATGTATTATATCAAAAGTTGTAAATACCTTCTATAGGGGACCCTAGTTGCCTAGTGGATAAAGGCGTTCAGCTAGCAATCAGAGGATTGCGAGTTCGAGCCCGATTAAATAGACTTAACTAAGAAAAGTAAAAATGTAGTGATCTTGCGATCGGAGGGTTACCAGCTTCGTTACATAGAAAGTCGTCTAAAAATATCCAAAAAATTATACTGGTGTTCATACTGGACTGGTTCACGATAAATCTGATCGGGGTCTGGTCTGACCGGGGTCAACCGGAACAGACGTCAGGACATTATTGTCTTAGGCCTATTCAGGTTGCATTGAGTGCCTTCTCAGGTATTACCTCGTCATCTTACCTTGGTTAAAAAATAACGAGATATTTGTGTGTATGTTTGTGTTTGGCTGTGTTAAGTCTCTTAAATGAGGACAGAAATTGGCAGCCGGAAATGTACTCAAATCCAATCCAATTCTAAATACATTCTATCTTGCAAAGCGATTGCTGTTAGTAAGTGTTGTATTAAATAATTTTATTTAAACTAGTAATTTCTTTTGGAGTTTAATATATTTATTGTTCATGATGTTTATATTCTGGTGACCCGTTTTATTCTGAGGTATCTACGTGTCAACATGCTGGAAGTATCCTGAAGTGTATCTACAAGCTAAATTCTGGATTACAACTGGCGGTCCGGTAGCAAGAAGTTTCATATTTATGATCTTTTTTTGTGTACTGAAAAAGGGAGCTCGAGCCCAATATAATCAGGAAACCTTGAAAGTTGGGGATTTCGAGTTTTAAAATCCCTGATTTGGGAAAATTTAAGCCCAGAGCAAATTCATATTAATAGCAAATGAAATAGAGGGAAGATTAGAAATTGCCTAACTTGTGAGATTAAACTTAAATTAGACATCTGAACGGGCACTGCATTGGATGTCGAACTAGAGCTGCATATTGGGCTATTGGCGATGGTTTGGGGCCCATCTCGAAGGAAAGACCTGGGAACAATGCCTCGTATTTCTGAACCATGGTCAGATAACGAGGACAACACCCGATGCTTCTGGTACAGTTAGGAAATTTCTTTCCAAAAGTTGTATCTTCAAGAAGTATTTCAAGTCACGCATTTGAGTATAAAATTAGTAAAACTTTTTCTGATTGATTACGTATTTTATTGGATATCATTATTATTTATAAAGAAAGTGTCCTCATATTTAGAAAAATGCCGAATTTAAGTTTATATTGCAGAATTACTTATTAAATTTATCCACTGTCATTTACAATACACATTACTTGCGCCGTCATCTAAATTATATATTATTATTACCGGCCAAGGAGTTCGTTTATCTGCGATGTAATCTCCGCCCCACTTCAGACCTTCTTAAATATTTGTTAAATTTAATATGATTGAAATTCGTAACCATTGTCTTAATAAGAACTGTTTACTAACTTTCACATCTCCTGAATTATCATTTAAAGAATTTTTAAATACTTTGAATTTTATTTAATATTTATAATGAGATAAATTTGGTTATTCAATCTTTTACAACTTTGAGTTAAAAAGACTTTTACAATTTAAATTGAATTTACAGAAGTTAATACTTATTGGTCAAAAGTAAATACATTCCTTTGAATGGGTTGCACACTACCATATGCAATATCGAGTCTTTGACTCCCACTATACTTTAGATCATGTAGCCTTTATATTATTCTTTACCCATTTTGGTCAACTAAACCGCTTATTATATCTTCGAACTGCCATTACTATAAATTTTTAACTAATTTATTTCGTAATTAGTGTGTGATTTATTAATTTTAAAAATAGTTATTGACTACTGTTAAAAGTAGTTGTGGTGTTGTTCATATAAGTCAACTCCTTGCATGTAATATTTCTAATTATTGAATCAATATTTCTTTTATATTTTGCAAAGCAAATGCTTGCCGACCCCTTTTCTTTCCATTTTTACAGATATTGCTCTTTCCCAAGCACCTCGCTGCTTTTTCTCACTGCACACGTCGGGCAATGATTGGTCATTACGTCACATGTGCTATTTTTTTTAGGAATCCATGGGGATTGGATATTTTTGCTATGCTTTTTCTTCCATTTTTTTTTGTTGAGTAACAACTGGCGTTTTAATGTCCAGGCTTTCTGCAGTATTTTGCTTTGCTTCAAACCCAGAAAAACGGAGCTCGTCGCCTTTTTGTTACGCTATAATTCTTTCTAGAACTTTCGTGAATAACTTTTGTGACGCTCGTCTTTTTTTTTTTGGCCGGGAGCTTTTACTTTGGGGAGATGAGGTGTGGGCTTTGAAGTTTTGGTTTGTACCCTTTGTTTATCATCCTCTTTTAGACTGAATTTGAGTGATCAGAAATATTGCATTAGGAAGCATCTTTAAAAAATATTTCCAAGGTCTAGCTAGAACGTGCCTTTGTACCATTTACGGTAGCACGCGGGACTTCGGTACAATAGGTTGCGATTTTCGTTTCCCACGGAGACCACACAATTTTCTTTTCATGTATATGCCTTAACGGGTTTCCCAGCAACGTGGCTAGTATTTGCAGTGTCCAAGGTCTTCTTTATAGTATTCTCTTTTCAGCTAGTATTTTTATACGAACTTTTCCTTGATAACATTTGAGCGGTTTGTCTTTTGTTTAATTCACTTTTACTGTAAAAAATTTCTACCCTAACCAAATACCAAGATTCCGTGTTCGTTCAATCTATTACCGAATTCATATTTTTTTTTCTTGTTACTGACTAATGAACAGATATACTGGAAAGTTAAACTGTGATTTTCGTTAATCCTTTGCGATTTCAGCATACTGAAATTTAAATTAATAACGCAAACTGCAAATCCTATTGACGAGTTCCTTATAAAGCAAATTAACTAAAATTATTGAAAAATCGTGCTCCTAACCGAAATATTTTGCTTGGTCTAACATTAAGGCCGCTTTTACATTTAACGACACGACACCGATAAATCGTATACGATTTCAGTGGCACGATATCGGGGTACGCAAAATACACATACGAAGCCGGGCGCTTTTTCACTAGCCGATACGATAACGATATTGCGTTGCCGATCAGACGATACAATTTATCGGGACGTTTTATCGTAGGCACGCGCCTTCCCTACTTCATCGTGACGACATTTTGTGTTTGTTTCCGAAAAACTTGTTGCCGTCTGCTATAGTCTACGTGTTTTTTTATTTATATTATCAATATGGCTTTTAAGTTCGATATTGTGCACTTGTGTGAATTAGTGGAAGTAAAGACCTGTATTTGGGATAAGCGAGATGAATTTTACAATAACAAGATTGTTCAAGAAAAGGCATGGGAGGCAATATTTAGTCAAACCGTCGCCAATAGCCCACTGTGCAGCTCTAGTGGTTAGCTCTAGCACTTTGTAGACGTTCAAATAAAACATAAAATCTCCTTCAACATGTCTTGCTTTGATGATATCATGCATCCACTAGCATTTTGTTATTGATCTCTTCTTTCTCCTTAAATACAGCAAATACAACAATCGCAGTTTGTTATAATGTAATTTGTTGCGATGCGCCATATCGAGAATAGATGTGCTCTCGACAACAGACGAACTGAATGTAAAAAATTTCGTTTTCGACAGACGATATCGGTGCAATAAAAAACTGACCACCAGACGATACGATAAAACGTTGTGTCGTCCCTTCGCAATCGTTCACGATTTATCGGTATCGTGTCGTTAAATGTAAAAGCGGCCTTATGCTGTTCGCTTTTACAAAGATTGTAAATAGATTGCAAACTGTTATATCTACGGCTCGGAACATGAAATACCAACGTTATAATTAACAGTTTTGAGAAATATGGCTTCAAAATTTGAGGCTCAGACTTGTTTCAATGTTACCGGAAATCACGGAATCGTTTGATTTTAAGGGTATAGAGAAGCCTGATGACTAAGATTTTTATTTTATTTAAAAGCTTAAAATTGATATGTTCAAAATAGTTTTCAATTTTTTTTAATTGACATTGGTCCTTCTTGATTTAGGCCCCAAATATATGATACGCTAATCCAACGAAGAAAAAGCACAAAATAGTCGTTACGAGAACCGTAAGGGAAATAGATCACTTAGCAAAATAAAACATACAAAATCCGAAAAGGCTGAGAATAAAAACTTGTGTCATAGATTTCCAATTCCTCTAGCGGCCACTGGGTAATAACCCGTTAAGTAAAAAGACGTAGCAGGATTCAGTTTTATTTAGTTTTCCGTACGCACCTTTCTCACGGTAACGAATAAAATAACAGGGTTCACAGGTTAAGGTGACTTAAAAAGAATCTAGTGAGAAAAACTTGCTGTTCAAAATTATAATACTGTCTTCCGTCTTGACCACTAGTCAACGTGTTTGAAAGTATTTCAATCGTTATCAATTCAGTAAACCTCGCCTCCAAGACACCTGTCTCGTGGCTGAAAGATAAATCTGTCCTTTAATATTAAATATGTGAGGTTTGAAATTTGGAAACGCTTTTCTATTCGTTGTGGCTAAGAATCCAAGTTGATCTTGGTCTAGTTAACCATAATTAACCTAGCATACGATGCTATTGAGCATACAAGGTAGGGACGAGCTTAACAATTACTCTGGAAGAATGATAATTGTCACGATATTATTGACAAATAACAGTTGCTTTTTACTATAGTTTAGGTATTTTTTCCCGTGGTATCTGTGTGTAGGGTGGGGGGAGGGGGGTTAAATATGTGTCCGATCTAAATCATTATTGTTTTGTTTTTTACGAATTTGTACATTGTTTCATGTTTGAATATAGTTTAAATATAAAAGCATGGAAAATAACACATATATTGCAAAATTAAAATTTAATGTGAATATTTTTTTTTGGGGGGGGGGGGGGCAGGAGGATGATCGCTCCCCCCCCCCCCCCCAATCCTTCCCCCAATGTCGGTAAATTGCTCTCGCCTTGGCAAAGTCACAAACCTAGTTGGCAACCCAAACGTATTTTTGAACGTGAAACATCGACAGCTGTTTTGTGTTGGTTTTACCAGTGTGTCTAGAGGTTTTTGTTGGTTCTCCCAACACGTGATGGTTTTCGTAGAGGTTATGACCAACATCAATAGTGGAAATGTGTTGGGACGACTAGTAAGTGGATTGTGTAGGTTTTCCCAGAATTCTCTCCCATTGACAGCATATACAATTTCCATAACATGGTGGTAGCTATGGAATTAGGCGTTGCTCGTAAAAAAAAGAACAAAAGCAGTGTATCAGGACCGAAACCAGGACCTTTTGTGTGCGGGACGTAGGTTTTACCTTGGCACCATCCAGGGGTGCCCATAGGGGGGGGGGGGATCGTATGCGCCATCAGAATTTTTGGGGAGGATTTTTTTCATTGATTTATTATTATTTACTTTTTAGGGGGAAATGTTTTGGGCAAAACATAATTTTGCATACATAATATGTCCCCAGTCACTGGAATTTCCAGCGATTTCAAGAAACGCCTCTTTGACACAAAAGCTGCCGAAATTGTAAAAAAATTATCTTGCTTGAAAATGCAAGTTTTTATTTTGTTAAAAGTAAATGGCATTTTAAAAAGATCTACAAAATAAATTAAAAAAATTATCTGATTAATGGCTATGGAAGAATCTTAGGGTTGTGCGGTGCATGCCACCGCACAGGGCCCCTCGCAGGGGGGGGGGGGGGGGGGTCAGTAAAAAAAAACGAAAAAAGTATTTTAGAGATAAAATTTCTATTTTTTAAAACTCCACTATTTTTTTTTTAATATGTGTTACTCATATATATAGGACATACACGTTTACTGATATTTGTCCGGTTCATACATTCAGACTATACACTTCAGTGCTGAGATTTAAATTAAAAAACGCTGTGAGGCAATAACTTTTCCGTTAGGAAAAAAGAATGTAAAAATAATAATAAATATGGAGATCGCTATATACTCAGGACTGCAGACTGCAACAAAAACTGTAAAAAAACGGTGACTTTAACAAAGATAATTCTTTCGTTTGTAATTTTATTTTCTGGTATTATCTTGTATCTTCTGCCAGTACACATACAGTTAACAGACATTTAGGAGCCACTTCTGTCATTACAAAATACTCATCGTTCAAATAAAAGAAAAACAAAAAAAGCAAAAGGAAATAGGTACGGCCATATGTCTCGATTTTTGAGCGGGAAAAATATTGGCGCCGATATTTATCTACGTTGAAATTATGAAAGCCAAACTGAACTTTTAGAACCATTCAAACCACGTGGTGGACTAATCGCAGAGTTATCTGTAAAAGCTAACGTGCGCAAATAACGTCCGTGTAGAACGGGACATTATTAAAGCTATTTGGTTTTGTAGATGGCCCTGTGATTGGGGAATACAAACTATGAGGTTTACATATACACTCGTAGAACGGTAAAACCATCTGTATCTAACGCGCATAAATAACATCAATTTTATTTCTTTGATGACATGATGTGTTTTAAAAAAACGCTGGTTTTTATATTTCAGTCAGAAAGCTTTTCTTTCTTATATATAAAGTATTTAAGCATTTTCAGCGGCATTTGGCTGACATGCAAGAGGCAATTGTTTCTGAGCATTTAGGGTAAAACCTATTTACATCATGTGTTTCTGCTAATTAGTGTGATATTGTTTATATCACTGACAGATGTAATAAAATAAAATATTGTAGGTAGTTATTATAGTCTAAATGGAGCGATTGCAAGAGTTTTTCTGAAATTGAACAATCAGAGATTACCGCCAGCATTTCTATAGTAACTATTTTTAGGTGTTTACAAAATTGAATTCCAAAACCGAGATTTAAAATTTTTAAAATGTCCATTTGTAAATTATATTTTTTGGTGGAACTGAAATCAACACCTTAGACAGATCGATGACATTTTGTAGAAAACAACAGATTTTTAGACCATAACAAAGCTGCCGTTCTTGAACCGAAATCGATCGATTCTTAGCGGACAAATAACAAGTTCTATGGAATTTATTATGAATTTTAACGCCTGTTTTAACAATTAATAAATTTCTGAAATTACAATTTTATTCTACAAAATTGTGTTATCCGAACCTCCGACCATATATTTTACCGACGAACCTGACTTTAAGCACCATTTGTTTGTATCAATGAAACGTTATAAAGAGATGCGGAGAGAAAGTTTAATGCAATGTATAAGTTAATGTACAAAAGTTAAAGTATAAATAAATTTATATCTTGATATTATCTCTAACTGATTTATAAAATACGAAATGTGGAGATTTGTGGGGATTCAATTGAAAATTTTAGATTCTTACAAAGTTATAAGCTTTAAATTTGAGGGGGTAGAGATTTTTTTTTTTTTTTTTTTTTTTGGGGGGGGGGGGGGGGATTTGCGCCATTAAGTTTGGGGGGGATGGGCACTCCTGGCACCATCCAGCCCTACGACAAAGGTGGCCGTAGTGTTATTTAAGTGTTCAGGTTATTTTTATTTTTTGAAAAAAAAAATTTAATGGATATTTTTTTTATTTATAAGACTGTCAACTATCTTTTTAACTACAATTTTAGTTTTTTAATTAAATTTTTAAAGGTATTCACATTTTTAAATGTATTTTAACTACAATTAAATATTAATTTTGAAAAAAAAATAACATATTAATAAGTTAAAAATTTCAACGTTCCTACAACAAATAAATTGATAGTTAAAATAGAAATTTTAAATAAAATTTCGCTGCAAATAATTTTTTTTAATAATTTCTGAAGAAATTAAAATATTAATTAATGAGTATTTTTTTTAATTAATTTTTTTCAATTTAATGACAGTATTTGATAATTAAATTTGAGTAAAATTATACAAACATATGTCACAAGATTATTTTATCTACAAAAACAATTTACTAAATATATTTTTGAAAGAAATAAAATTGTAAGTATATGTTAAATTAGGATCATTTTCTAAAAAATGAACCTGATGTAAAATATATACATAAGTCATCAATTTAATTTTATCTATAAAAATTAAATACTTAAAATAAATTTCTAAATTATTTAAAAGAATTTAAAAACTTATAAATGTTTAATTAAAATTTAAGTTTTAAAATATTATATGAACTTGAACATATTAATAAGTTACGCATTTCAATTTATGTTCAAAAATTGTTGATTAAAATACATAAACATATTAATAAGCTACAAATTCCAATCTATCTACAAAATAAAAACTTTCAAATAAATTTTTGAAAATTAAATTTTAATTAACTTAATTTTTATATAACTTACTTAATTTTTATATAAATATTTATTAATGATTAAATTTTTAAAACTAATTTTTAACATCATTAAAGAAAACATTCTAATAAGTCATTAATTTCAGTTTCTATACAAAAAACGAAAGCTAAGCACTTAAAGTTGAAAATTTATTATAACCTCCTAAACATGCTTTCGTTTTTTGTATATTTTTTTTTTTTAAAAGGCTTTGGTTATTTTGATGTATTAAGTTGAATTTATTGACATATAACTTCTTCATTATAAGAATAGAGGCAATCACAAAATAATTAATAGCTTCATTTTTAGCACAATGTCAATAAATTGAGCTTAACACATCAAAATAACCAAAACCCTTTTTTTAAAAATATACAAAAAAACGAAAGCATGTTTAAGGAAGTAATAATTAATTTTCGACTTTAAATGTTTAGCTTTCGTTTTTTTTTGTTTTGTTTTTGTACAAACTGAATTTTACGACTTATTAAAATATATATTTAATAATTAAAAAAAATTATTAATAAATGCATTTGTATAAAAATGTAATTTTTTTTTTTTCAAAAATGTGTTTTGGAATTTACTTTTATTTAAAAAAATTATTTTAATGAATATTTTATTTTGTAGATAGACTGAAATTTGTGGCTTATTAATATGTTTATGTATTTTAATCAATGTTGTGTTACATAAATTGAATTACATAATATATTTATATATTTTTTCAATATTAACTGTTATGAAACATTTATTCAAATTTTTTAATTTCCTTTACTAAATAATTTAGAAACTTATTTTATTTAAAAGTTTTTATTTTAATCAAGTACCTAGTATTTATAGATAAAAGTAAATTGATGACATACTTATATATATTTTTACATTAAATTAATTTTTTTAATAATGTTAATTGAACATATGCTTAAATATTTTATTTCATTCAAAAATATATTTAGCAAAATCATTTTAATCAACATTTTATATAAAAGTTTTTATTTTATTCAGCAAATTGTTGTTGTAGATAAAATAATATTGACATGTTTATACTCTTTTATTTAAATTTAATTTTAAATATTGACATTAAACATGCGTTAAATTTCTTTAAGAAATAAAATATTTATTTGAACAAATAAGTTGAACCGGAAGTGAAGGCTACGACGGACGTGTAAAAAGTCTGAGCTATGGCACTGATTGGCTAAAAAATATCCTCTGCTGATTTAAAAGCAAATAAATATGTATCAGAGTAGTCATATTTGGCGGCGTTATTCCCCTGCTGCTTATATGTCAAACTGAGAAAACTTGGGAATGAGTCATTCGGTTGAGAGGCCCGATTTGGGTATTTTATAGATTTAAATATGCAGTTACAATAAACTATTTTCGTGATGTTTTTGAAATCAAAGCATTGAGAATTAAAAAAAAAAGCAATTAAATATTTTCTGCCATTATCTTTGAGAACATTCGCTGATAAGTAAAGTAAACAAATATACTTTTGTGGATTGTGTTTTAAAAATGTTAAAATCGAAGATTTTTTTACGAAAATAAACTATTTCAAAACCAAACTATTTAATAGATAATCATAAGTAAAATTATTATAAAATATTTCTTTCGAAAAAACTATAGAAATTATATGGTTAAAAAAGTTAATCGTTTTTATTAGATTTTGCAAATATATGTTTTTGTTTTGATTTAATTTAACAATTACTTATACTTTAGAAGCTTTTATTAAAATATACTACTTGATTTAATATTCGAACTCGCAGAGCGTTAAGTTCCTTACCGGGAGGTTGCAAGCCCGTTCTCCCATCGTCCAAACATTTGACTATTGGAGGCGACTAGTGCACATTAAATCTGTCGTTGTTAAAATGTTATATTGTTAATGGAGAGAGACTACGTTCTCACATCGGTCAGGCCTTCACCTGGTCGGACGAATTTGTAATCGGATGGTTCTAAGCCCAAACTGTAACAACGAGCACCCTAAGTTCGATCCTCACTGGGGTCCGACTGAATGGTGAAGGCGAAGAGCATACGATGAGCGTAGCTTCGTTTCCCAGCAAAAGTGTGGAGCGATCTGATGATTGGAGGGTTCTCAGAATATCGTTCCTTACACGCACCAAAAAATATCCACACTGTATTGAGGAAAGCTGCACGTTAAATGAGCGACCACTGTATATAAAGCTGCACGTACTTTTCTCAAACTGAAGGCCGATTTCTGTTTCTGTGTGTGTTGTGAGAGAGTTACAATTTCGCCTCTTTTGGCCTACAGTTTGTTACGTAAAAAGCATGTGTTATACGGATTTCTATACAGTGGGCGCTGGTTAAATTCGTTGTGCTTCAACTTCCACACGCTCATTAAAGTTGCATGATGGACCAATAAAGGTTTTGTCCTCGTCCTCTGATCTTAATTCAAAATTACGAAGCAGCGTTCCGGGTTTTTCTTTGAGGATAGTTCCCGGACCGTCGCCAATAGCCCATTGTGCAGATTTGCGCGACGTTAATTCAACTAACTAACGGTTTGGAAAGAGAAGAGTTTTAATAATCGGAGTAATCAAGTTTGATACCAGTTTTTAAAATAGCACCGGGCTCGTAATTGGTAGGGTGCGCATTTTCCCCTCATCGTCCAACTAACATTCGCCGTGCAAAGGGGAATTGCGTACATTAAATCTGTCGAGGTCCAAATGTTCTCACATCACTCATATCTTTTCGAGTTTCTTTTTGCAGGGTTGGCAATTTCCTGTCCTAAACTAATTTGTCCTACCTGAGTGTGAAAAAGTGGTAGATAACCAGAAAAATTTGGTAGATACTACAAAACCTGGGAAATACTTTGTTCTAATTACATCAAGTTTCATCATATTTAACCTATTTTACAGAGATTCTTCTTTGTTTTAGGTAAGAAAACCTAGTTCACAACATTATCTAAGTTAGACATATTTCCTAAATCTGCTTCACATTTCAAATTTAGCTAACTGAAGGCTCTTTCATTTGTACTAACTCCAAAACCTGCTGTTAAATTAGACACATTTTAAAAAACAACTTTAATGGATTCTTGAATTAAACATCCATGTTCATCAATATGCCAATTGACATTGTCTTTCTCTTTACATATGCCAAAGAAGATCTCTAACTCACTCTTAAGAGCATACATATCTGTTGAGCCTATGATAATATTGTTGGTTGGTCGTTCGTTTGCCTTGAAACCTCCACCACGAAGTGCCGTTCGGGCGAGATGAGTTTTGTAATGGTTATCTTCATATAAAAGGTTTGGCAACAGCAGGTTTCCCCCGACGGCAGGCAAACTTTTCCTAGTTAACTCAGCTGTACTGAAGGGTATTCATTATGTAAAATCTACAAAGAAAAGCTACACAGCACAGTTATAAAAATAATTAAGGATTGTGTTTGGTAGCAAAATTAAAAAAAAAAACTTTTAACAGTTATTCGAATAAACACAAATTAAAAAAAAAATATTAATGGAATTTTAAAATTTCTCTAAAATATATTTTTTTTAAATTGAGCATTTAAATTGAGGGGCACCTTAAGAGGTGTGTAGCCTTGTGTGATGCCATGCATCACACAACCCTCAGGGCTGCAATGAAGCCAGGCCTTTTAGAGTTTGTTAAAATTTCACCTTATGCATAATGTTTTTCATGAAAACCAAGAGCTGACAATAAAATCAAAGTACTACAACTTTTTGTATAACTCGTATACTTTGGTTTTTGTTGAATAATCTAGTTCTAGAATGGTCTGTTTCCCGTTCATTTTTAGGAGCAGGGTATACATGTGCCTATCTCTCCTACATTATAATTAAAAATATATAATATGTAAATATTAAAGCTTAATATTTAGTACATGCAATTGGAAAAGTTCAACAAATACACTTGCTATGATTTTAATCATGAAAATATTTATTTCACTATATACAATATGTAATACATGGGATCAACGTAAGTAGTATAAAAAGTAGCAATTCTTTCAAACAGTTTACAATTCACTTCGATTCTTTAGATTGACAAAAGCATCCCATACATCTCTAAAAAATACTTAGGTGCCAATAAAATTTGTATATTGTACAAACATTTGTACATTTTAATTGTAACAATAAAAATACTTTTATTTATAAGGGCTTATTTTATTAAGGTTAAGGAAAATGTTTTTCTTTTAATTATTAAACAAATTTGATCAAAACCCTTTTATAATTATTTGCTAACAACGTAACTATATAAATTGTACTCAATCTCGTTAAATAACATAATTTAGGCCGTACGGTTGTGTAGAACTAGAAATAAATATATATTATATTTAATCCCTTGACATTTTTGCACACATGTTGTATGTTTCATATGTCAAGGAGTTAAAATACTCCTGGAAAATTCTAATAAATGAATAGATTTGAAATTTCAATGTAACATTGAAAATAAGTCATATTTACACTCACAAAAACAATTCATTATAAATTAACACATAGCATCCAAGTCATTGAAATAATTTAACTCTAAGTAATTATTTATAAATAATATCACAAAACTATTTGAATCTATTAACATAAAAAAAATTAAATGCATATATCCATGCAATAAAGTCATATTGGATAATAACTATTTTCTTCAAGATATCAACTAATTCCTGAAATATTTATAGAAAGCTTTGCTGTGATGACATACTTTAAAAATAATGACTCTTAAGCTATTTCAAAATATTAACAAAAACGTTCTAATTCTTAATCGTATATCGTTAAAATTCTTCATACATAACTATTTATAAGCGAACACAACACAATAAAATACTAGCATAAGAGAACCACATTTCCATTGTCGGTACCCAATAGCAGAAGTCTATTTTGAGGAAGAAGAGCCATTGTTGTCAACACTCCTTTAAATGTATCAGAACGTAATCGAGTACTAGTATAAACAGCCTAAAAAAAAGAAGTGTTAAACTTGCAATACAAATAAAAACATTTTAAAAACTCAACATAGAACACATTTCTGAAACAACTTTGCAAATGTTTAAAATAAAATAAAGAACAGAGTACTAGAATTGTGTAAATTCACTAAACTCTTCAATTGTAATGTAAAAGTTTTAGAACACTATAGAAATTCTTAAGCACTTTATGAATCTGTATTAGATATATGAAAAAAATGCCTCACAAATTATGCAATTTCTTATTAATCAGGCTTACTCTACAACACAAAATGAGTTTTGGGTACAATCCTTTGTACAATGAATAGTTATGAATAAAAATGTCAATCAATTTATTTCTCATTCTCACAGAACTCATTTTTGTTATTTTACTTGTAAATTTAATACATTATAATACCATAAATGATTACAAATAAATTATAACATGATATTGTAACAAATGGAATAAGCAGTTAAAAGAGAATAAGCACCAAAGATTTTTAATTTATACTAAATTAAAATTTTTAATTTATAATTTCTCCCTATTTTTGTAAATAAGTAGACATTGTAAGATGGAATAATAATAATAATAAAAAAAAAAAAACAGTTCCACATGAACTAAAAAAATAATTTTGAAAATATTTTTAAGTTTGAAGAAGGGAACAAGTTCCAGATTTGTTCCTACTTCAAACTGATGTGCTTTCTTTAAATGGTGTTTGCACTTTTTCCCAAGATTAAAATATTTTCTATTTAAAGGACACTCGTTTTTTCAGTGTGATCTCCATTTTGGAATTGTAGAGTAACAAAATTAAGACAAATAGATATAATTTAGATACCAAACTAATACATAACATGAATGAAATTGCCAAAAAAACTGGAATCCAAATTATAAAAAAAAATCAACTGTCAGTTCTAAAATTACTTTTAAATTAAAACACAGACATTTAAAATATTCTTTACTAAAAGATTATTTGACTGTATCTGGAAATTAATGATAATTTTGCAAACTATACACTTTTCTTTTATAATGAAGAACCCAGGGGAAAATGGAACCAAAATTACTAACTTAAAGCTTATTCTATCAAAATCCCCATCAAATTTAACAAAAAACAGGATTTAAATAGGACTGTATTCCATAAATTAGCAAATTTTTTTTAAGGAACCGTAATTACAGAACAAACAAAATATATATTATTCCATAAAATCGATTAATTGTATCTTATGTCATAACTTTTAAATAGGGATTTATTAAAAAAATATTATTCAACCAATATATCACTTTGAAGTAAGAAACAAATCAAACTTATTAGTGAAATTGAGATTCATTCAAATGATTTGGTAAATCAGTAATCGAAATTCTTGTTTATAAAAGGATGTACAGTGGGGTAAAAAACGAACCAGTTCCTGTTTTTTTGGCCACTATTTATTGTAGGGCTAAACTTAATATTCCCTTTTGTAAGGAATGAAGTATACTACACAATAATATGCAAAACATTTGCATATGGGGTCGTCTTCATATTAAAATATGCCCCACCTTTAAAATTTTCAATAGCAACACCTACTTTTGATAACACATAACTGTTCTCCACCCTCAAACAATCCAGATTTAAATTTTCGTTAATTTCCTAGTTATATGTGGAAATTAACGAAATTTAACGATATTAAATAATATGTATCGCTCGCGCATTTGTGAGGCTACCTCCATATGGAACAAAGTAATATTTGGACTACGAAATGAAGGACACAGGCAGAAAGTTTCGGCATCAGCCGAGGTTCTTCGATTTGCTTTGGAACCTACATTACATCGTCTGATGCTTTTTTCATAATTTTCTAAAATTCGTTAAAATTTTATATGTTTTGATTCTGGTCTGCTCAATTATCCTTGATTTATATATTATATAGAAATATATTTTGTGGGGTAAATTTAAATTTTCAGTTATATAGACTATCAAATAATAATTGTTAAGTTCATCTGTTACCAAAAAAGGTTTAACAAATTAACTTAAAATTGTTAAACTTTTTTTGGAATATCAGAAAAATAATTATAACTACTTGTTGGCCCCATGCTGCTAGAGAAAACTAGTTGTCTGGTCCAATGTTGCACAAAAAAATTGAATTAACCCAGTCCACACTTGAACCTGTGACCTACTGTTCAAAAGTCCAGTGCACTACAATCTAAGATGCAAAGAAATTATATGGATTTGGAAATATTTTTTTTAATGTTTATTTATGCAATATTTTTTAAATTATTTAAAATACTAAGCAGAACTTTATAAATCCCAGCTGTAAGTGCATATCTTGATTAATAGTGGTTATATATAAAATTTCAACATTTTATAAGCAGAGGAAGTTAATTTGAAAATTTTCATTTTCAAATGAACTTTTTAGAATATGACTATATATTTTAAGTACTAACACTTTTGTCAGTTGAAGAATGCTGACCAATTCGGTTTCCAGTTGTTCCAGATATTACTTCATTTCCATAAAAGCAAATACTTGTGACTGGTTCCATGGGTCCTAAAAAATAAAAATACATTAATTCTTCAAAAACATATAATCAACTTAAATAAACTAGAGTAGCAGAAACTTAATATGGTTAATTATATTTTAAAGTACTTTACTATAGCACATCAAGTTACAGTTTTTAATCAAATAGTTTATTTTTAATGTATTTAATAAAAATTTATTTTAAAAGAATATCTGTATTCCATTATGTATCAGTTCAAACTAACAGAATGTGATTGACACATTGAGAAAAGTGTACATCACAAAATCATACCTTTTAGACTACACTTAGCTTGAGTATCATCATATTCCCAAACAGTGAGAGAGTGATCAAGTGAAGAAGTAACAAAAAGGGAATTGTTGAATGCCTTTAGCTTAAATAAAAATATAATTATATCTAAAACATCTGCTTTCAGGAATAAAAGTCATAAAATAAATATTGCACACTACTTAGTGTATACAAAGCAGTCAAACAGAATTAAATCTTGACCTAAAGTTGCTAAAAGTATTTGACATTATATTTCACATTAATTTTTAAAAAAAACGTTATTCAAATTTGAGATTACAAATTACAAAATGACTGTACTTGCAAAAACAAATTGTGTTTGAAAATAGAACCTGCACATTGAAATTAAATACATACACAATTACGGAAGTTTTATAGAATGTCTTTAGTAATATAATCAAGTCTCACACAACATATTGAAATTAACCGAAAAACGTATTCAATAAAACAAATTCTTAGAACTGAATTTTTAAACTTTCCTTTATTTGTTTTGTTTCAATAAAGGGAACTGAAGATTTTCAGAATGATACTTTACAATCTAGAGATATAAATAATTCAATAAACTCCATTGCAAGTAGCAAAAGATAACTAGAAATGTTCTTCTTTTTTTAGCTAAAATCTAATCTTCCTTTAAATTTATTGAAAAAACTTTGTGTTGAATATAAGTAAAAAACAAATTTTCTTTTTGAGTTGTCTTATTTGATTTTCTTATTTAACTATCTAAAATATTCTAGAACACAAAAGATTGTTTGTCATATTTTTTTAATATGTCAAAAAAATGTGAAATCCTGCATGCCATACAGCAATTCCCAAGTCAACACTGAATACAATTATTTATAAGTCAACCATATTTTATAAAAATTGATAACCTTAATTTAATTACATACAATCTTGCTATTATCTCTGATTTGCTTGTTAGTGGTTGTACACTCAATCTTTCATACCATCTGCAGAAATAACATAGTATGGAATTTCATCTTATAACACTTGTATATTCTAAACAGAGTATATTATAAAGGTAATTGCTTTTAACATTTCATTATAAAATAATAAAATTTATTATATAATTTTTTAATAATATAACATTTAATAAATAATTGGTTTTAATATATTTCATGAACATTCAATGTATTAACTATACACAAATGTGTAAAGCTATTAAAAACTTATTAAGAAACAAAAAAAAAATATGTCAAATAAATAACAATTATAATTTATTATTTTTTAAATAAAAAAAATGCTATTTGAAGAAAATTCATCTTTTATAGTTTTATAATCATATGGCTACTGGAATCAAAAATATTATTCTTAAATATAAAAAAATAAGTACAAATGCAATATAAAAAGAACTAAAATGCAAGTAATAAGAGGAATTCAAAGTTTTAAAATAAAGTTTTACTTAAGAACTCCTTTTTAAGGTTAGTTAGCCTAAATACGTTTGGAGGAAATAAATAATAAGCAGAACATTAAATAAACAAACAAGGAATAACATGGATTGTTTAAAATGTGAAAATACAAATAAAAGTAAAATATTGGTTTTGTTGAGTTTTTAGTTTATATGTTACAATTATGATGATTTGTTTAATTACATATGGAGGGTACAGAGGAAGAACATTGACAATCAATTCAGAGTGATTGTGCAGAAAATGAAAAACTAAGCTTCATGTCTAATAGACAAACACAACATATTGTGATTGTTTTAACCTTTTTTAACGACTATCCTAGTTCTTCCTGTTTCACAACTTGCTACAGTGGAAATAAAATTATAGCCCAATAGCTTAAACAAATAATTGAGATCTCATTATCAAGAAAAAGTAGTCCATCATAAAAAAAATTCTGGGCCCTAATTTTGAGAATATAATTGACTAATTTTTAAATATTTGTAGTTAAAATTTTTTCATTTATCATAAAATATCAAAACAAACTTTTAGGACATGTTCATAGAACCATAGAATATAGTTTATCATAGACATATGAGAAAATATATAGGAACCTGAAAATGTTTTAAAACAAACTACCTGTAAAACTTCTCCTTCATGTCCTAACCATGTACCAATCACAAGACCAGTTCTCACATCTAATACAGACAGCATCCCAGTTGAGTGACCTACAGCTAACCAATAACCATTTGGACTAACTGCTAAAGAACGAATTAGTCCAGTTGTGCCAACATTCACTTTGAATTCATGCATGTAACGACAAGTTCGTGCATCCAAGAATCTGTACATGAATAAAAATAAAACAGTAAATAGGAGTAATTTAATAAAAAGGCATTATAAATTAATTTAAGAAAATATCTAAAAATGCTAACTTAATCTTATAATTTTTTCTGAATGTATAATATGACTTTTAAAGAGGGTGCCAAATGCCAAAAAATAGTTCAACCTTGTTTTGGCATAGGGATAAAATGTTTTCATAGTTTCTGATGCAGTAAATAGCATAGATTTCAGAACCAATTCATGCCACTCTGTAAATCTTGAGTAATTTGAAAATTCCAAGATGGCGCTAACAAAGTGTCCATTTTAGATTGTGGTAATAGTGGCATGTGAGACATCGTTCTTAATGTTTTTTGGTAAAGGAATCTGAATACAATGTTATTTTTTACTTAAAATAACTGTGAAAACTTATTTGGATGTTATTCCAAGATGGCAGCTATAAAAATGTCAACTTTAGATGTGGTAATAGAGTATGTGAGACATCGTTTTAAAGAATAATAAAATATATAGACATCGGGACTAGGAATACTGTTATTTTTCATTTAATATAACGTGGGAACTAATTAGGATTGTATTCCAAGATGGCGCTCATTATGAATGCTTAAAAAATGTCCCTTTTGGAGTGTAGTAATAGTAGTTTTTTTATGTTCTCAGCAAATGTGCAACTGGTCACAAGTTGAAAAAATGAACTCCAAGTAGTATTTATAAAATAATTAAGATAATATAAAAAATAATGTAACTGAAACTATAGAAATTCACATTTGTTTCTCATTAAGGAAGGAACTAATTGTAAGTCGCAGTGACTTTTCTCTTTTAAAGAAAATCAGGTATGCATTGAAGTAAAATGAAAACTTACGCAATCAAGAACAAAATAAGAAATAAATTGATAATAATTATATCTAGAATTGAGAAACATATTGACATGAAGAAAATCTTCGCACTCGTTTTTGTTTATTCCTTCGGAAACTTATATGAGGAATTGTACCACTTTCTCTCTTCACTGACTGCACGAAATGTTGCTTAATGACAGCCACATCTTATTGTCAATCGGGTTTCATTAGCTCTTTAAGAGCACTTCACCATCGCTAACATGTAGTCTTGTACAAACCAGATTCTGTTAGGTATAGGTATTGGTACAAGTTCTTTCTTTTCTTCCTCATTTAAACAATGTTGGGTCACTTGTGGTAAAAAAGGCTGACTGGTTGATTACCTTATATGACAGTTGAAATTGGTCTGTCCTGAACATTAAGCTTAAACATGCATTAGGACATTGAAGAGTTTGAAAAGAAGTGATCGAAGTTCAGCTTGCCACATTTTCTTTCTTCAGAGAAGAGTTCTGGCTACTACCATGTCTGCTACATGTCATGTACTCCCTAGACTGAAGCCATAAATGTGGTGCATTCCTTTATTACTTCGAGCATTCTGTTTTTTGTATGATTTTATTTAATTCTATTCTTACCATTATGAGGCAACAGTGTCACAACCAGATAGAGTATGAGCAGTATTTCTACCTAGAATTTCGTATGGTATACAATCTGTCCCTGTTATCACCAAACGTGTTTCGGGGTGGGACACTAGTGACATTTTTAGAAATGTACTTGAAAATTACTTAGAAATGTTCTAAGAGATGTCGTTTATTATAATTATTTGACAGTTGTGTTTTTAAGAAGTTTTCCATGAAATAATCTACTGTTCCTCGTGAGGACCAATGCTTAACCTATAGCAAAGCACAACCATCTACAAAAACTAGGTTAGGAATTCTGCTCGCTCAGTCCAAATGCTAGAGAGCTCAATAAAACAGGTTTCCTGTCTCAGTCTCTCTCATACTTCCATCATCTGAAAACAAACATGCATTTGATTGTCTGAAGGGCTATGAATCTCAATTACAAAAGTGTAGCTTCCAACTGTGTGGTTGATTTTTGTGTTGAGCATTGTTTCTTTTCATTATTCATGCTGACAACACATTTCTGTAGACTGTCATAGAAACCACTTGTCAGGGAGTCTTTAAACTTCAGTACACATTTACCACCCAATTCAAACCCTCGTCAATGTTAATTTTACTTGATACAATATTTCCAGTCACATTGTGTAAATAAGCCTTTTGGATGATCTGATGGATTTAAAAGCTGAATGAATAATTCGAGCTCTGCCACTTTACAGAAATCATTCTCTGGCTGACTCCTCACAAGCATAATTGAAGCCCATCGCTTGGCTACTGCACTGTTCTGTGTAAGATCCGTCAAAGAAGATCCTCTTGCTACATGTCCATATCGCATAATCGTATTCTCTATCAGTGGCGGATTTAAGACAAAAGGCCCAGGCGGCAAAAAATTTTGAAGGGGGCCCGTTTTCTAATAAATAATTTAGGAGCAAACATTCAAAAAACGTGTTTTTTTTTTTATTTCTAAAAATAGGATTATTACCTCTTTTGAACTTGCTTCCGAATTTTTAATAGAACTTAACTATTTTATTTGTCCAAAACACGTTTTATCATTTGAATTTATCTACCAAAGTTTGGAATCTGTAGATCAGTCAATGTAGTAAGAAAAAGTTATTTGCGGTTTTTCCCACGAACTCTTCAAATTCTATAAGCGCACTTAATGTGACAAAACACAATTTGAATGTTTGTTTCTAAATGATAATTTTCTATAATATTAACAAAAATTAATATTTTGCTCGACGCAATTATTTCCCATTTTGAGAACAGCGCAACTGTTCCGCAGCCCCTTGCATCAATTGTGCTGTGTTGTAATCTCGCAAATAGAACTTTTCGATATTTGTAACTAAATAAACTTGATTCGTCTAATTTAACAAAACAAATAAAATATTTTACAATAAAAGTTCGTAAATATGGCTTTATGCCGTATTTTAGGCCTCATTGTCCAGTTTTAATTTTCTTACAAGGAAACGTACCACATTCTGAGAAACACCGAAAATGAAATTACCAAAAGTAACAGTTTTTTTTTTACATTATTCTTATATTTACTTTTTACATTTTTAACGAAGTGTTGTAGATATTCATATAAATATCTGAAATTATGTTTATTTCAGCTACTTAAATGGATACATTTTAAAAATAGTTTTCAAACTTAAACTTTTTCTGCTTTTAGGAAACATAAAAAGTTAGTAATATAAAAAATATATACGATTTTGCATGAGTCAGAGTTTATTGAGTACAAGAAAAGTTTAATTGAATAATGTTTTGAATAAATATAAATTATCAATTTAAATATTAGCAAATGAAATAAATAATAAATTGTTGAATATATAATTATTCAATTGATGCAATAAAACCATTAGAAATTTAGACTTTATATAAACCGTATTTTCCTAGTATTTACAATAATTCGCTACATTGAAATTGCATTTATTATATGTAATTTATATATTATTCAAGATTAAAATGTGCTTCGACTTATTTCTATACATAAACATTCTTAGTGTTATTGACTTAATGGTGTATAGCAAAAACAAACATTTTAATTAGAGTCACTGCCAATTGATTAACATAATTACAAAAGCCCATTTCATTAGGAAAGATGTTATGATTTGTAATTGATTTTTATAATATAGGAATATTTACTTACTTGCAAAACAGTAAAATATGCTGATGTAAAAAACCTCCTACATTTGTTATTAGTACTAAAAAAATTACATCCTAAATTTACCATCTTACTCTGAAATAAGAAGCTGTGAAATGGAAGCTGTTCGATCTCATAAATTAGGGATATTTTTTCAAGTAGTCCCGTACGACCTCACGGGGCAATGTAGTTGTAGTGTAGTCCATTCTAAACCTCCACAAGCATAAAATGGCAATACTCATGTCACAATGGAAAGAGCATCTATCAACCAGTACGGCCAAGTGTCACTAATTACAAACAGAAGAGGACGAAGCGAAGTAGACTATACACATTACAATTCCCCGAAAAGCAGTCCTTTGTGACCCTTGACCCTGACATATGTCTTGAGATGTCTTGCTACAATTCCGACTCACGGATGCCTTTCAAACGAAGTTGGCAACAGAACAGGTGCTTTGGACACCTCCTTGTTTGGACAAAAGGGCATTTGACTAATGATACATACAAATCGTCTTCTAAAGGAAACTATTGAAAAAGGTTTGCAAGCGATTTCATTGTCAAAGCTACGACAATTCATTCTTCTCCTGTTCTTTTCAAAACGACCTCTTTCCCATTCCAAGCGCACGTAAAACACGTTTAGGAATAAACAAGGGTTTCCTTTCCAAGGCGGATTTTTGTACAAATTCTCTATTCCTGCAATTGGTATTTAAAATGAGATTTATTTTTTTTAAAAAAAGGTAGAGGGGATTATTATATTAGGGAGGGTGACTCAGCCCCTTCAAAATATTTCTTGAAGGGGGCTCTAGACCTTTAAGCATATGCCCGGGATTGATTAAAAAAATTCATTACTATAGGCACAAAAGCACTGATAGGGGCCATCACTCTCGTAAAAAAATAGATTAAAATAATTAAAAATCCCACATATACAGTTAATTATTCTTTTAAAAAACAAGAAATTACAACGTTTTTGGAAAAATTGCTGAAACGTTATGCAAAATTGCAGTAAACGAATTTTAAAAAACATAGGCAATTTTCTACAATAAAAGATGAGGTTCATAAATCCAGGGCTCTTAGCTACAGACTAACACGTGCCTAATGATAAATCAGGCCCTGTTCAACCCAAACTTCATAGTTTATTAAATGAAATATTTTCAACGATTTGTCTTACGCTTTTAAATAGACCCTAAAGCATCAATTCGAGTTTCTAGATACGTGTTTGATAAGTGTTATATATTTTTATAGCATAGGGGAATACTATAAAATTGTAACTTCTCTATATGAATACTCCCCCCCCATCCCCCCGGCCTCCTTAGCGCTGTGACAAAGGGTCCCGTGCTTTGGGTTGGTGGCCTTTTGCCAAAAAAAAAAAAAACTTAATCTGTATTTTAATTTCTTAACCCCTTTTTTTAAAAAAAATATTTAGATTAAACCGTTTTCCTACATTTTTTAATTTTAAATAATGATTAGAAACTGCCGTTCTCATGCTCCATGCACTTAAACTCCGAGTTTATTTTTCGAGAGTCGTTGCTTAGCCCCACTCCTAAATAATAATAATCTTAAAATCTATTAAAAATATTATAATTCTTAAATCTATATTATAGTTCATGGATTCTCGCAGTTACCTTCGCACAGGCCCCTGCGTCTTATAAGACGCCCCACGTTTGGTCTGTTTACAAAAGCAGGGCCCTGCCCCCGCGTCGTAGATGATTTGGGGGCTGCTCAGAAACCAAGTACAAGTGCTGTTTGCACGGACTTATTCGATAATGGGGCCCTGTAAAGAGGAGGAGTGGGCCCGGGCCCGTTGAAGAAGGGGCACCTGTCTACTCGTATGTTTGGGACCACTCGAAGATTATCAAGGCAATTTAATTCAAGATGATGTAGGAATGGCTAATATTTTAAATGAATTTTTCATGGGAGTTTTTAATAAGGACTTCAAATCTGATTTCATGCAAATAGAGGATAATATGCGTCCGGTTATTAAGGAATGCAATTTTACTAGAGAAGAAGTAGTTTATCACTTAAGAAGTATTAAACCTTTTAAAGCACCAGGACCAGATGAAATTTACCCAAAAGTACTAGTGGAGTGTGCGGAAGAACTGGGAGATGTTGTACTAACTATTTTCAAATCGACGTTTAATTCGGGTAATGTACCAATAGACTGGAAATTAGCAAATGTCACTCCGCTTTTTAAAAAAGGGGCAAAATGTGAACCTGGTAATTACAGACCGGTTAGTTTAACATCAGTGTTATGTAAGATTTTTGAAACATTAATAAAAAACAGCATCTTATCATTTTTGGAATCAGAGAGCTTGCTGTCAGATAATCAGTATGGATTTAGGAAAGGAAAATCTTGTACAACAAATCTTTTAAAATTCTACGATAGGGTTACTGAAGAATTAGATAAAAGGAACAGTGTAGATGTAGTATACATTGATTTCCAGAAAGCATTTGATAAAGTTCCCCACGAGGCATTGCTGTTCAAGTTGGAAAAGTTAGGGATTGGGGGTGAAATTTTACAATGGATAAGGAATTGGTTAATTGGAAGGAGTCAGCGGGTGCAAATTAAAGGTAATTACTCTCAGTGGGCAGAAGTTAAAAGTGGAGTGCCACAGGGTTCTGTGTTAGGTCCACTTTTATTTATTATTTTTATTGATGATATTAGTTGGGAGATTGGGAGCAAGGTCAGCATCTTTGCAGATGATTTAAAAATTATGGGGACTGTGAATTCTGGGGAACAAATAGAGCAATTACAAGGTGATTTAACAAAAATATCAGAATGGGCTGTTAAATGGGGTATGTCTTTTAATATCAGTAAATGTCAAGTGTTGCACATGGATATCAAAAATAGTAAGGCTGCATATGTTTTACAGGGTGCAGAAATCAAAAATAGTGAGATTGTAAGCGATCTGGGTGTGTTGGTAAATGAGGATTTTAAAATGAGTCATCAATGTACAGTGGCTAGCAAAAAAGCTAATAGAATGTTGGGGTACATCAGGAAAAGTGTTTCATCAAAATCTAGGGATATTATCTTGCCATTGTACAGAGGTTTAGTAAGGCCACATCTTGAGTATGCTGTACAGTTCTGGTCACCATATCTTAAAAAAGACATTGCATTGTTAGAGAAAATTCAGCACAGGGCTACTAAAATGGTTCAAGGGTTTTCAGGCATGAATTATGAAGATAGATTAAGAAATTTGAATATGTATACTCTGGAAGAAAGAAGGGTTAGGGGAGATTTGATTCAACTATTCAAATTTATCAAACAAGGAGATGTGGAGGGTTTAGATTTTAATATGAGTGATAGAACGAGAGGTCATGGGTTCAAGTTAAACAAATCCCATTTTAATCGGGAAGGGAGAAAACACTATTTCTATAATAGGGTAATAGACAAATGGAACAACTTGCCAGTGAATATTGTTAATTGTAAAGGAGTAACGGATTTTAAGAAGAAGTTAGATATGCATTGGGGGATAGTTAAGAGGTACTAGATGGACCAACCTTGTTGGGCCTTGAGCCTGTTGTTGGTCGTCAATATTTGTATTTGTATTTGCATAAGGATAAAGGAATCCAAACAGATAATTTCAGTGAAATGTTTAGTAAAATTAAAATATGTTAAAAAATAAAAGAAACAATTATTTCTCTTCCTCCCTTTTCTAATTTTGTGGTTCGGGGGGCCCAAAATGGACCCAAGACAAGGGGGCCCAGGCGGCAACTGTCCATTTGCCGCCCGTTAAATCCGCCACTGGTGGCGGATCTAGGGTCATCCAAAGGGGTTGGCTAATTATTCTTTTTTTAGTGGGGGGGAGTTTCGACGACAGCCGTTAAAAGGTATGTGTAAATTCCGCCTAAAAAATCTTATTTTGATAACTCGGCGAAATAAATGCGTCCAATGTAAAGAAGCAACTTTGCTGTGTTTTATTCTGGTGCAATTTACTTTGTACAAGAATACATTTTGTCTCAACGCATTCTGATAATAAAAATGGGAATTCATTAATAAATGGAATAAAATTTTTGGCCCACCACGCTGCTCATAATCTATTGTTTCACCCTTGGAGCAGTTGTTTGGGGTATTCCCACCGAACCAGGGCCGGATTTAGAGTTAGCGGACCCCTAGGCTAAATATGTGGTGCGAGTGCTCAACTACTTGGTGGTATGAAATACCCCTTCGTAAATTGAAATGGGGAGGGGAGATCGGAATTTTTTGAAATGCAAGAATTGAAAATTTGCAAACTATTGTAAATAATTTTTCAGTTTTAATAAAATTGGGATGCATTTTTTTTTTTTTTTTGTAAATTTCCAATACTATGTTGAACAATTCCATAATTTCAAGGAACTCCGTATTATTCTCAAATCACCATGAACAGAATAATGTTGTAGAATAAAAACAACTGATTTCCAAAAATAGTAAAACAATCCAATTTTAAATTATCACAAATTAAACATATTATAAAAGAATATAAAAGTATTATGTTATATTGCATTGTACAAATCCATTTAGAAAAATAGAATTTTTCTGCATCATGAAAATGTTGTAGAATATTATTTTCATTAGGATTTAGTTTGATTTATTAGTTATTTAGAAACTTGTTTGGTACTTATAATTTTTTTGGTCTAAGTGATTTATTTTCAAAAAAGTCGTTGTCATAATTTTGAAGTGTTGAGACATCCCTATCGATTTAGAAAATCGAAAAAATTTGCGCCGGAAATTCCTTATACCGAGTTATTGAGAATATTTTTATTTCGTAAGCAAACGTAAGATACAATAAAAAATTAGTAGCACAACATAAAAAAAAGCACACCAAAAATAGTTTTATGTGAAAATGCACACGAAGAAAATGACAAATATTGAAAAATATTGATTAACTTTTAAATATAAATTTCATTTTATGTTTTAAAATATAAAATTAATTGTTAAAAAAATTATAGTTTAAGTCTAA
Source organism: Troglohyphantes excavatus (assembly GCA_963932185.1). Classification (NCBI taxonomy): domain Eukaryota; kingdom Metazoa; phylum Arthropoda; class Arachnida; order Araneae; family Linyphiidae; genus Troglohyphantes; species Troglohyphantes excavatus. The sequence goes on from OZ010672.1 coordinate 14,975,910, forward strand.
TTTGCTCTTGTTTGAATCTTAAGAGGCCGTTTATTTATTACGACTCACACCCTTGGAGTAGGGGGTCCATCATGCGTGATTGTGGTGTGGCATGAGGGAAAAGGATCTCGGCGATTGCGTGACGTAGCAAAAGTTCCTGAAACATTCCTTTCAGAAACTCCGAGATAAGAAACTTTTTTATAGAAATCCCTACATCTTCCTAATGAGTTGAATTGTTTTGTAAAATACACATAATGAAAGTTTTAATTACTATTTTTAACAACATAAATTTAAAATGAAGTAACATAGGGAGGAGGGGGGTGTACAAAAAGGTGAAAAATATTTAGACATAATAAAAGAATGCTCTCTAAACAGTGCAATCAATTATTTTTATTTCAATTTTAATATAATAGAGATTTTAATTTCGGAAATATATATTTATTGATTTGTTCCAGATTTTTTTTTGTCCAGCCCATATGATTTGTTCTTTAATTAAAATTGGCTTCGGCTCCATTTAAAATTATATGCAGCATTCTTTGACACTGATGAGTAATAGACTTCTATCAATGAATTTGTGTGGTTGTGGAAAT